>CAWVNO010002725.1:58200-92200 GCA_963930645.1 Salticus scenicus
TTAAAAAGGGAAAATGCTTTGAAGTTGGATAATGATAAAAATAACATGCCCCAGTTTTTTTTTTTTTCTTTTTATTGTTTTCTCCAGTTTCTGTTGATTAAATTTAGATTGGTTTATTTTAAATATTGAACTTATTTGTTAAAAAAAAAAATGTTAAAACAAGATATGCATTCTGCTTGAAGTAGATTCCATATGAAAAATTTGTTAAGCAATGTCTGAATTTCTAACTGTCTGAAATTTGTAATGTTTGAATTTTTAACTGCCTAAATTGTAAAATGTCTGAAGTTTTATGTGTCTAAACTGCAATATGTCTTAATTTCAGACATATCAATCTTATTCAGACATTTATCTCAGCTCATTTATAAAAAAGACACTAACGTGTCATAATTTAAGACAGCACATGCGTCGGGTATTTTGCATGCGTAAGTGTTTCAGGCATTTATGTGTCTTAATTGGCATTTCAGACACATTTTTGTCTGAATTTAAGACGCTTCTATTTACAATGTACTATTTTATATACGCCACCTATAGTTGACGCGGCTTTATATCACATTTGACACTGTCAGCCACCGATGGCTGACAGGGCGCGCAACGTTTTATTTTTTTATTGGCACTGCTTTTACTTTCAGGGTAAAACTTTCACTGAAATGCTTGAAGTATAACATGTACTGCACACCCCTAAAGTTTCAAGATGATTCCTTCAGTATTTAGAGATATATGACAAAATGTCTAGAATCTAGAATGACTGACATGGCGCTCAACGTGTTAAAGAAATTTATGTAAAAATGTGCTGAGCTTTATAATAATCATAATATTATTTTGAGTTTCTTTTTACAAATTATGATTTTCTAAAAAGAACTTAAAAAAACCTAATAAAATATTCATTATACTATGTAAAGCCCTTGTTCAAAAAAAAAAAAAAAAAAAAAAAAAAAAAAAAAATTTCTGAAAAGTATATGGCAATGGTTTAAAATGCATACTAAAACACGCTTAAAACTTCCATAAAAAATATTGACATAATTATAAAGATAACACAGACACAAAAAAAGACATTTTAACGCAAAAATCGCTTAGAATATCAGCGAATATAATATTTTCAATCATTGTTTGTTATGTTATCTCTTTTTGTTTATTTAAATACCTGTTTGGGGAGATTAAAGAGCGAGAACTTGCAAAGAAAATTGTTTTTTATATATTAAAGGTAAGAAAAAGGAATAAAATATAATTTTTTCGAGCTATTCATTTGTAGTTTCTCTTATAAATGATAATTAAAATGATATAGTTAAAAAAAATTATTCCTAATTTATTTTTCAGTATGTATACTAGGTTTTTCTTTCTTTCTTTTTTTTTTCTTTAAAGTTAAATTAAATATTTGTTTTAGGAGAAATTGAGAAAAATTTTCTAGATTTGATTTTTGCTTTATAGATTGAAGCAAATTTGTATATTTTTCTTTATTTTTTTTTATTATTATTATTTTTTTTATCGAAGTTGTTTAAGTTTGCTCTCTTAAAACAAATTAATTTTTTCTTTTGAATTTTAATTTAAATACTCATTTATTAATAAAAAAAAAAAATATATCAAGCTAAGAACATTTTGCTGAAATTCCTACTTAAAAATAAAATGCATATTTTTTATTGCAGTTGAAATTCATCATTGGTTCTAAAGATGAATATGATCATAATTTTTTGAACATGAATTAAAAGATTTAAATATAATATCCAATTTTTTGAATGAACAAAGGGAATTTTTAAAGAAGAAATTAGTTTTATTGTATTGAAAGCTTTTAAAAAGAAAAAAAAAATGCATAAAATATAATTTTTTACCGATTCGGTTGGTTTTCAGAAAGAAAAGAAAAATGCACTCTGAATACAATAAGCCTTTGTAAAGATTTTTTATACTTTTATTTTATAGAAATATTCAAAAAGCAGCATAGTCTTCTTTGTTATTTATTTTTTGAAAAACACAATTGTTTGTTGTTCATTGTGTATGATTGAAATAATATTTTTAAAAAGAAGAAATGTGTTTTTACTTTTGCTTACCAATTTAAAGAAGAAAATAAGTGTTTTTGGGGCCAAATGTCCGAAATCAGTTTTCAATATTTACACGTTTTGAGATTACTTAAAACAGAAAAACAGGTATTTTAGCTGTTGGTCTGTGTGCCTTTCTTCTTTTCAGCATATCTCAAGAACAAATGAGAGCAGAATGTCCTAATTCTTTATTATAAATCTGTAACATATAATGATACTAAACTTTTTCTTCAAATCAAGTAAATGGTTCCTCTACAGCGACATCTAACAAAATTTAAATACATTATTACTATGAGAGAAATGCTTTATGTGTGCAGTTAAATATTTATAGGTTGCATTAAACAAACTGAAATGAGCATATGTTTTTTATATACATGACAACATTTTTCGTGCAGAATATGATATAAAAATATTTCACAGAGAGTGCAGGGCTACCCAAATGAATACCTGATACAATGGGGAACCTGATACAATTTAGAATACAATTTTTAAATTGCTGGAAGTATATTCCAGGTTGAGAAATATGTTTTCATAAAGGGCTTAAATTAAATAAAATATGTGTTTTGTGTATATAATTTATAGATAATATACAGGGTTAGACAAAACTAAAAGTAAGCATTCTTTTCTATTAAATGTACCTAATCGAAGCACAATATTATATTTTACTATTGACAAAAAATCAAATCAAGAATGAAAATTAATTCCTCATACACATACGCAAAACAAAGTATTGCTTAAAGTTAATTTTTCAGTGTTTTTTTTTTTTTTTTTTTTTTTTTTTTTTTTTTTTGTAAATGCACGTTTTTGAGTCTTCTGAATATGAATGTCCCACTTTTAACTGTTGATTTGAATTATAAGCCTGTTATCAGTAAAAAAAAGTATTGTCAGAAATTCAAATTTAGTTTTTTGAAGCATACATGAGGTTTTTCACTTGAAAAGTTTAATCATGACTTGGGTGAGTTTTAAGGAATGTTGAGGTTGAAGTTTACTGAATTAAATTAAGAAAAAATTTTTGAACTTACGTAGATAGCATAACTAAACATTTTATGTACGTAAGTGCTTTAATGGTAAAGAAAACAAATAAATATCATTACTTTAATTTAATTTACGTTTATAATAATCTGCACTTTTTCTTATATTTACAGAAGGATACACTGAATTAGTTTTTAAAAAAAATCGACTTATTGTTTTCAATAGATATATACGTTTTGAAATTTTTCTATGGACGATCTTACCATTTAAAAAAAAAAAAGGTCGGTCTGTTTATGTGTGAAAATCGTTTTTATGCCAGCTCTAGATCAATATATTATTCACAGAATTTCAGTCATATTTAGTTGGTCTTTGATATGAATTGGTATCCATCAAAATTTTGTGCGTATCGCACAGCAGGTGATGCTGCAATTTTAAGAATTTTCTCATTTAGTTGAAAACAGTGTATTAGATTAGTAGTTAGCTATTACAGTGTATAACAAAAAAAAAAAAAAAAAAAAAAAAAAAAAAAAAAACCCTGGGTATGTGAAACAGCCAATATGAAAAATTATATTATTATTATTCTTTTCGGTCCTGCTGTTCTGGAATTTTATTTGTTTCTGTCAAGAATGTATCACAATAATACACGTAACTTGACATCAAAGATTGTATTTGGAAAATATTTTCTAATATATATTGGGTGTATATAGGCCGATACGCTAAAAACACAAGTATCTGAAAGTCAACTAATATAATTTGGGTGTATATCGGCCTAAATAAAATAGTGAAATTGATTTCTGCAATTATTTCAGTACGTTATAGGTAATTACAATAATTTATTTAAATAATTGGTTGCTGAATTATTCACAAAATATCAGAAATATTATTCAAAATAATTTTCTAAATATCAGGTAAAAGTTTTCAAACTTTATGCATTCTCAAAATATTTTGAACGTAATTAAAAACATTTTTATTATTATTATTATTATTATTGAATCGTTTAAAGCATAACGTAATTTCAACAACAACAAAAAAAAAAAAAAAAAAAAAAAAAATGAGAGAGAGAGAGATAGGAAAAAGAATAATTAGTTTAATTCAGTTTATCAGACATTTATTTTAATCTTCAACCACCATCAAATCCTTTTAATCTTTTTCTGGAATTCTGATGTCATTTGCTTATGACCACGTGGGAACTCGCAGCTAGTTCTCTGTCACAAAGAGAAAGACGAAAGACAAGTTTTCTTTTATAATAGTAAAGAAATACGAGGAATGCCTTTTACATCTTTTCAGATGTTTATCCTTTCGCCAGCCTCATTCTTCATTGAATAAAATGTAAAAATTTAATATATAAGGTTAAAAAAGTTGTTTTTCTATAATCTATTATCTATTTTTCGGGTAGAGGTAGGGGGGTTAATTTTAACTGGGAGTAAGATAATTCATTTTAATTTTTTGTGTATAAGATGTCAACTTAATACAATAAGAAACTGTAAAAATAAATTACTTTTTTTAAGTGAAAAAATAAATAAATAAAATTTTAATCAATTAAGAGATTTTAAATTTATTGAACTTAAAAAACTTTTTTTATATATAAAAATTTGGATTAATATCTCATTACAAATTATGAGAGAACATTAACAACGATAGTCATGTAAGATGAAAGTAAATAGAAAAGTTCTGATATACAGCAATAATAAGTGACAAACTCTTTTTATTTGATTTATCATACACACCACCCCCTTCTTTTTAAAAAATCATAGCCTTACAGTTGATGATTCTTAGAATACATTTTAATAAAAAAATATCTGTTAAATCACTGGGTTATAATTTACCATGTAAATATGTATTGCCTCATATCAATGGTAACTTTTTTGACAAAAAATTGATATAAAATATAACTTGAGTTCAGCAAAATCGTTTTTCTTATTTCTTTCCCACGTGTAAGTACATACATATTTCCTCTAAAGCAAAACTTCAAGAAATCTGTCAAATAAGAGTACGTAAAATAAAACAGAAACAAAATTATAAAATCGGGCTTCGTACACGAATAAATCCTTTAACAGACTCATGTGTACAAAATTGAGTGGATCCAAAGTCACATATTTCTATTACAAAACGTAAAGAGAAATTCATTCTCCTACAATTTTATTAAACATGGAGATACAAAGTTTTTTATTTTTAATTAAAATTCCTATATTTAGAAAAGGAAAACTAAAATGTTTTTAAGAGAAAAACAACATGTTTTAAAACTATAAATGATTTATTGTGTCCCTTCATAATAAACAATGTCATTCATTTAAGAGCGATCATAATTCTGGTATGAGCCACTCGTCTTAAGACTTTGACGTCATACCATTTGTCGTCATACTTTGACGTCATAAGACTTTGACGAAGGCAATAAAAGTAAAATCTTATCCTTAATAGGAACAAGTATACTGTTTATATATACTGTCTTAAAGTTTTTCTATCATTAATTTCCTTTCTATGAAAGTTTTAATGTTCATTGATTTACGTACAATTTAAGTTAAAATCTAACTAACTTAAAATTATAATTTAACTAACTCAATAAATAATTACTCAGTGAATTTTATCACTAATGAAAATGCTCAGACGTTAATTCTTTATCGATTAATCGTTGTTTGCAATGCTTTTACTTTTAGTTTCATTAATTTGTTGGCATCTTCCTATTCTTCAGTATGTGTAAAAGTTTTACATGTGGCTACTCTGCTTTTTTCTGGTTTTCTCTCTGGATTCCTTGATGACTTGATTTAATAAATTATTTAATTTCTCATTGAAAATGGTTTTGCTGCCCCGATCGGGGCTGAAACAATATATATTGCTATGATTAGCTATATTGTTTTACGAAATCGATGCAGCTTTCACAGCTTTATGAAATACATGCCCCTTGAAGATTTTATAATTCAAATTTTAAGCATTTTTATCCAATTCTTATTTCTGTGGTCCTTTACTTACTTTCTCCGTCATTAAGTTTAATGGTCCTTTTTTTATTATCATTATTCATGTCGGCGTAAGTAATTTAAATTGTTTTTGTCTCTTTTTGGTTCTTAATCTGTATCGCAACATTTTTGTGTAAGTCTTACCTATATGTAATAATCAGTTCTATTTTTGTTGTGTTGGTATTGTTCTGTATCTATTAATTGCTAAATTTTAAGGTTAAAGTTTATTACGATAACTATCATTTATATATATATATATAAGATTATTTAACAGAAAATGATGACGTAATAACTGCAAAGTCGTACTGTGAAATATAAAATTTCATTTATAGTTTCAAACGAATAAATAAAAAGTAAATGAACTTTTTTTAAAATAAAAATTAAGATTCTGTCCCAATTTAAATATATCGATTTTGTTATTTAGGGCTTACGAATATCATCTGAATAAATTTATTTTAAATACTAACAAAATTCATTATTCTATTACCATTTTTACACCTTCACTATTCTTTTATTTCATTTATTTATTTATTTATTTTATGTTTAGTAGGTGCAATTCTTTGACTACCACATTATCTTGAAACAGTCTTTAACATCCTACGAGGTGATAAATTGTTGAGTCAAAGAATTGTGATGTTTTGGTAAATACTAAATGTCATACTGAGTATTATGAAAAATATAATAATATGTAAAAGATGATGCCATTATTTTTAAAATATCATGTGAATTGAAGTTAATGTTTTTAACCGGTATTACAACTGAAGAAGCAAATAATAGTATGCATCAATTTCTGATTTATGATCATTTTATTGCGCACTATGAAAGCTTTTTTTAATTTTACTGAAATATTTATTCAGAGTCTCTTTAAATTTATAGTAATTCTTATATAAATGTAATATTTAATTTATTGATAAAAATTCAAAAGGAATGTTTCTGTTTTAGAAAAAGCATTCTAAGTTGCAAATATATTTTCGTTAATAATATATTAAATTAATATTAGATATTACAATGCATATATATATAGAATAGTTTTTTTTTTTTTTTTTTTTTTTTTTTAACTTATCCGTTTATTTTTCTGTGTAATTTTACATGAGACCTGTAATAATACATGAGACCTAAAATTTACAATTTCTGAATTCCTTTAGCTCAAAAAGTTAACATTTAAACATTTAAAAGATAATGTTCAATAAATATGATGAATAGACATTCAACAAGTATTCTAATGGAAAAATAATTCCATTTAAACGGAACAGAAATATATTTTAAAAGAATCGTATGGAATTGGTAATATTTCAATTGAAATGAAAGAACCTTAGGGAAGACATATTTAAAAATTCATTAGATATTCTTTGCAGTACAATATTATTGGTTTAAGAATAATTCTTTCAGATATTTAAAATAAATTAATAAATAAAATATACATTTAAGGTTTTCATTTGAATAAAGTTTTTAAAATTAATTTTTAATTTCAGATCATACATATGCAAGAAAAGTATTTTAATCCTGATTTTCGAGAAGTTTATTATACTTTTCATGCATAGTTAAAAAATGAATGTACATAGAATGATGCATATTTGTGATTGTCTACCCATACATGCAAAGGAAAAATATATATATACATATATATAAAATCACGGAATCATGGTTTTAAAGGAAATGACTTTTTTGCTAGCGAAACGGTTAAAGTCAATAATTCATGTCAAGTAAGTATAATTTCAGAAAGTATTATGTCAAAAGCCGTTAATTTACGTAATTTGTTCAAATCTGAAATCAAACTGTATTTTTACGGACAAATACTTTGAAATGTAAAGTGTTGCCATATAAGAATTATTTCGTATTTTAAATTGAAATGATTGTTATAAGACGAATAATTGTAGTTTTATTGGCTGAGCGAGTTTATTTATGCATTCATGCAAATAGCGATTAATACAAAAGAGATATTATTTAGTGCATGCAGTTTTACAAATAATTATAGTTTTATTGGGTGAGCGAGTTTATTTATGCATTCATACATTGGTTTGCTAATTTAATAAAAAATATATATATTAATTCAAAGTTGTATGTTTATCACAACGAAAAATTACGAGGAATACATCATTTATGGTTCAGATTTTTTTCTAAGGGCTTTGCATTGAACCTCTGCTACCGGGTGTTGTCCGTAGTCTGAATTGAAATTTTTTATAGTTTAGTTATAATCCTTCAACTTGGTCTTGACACTAGCTCTCCTTTTATATATATCTACGATTTTCCGTGTTGTATGTATGTGTGTGTGTTTGTATAGGTGTGAGTGAACACGATAGTATGTAAACGCTTTGTTCGAATGAACTAAAGATTCCTACGTAGTTGAAAGGTCGCCACAGCGCAAAATGTATAGATTTTGGAGAATCTATCACTAATAGTTTCTTTTTCGGGAAACAAAGAAAAATTCCTTATCATTATGGCCTATGCACTGTAAATAGAAGCGTCTTAAATTCAGACATAAATGTGTCTGAAATACCAATTCAGACACATAAATGTCTGAAACACTTAAGTATGCAAAATGTCAGACGCATATGCTGTCTGAAATTAAGACACATAAGTATCTCTTTATAAATGAGCTAAGATAAGTGTCTGAATAAGGTTGATATGTCTTAAATTAATACATATTACAGTTCAGACGCATAAAAATTCAGACATTTTGCAATTTAGGCACTTAGATAGTCAGATATTTCAAAGTTCAGATACTTAGAAATTCAGACATTTGTATTACTTAACAAATTTTCCATAGAGAATCTACTTTAAGCAACATGTATATCCTGTTTTAACTTTTTTTTTTTTTTTTTTTTTTTTGACATTAAATAAATTTTATATTATTTTATATAATATAAGTAGTTAACTTATTTAAAATACTTAGACGTGAATTTTATTCAGTTAAAAATTAAAAAAAGACAAAGTCAATTTTTATTTAAAGTTTTTATATTTAATAAAACAAAAAATATTAAGATAAACGAAGCATGTAACTTCTAGCTAAAAAAACGAATTTGTAACCAAACAATCTTAAATTTGTGCATAACAGTTTTTTTTTTTCTGTTTTAAAAATTCTTTTCTTCCGCAATATTTCCCTACACTTAAAATTGTAAAAGAACAATTTTTTTTTTGGTTTTCATGAACATAGTTTGTTTCTCGTAAATACCGGTTTAAAAAAAATCGTTTAAAATCCAGTCTACTATTTTCTCATATATATTACGCATTTTACAAAAAAAAAAAAAAAAAATCTAAACCTCTACACATAAAATTTAAGATAATAATATGTATTAAGCTTTAGTTATTATGAATAATTTTATTGCAAAGACATAAAACTGCGATTTGTTTTACGGGTACTAGAATATATTTCGTCATAAAAGTAAAGCTCACCGTGTGTCCTGGTGGCATGATTGGGAAGACGTTCGCCTTTGAATCCGTTGTTTGTCGATTCAATTCCCGGCGCGGGCAGTGGACAGTTTTCTTGTAAAAACTAATAATGCATTTTTTTATGCTCTAGGAGATTCTAAAATCTGTTTTTCACTGGTACATAGTATACCACATAACTTTTTATTTATTTAGTTACTTATTTATTTATGAAAAATATTCACTGTAGGCAGGATCAAAGATGGCGCAATTTCAGACACTTCAAGTGTATGAAACGCAGTGATCTTCAAGTGTGGGAAATAAATAAGACACATTTTAGCATCTTAAAATTGAACACCCCATTTTAGACACATTTGTGTCTGAATTTCAGACACTTGTATTTACAGTGTGGGCTCAAATAATTTAAAAAGCGATGGCGTCTCAATGCCTTATCCCATTAAGCTAATAATTTATATACATATTATAGGTTACTGCCGCACAAACTGTATAAATTTTGGTAAATCAAGAACTTATTTTTTTCTCGTTATGATCTATGTGCTCAAAATATTTGGCGTGCAATGCCGTTATATGCCTTATTTGATTACCGTTACATTATAAGCCTTACTGATGTTAGGCTTCTTTTACTTTAACCTCCTTCAACAACCGTCAATTGATTAATGTCCAGAAAGTCAAGTTAAGACATACCAGATATTTTTTATAATTACCAAACAGACTCGATTTAACTTGTCGCTGAATTCTTTTATATAAAAAATCTTAAACAATTAAATTTATGTTTATTTAAATTGTTACATTAGGTATAAAGATATTATTATTTCTTCATACGGATATATAGAAAAATACTATTATATAGTAATACTATTATATTATATTACAGATACGTAGTAAAGTATTATTATTGGGTCGAATTTCAGGTGATGAGTTTTTGCTATAATTACATTTTGAGCTCACTTGAATTCTAAAATCAGTAGTTTAGCGGTTAGCCTACGTGCTTGTTATGAACATAAAAAAAAAAAAAAAAAAAAAAAAAACATTGAACCCAAATTCGTTATTAAATGTAGACATTACTTGAACCTTTTCAGTGACATTTGTGAAATAGTTTGTGTACAGGTAAATAAACAAAATAATTCAGACACATTATGTCTACGGGTAAAATTTCTTTTTATGTATTTTATTATCTTTAAACTGTAATAAAAGTAATTAAATTAACATATATTGCTTTTACAGGGATTTAGTGGTCCTTTTTTTTTATTTAATACCACTGTTTATTTATAGCAATTTTTCTTTTATGCAATTGAAGAAAAACACTGTTATTGTTTACTAACCTTATTAAAAAAAAAAAAAAAAAGTGGTATTTAACCCTTTAACGGGCTATTTACTTCTAGTAAACTAGTAAAGGTATACTAAAATATTTTTGGGATCCATATTTATTTAAGAAAAGAAATTAAATCCATTTAGCTTATTGGATATATATATATATTTTTTCTCTTTAGTCCTCCTTAAGTTCATGAAAAGTGCACTTCTGTCCAAATTCATTAATTTTAATAGACAAAAGCTTGGTAAGCGGCTTTTTTTTTGCGTCTACTATTTTCAGCCTAAGTACCCATTTTTGCGGTAAAAACACTTACTATGGCCTTAGAAAGAGAAATTTAGAAAAGAAGAAATAAATACCAGTGTAGCCAAAATGTAGGGAATTGTTTTATTTAATAATTATGATTACTGTTTTAAAAAGTGGTGTTTGATGTATGTTATAATCGATTAGACAACCATTACGATCAAAAGTATGTGACGAATAATAATAATAATAATAATAATAATAATAAATACTAGAAGTTACAGTGTTACCAACTTTTATAATTTATTCCGGAGCATTGTTAGCCCCGCCTTTTTTTCATACCAGAAATTTTGAAAAAGGATTTTCTTCTTATGTAATCGTTGTCACATATTAAAAAGAAGTAATCTACAGAATTTCTGGTGCGGAAAGAAGGCGGGGCTCTGGAATAAATTATAAAAGTTGGCAACTCTGAAGTTAGCAACACTGCTCAACACTGAGTGTGACACTTTATTCTTTTATTTTGTTCTTTTTTAAGTATTTTAGCAGGGGTAAAAGCAATCAAAAAAGAAAATATAGGAATTTTTTTATACAAATATAAACACATATTTCAATAAGGCAGTTGAGAGATTTAGTGAAAACAAACATTCCCTAATATTATTTTGTAATCTCAGAATGATTAAATGACTTTGTAAATAAAATACCCTAATTTAATCTCAGCTAATTTAACAGATAAAGTAAATAAACAGATCTATTACTGTTTACTTTACACATTACTTAGAAAAAAAAACAAAAAAACATGTTTTCAAATTTATCATCTCTTGCTTGTCTAGCTTTCATACCAGTTTATAACATTTAACATCAGCCCTATATCACAATCCTTCACTTTCATTACATGTACTTAGTTTAATACATTTTGAGGCTGCTACCAATGCTTATTTAATGAATTGTGCTCCCCATCCCCCCCCCCCTAAAAAAATGCAAGAGAATATTAAAATGGTAATCAAATTATGAATTCTTTTAATGGTTGTATGAAAATTTTTTCTTGTATCAAGTGATATTTGTTAAGCTCTAAGTAACAATAAAATTACATGAGGATATATTAATTTTATTTAAATTATCTTCTTGTTCCATTCATTTGAAACCAGGGGTGAAAATTCATTTATTTTTCGTCATATCTTCTGTTAAAATATCCTTTTTAAAATTTCTTTTATGCCTTCGATACTATAGTTAAAGCATTTTTTATCGATAAATTGTTATAGCTATGAAGTTGAAGTCGAATCTTATTATGAAAGCACAATGTTGAATGAAATACCGATAATGAATGTCTACACGATTTAATTTTATGGGAATATTTATA
Organism: Salticus scenicus; assembly: GCA_963930645.1. Taxonomy (NCBI): domain Eukaryota; kingdom Metazoa; phylum Arthropoda; class Arachnida; order Araneae; family Salticidae; genus Salticus; species Salticus scenicus. The sequence goes on from CAWVNO010002725.1 coordinate 70,447, forward strand.
TATTTTTAAATCTAAGAAAAATGATTGATAGTGTGGATGGATATTATGCATTTATATATACACATATTAAACAACAAATAACAGATTAAAAAAAAAAAAAAGAAAAGAAAAGAAAAGAAACTGATATTTGAACATTATGGACAAAAAATTTAAATACCACAAAAATTTTGACACACAAGAGTTATAAGATATATTACAGGTAGATTTAAAATAATAATAATAATAATACACATTGAGAAAAGAATATACCGTCTTCATCAAGAACGAATAAATAGTTATTTTCTGAATTCCATTACTAGAAATATAGATTTTTGTGTTATATATAAAAGGTAAACAAATAACCTGGATCGACGAAATGATCAAGAATTTTTAGTGTACACTTTTCCAAATAATGGAGCAATATTAGAATATCAAAATTTCTCTGTATTGCGAGAAATTCTCACTTGATTTTCTACATTTGGGTCATAAAACAAAATTCTAGTTGCTAAAACTCCCTCTTGTGTTCCCATTTATATTCAGATATTTTTTAACGAGATTAACAAAGGTAATATAAGAAAACTGTCTAGAATACTAATACGGGTTTTTAGAACTCGCTAGCAAAGGTAAACAAAATAATAAGGATGACATGGAACGATTTTTCCTAGAGGCACAATTTAGTTTCAAGATGTCAATCACGTGATTTTTTTTTTTTTTTTTCAGTGATTTTAAATAGTGTTTCAAACACTATTTTTCAAACAGTGACATTTCAAATAGTGTTTGGCGTGTTTCTTATTTTGTTTAATTTAAGATTATGCATTACTGTTTATACGTATGCTAAACTTAAGTATATTACGTGATGTATATATAGTTTAAATTCAATATACAGCGTTGCCTTAAATCAGTCAACTAAATTTAAATAGTACCCTGAGGAATATATATATATATATATATATATATATATATATATATATATATATATATATATATATAAGCAAAATAATCAAAGGCAGATGAAAATTTAATCCCAAAACACACGAGAGCCTTCATCAGAGGAGCTCCCCCATGTAGGGAAAGGAATATGAGAAACTTCTTATATACCTTTCCCTACATGGGGGAACTCCCCTGATGAAGGCCCTCCTGAGTTTTGAGATTAAATTTTAATCTGGCTTTAATTATTTTGCTTATTTATTATAGTTTTATATTTCCGTTTGCTACATTTGCGCATTGGTTTATAAAAACTTTGTTCTAGTTCTATTTATTTAATAATTCAAGTTTTACTCCCTCCTATATTTAAATTTTACCTTATATATATATATATATATATACATTATTTTGATTCAAAGTTTTAAATTTAATAACAACTTTTAATGTAATTGTAATATTGTTACGAATTATAAAATGTCATATTTAAATAATGTACATACCGTACAAAAACGGCAAAATGCAACAAAAGGATTTTTCAATTTAGAATCTCAATTCTATGTAGCAAGAGTACTTAGTAATTACATGTTTCCAAAAAAAAAAAAAAAAAAAAAAGTTTTCATTTTTACAAAAGTAAATCTAGAAAACTATTAATGGCCCTTGAATAATTAAATTTAACACTTTCAAATCCTGAAATTTTATTTTAATTAAAAAAGTTCGTTTTTATTTTAAAGAGTTTGACACATTCAGTATCAAATTGAAATTCCTGGCTGATTGAAAAGCTATCTTGGTAGATAATGACTTTTTTAATTAATCATTTCAATTTGTTTAGATCTTTAAGGAATAATAACAAACTTTAATTTAACTCGAAAATGCACAGTCAGCGTAATTGTGATTTACAATGTTTTCGTTAATTTCTTTAGAAAGTATTTAGGAACTTCAAATTTATTATTTATTCTCTTTCAGGAAAACAATTGGGATAAAATATAGGATATTAATTGTTCTATTATTAAAAAAAAAAAAAAAAAAAAAAAAAAAATCATTTTTATTAAAAAAATTAAGTACATATTATATATATATATATATATAATTTATTTTTTAAATTGTTAAACATTATGTTCACAGAAAAATACAAAATATTTATTAAAAAAATAATTTTTCATATATATATATATATATATATATATATATATAACTTTCTTCTATATGTAATATAGAGAAAGTATTGATTCGTGAAAATTTTCGACCTCCGTTTTTTGATGGATTTACACGTTTTGGGATGGCCAGAACACGAATTAATAGATTTTAGAAAATGTATGTCTGTCTGTATCACTTTTTTGTGGACGCTGTATCTCACGAACCAATGTATGAAATTTAACCAAACTTGGTATTTAGTTGCACCCTGACAAAAACTGGTGCTGATTAGATTTGGGGATCAATTGCTCAACAGGTGGCGCTGCAATCGCATTTTTCTAAATTTTTAACATTTCAGTATGACAAAATTTCGTATAAATGTGCATAATAAGAGTTATTTTAAACTTGTGTTTCAAACACTATTTTTCAAATAGTGTTTAGCGTGTTTTTTACTTTGTTTAATTCAAGATGCATTACAGTTAATACGCATGCTAAACTTAAGTATATTACGTGATGTATATATATTTTTAATTCAATATACAGATTTGCCTTAAATTAGTCAAATAAATTTAAATAGTACCCTGAGGAATATATATATACATATATATGTAAGCAAAATAATCAAAGCAGATGAAACTTTAACCCCAAAACACATGAGGGCCTTCATCAGGGAAGCTCCCCCATATAGGGAAAGGAATAAGAGAAGGCTTTGATTATTTTGCTTATTTATTATAGTTTTATATTTCTTTTTTGCTGCATTTGCGCATTGGTTTATAAAAACTTTTTTCTAGTTCTATGTTTTTAATTATTCATGTTTTACTCCCTCCTATGTTTAAATTTTATCATATATATATATATATATATATATATATATATATATTATTTTGATTCAAAGTTTTAAATTTAATAACAACTTTTAGTGTAATTGTAATATTGTTACGAATTATAAAATGTCATATATAAATAATGTGCATTCCGTAGAAAAACGGCAAAATGCAACAAAAGAATTTTTCAATTTATTTAGAATCTCAATTCCATGCAGCAAGAGCACTTATTAATTACATGTTTCGAAAAAGAAAAAAAAAAGTTTTCATTTTCACAAAAGTAAATATAGAAAACCATTAATAGCTCATGAATCATTAAATTTTACACTTTCAAATCCTGAAATTTCATTTTAATTAAAAAAGTTCGTTTTCTTTTTTAAAGAATTTGACACACTCAGTACCAAATTAAAATTTCTGGCTGATTGAAAAAATTGTCATGGTAGATAATGACTTTTTTAATTAATCATTTCAATTTGTTTAGATCTTTAAGGATTAATAACAAACTTTAATTTAACTCGAAAATGCATAATTAACGTAATTGTTATTTACAATGTTTTGGTTAATTTCTTTAGAAAGAATTTAGGAACTTCAAGTTTATTATTTATTCTGTTTCATGAAACCAATTGGGATAAAATATAGGATATTAATTGTCGTATAATATTAATAATAATAATAAAATCATTTATATTAAAAAAAATAAGTACTTAGTATATATAAATATGTTATATATATATATTATTTATTTTTTAAATTGTTAAACATTTTGTTCGCAGAAAAATACAAAATGATTATTACAAAATTAATTTTTCATATAATTTTTTTTAATTTATAAATTGTTTATGTTTTTAAATGCATAATTAAACATCGAATTTTCTGCTTAAATTATACAATAAAATAACGAGAGAATACGGGATCTCATGAATATATATAAAATAAAGTTATTTATAATAAGTTTTATTCTTAATTTTATTTATTTTTTAGTTTGGATCTCTTCTACAGCTTTCTACAGTCTTCCACAAAGCTTCATCCAGATTTTGCCATTTAAACGAATTTATCAAAGCAATCGATTAGTCAAAGGCCTACTTATATGTTTAATGCGTGATGAGTATTTTACTGTTGAACACTAGGGGTGTTTAAATGACAATTGCTAAGTAAGTTATTACAAAGTTGGCACTGGCGACTTTTTTTTATATTATTTTCGCTTCACTATTTCCATAATAATAATAATAATAATAATAATAATAATAATTTATAATAATAATTTATAATATATTTTTGCAGGTAAATCTACACTTTGCCTGCGTAAATTTATTTATATTTTTTTGTCTTGAAAATAGTGGGTCGAAAATAGTAAAATCTAAATTGTGTCAGTCCAGTGATTAAGTATTGAAAAATGTTAAGATAATAATAATAATAATAATTCCTATCATTATCAATGACACACTGTAAAAAATGTTTCAATTGTAGTTGTGTCATATACTTTTTTTTTTCTTTTTTTTTTTTTTTTTTTTTTGTGATCACTGTCCAAATATTTAGAAAATAAAAGTTATATATATATATATATATATACAAGAATAATATCGAATATATATTTATTCTGCGTTATATTATACACATACACACATATATACAGGGTGATTATAATTAAAGCTACGATTTCAAAACGCTATAATTTTAAAACTACCCATAAGAGTGATATGATATTTTACCAGAGCAATCGTGAGGCAATAAAATTTTGTTTGGTAAAAAAAAAAAGAAAAAAAAACTCCAGAATGTGACGTTAATTATCCGTACAGTATTTGTTTCATTAAGCTCCTATTTTTCACTTTTCACTATGACTGTTTCCGCTGTAAACACGTATTCTTGTCTTTTTGCTAAAAACATTCTAGTAAACCCTTGAAGTCTATTGTTCCCTGCTATCCCATTGTGTTTCTAACAACATTTCTGTGTTTAATAAAACCATTTAGGCGTCTCCCATGATATTACCCTGATAGCGCCCTCTATAGGAACATGTTGGAACTACTTTTCTACTCCCCAAACAAAATTCCATTGCCTCACGATTGCCCTGTTAAAATAGCAAATCGTTCTGATGGGTAGTTTTAAAATTATAGCGTTTTGGAATCGTAACTTTAATTATAATGACCCTGTATATATATTATTCATTTAGATGGATTATCAATTTTTACTTAAATATATACACTGATGGAAAAAAAATCCCAACACCAGGAAGGAGCTGTGCTAGATAAACGAAATTTGGTAGGCGTGTTTATACATCTGAAAGATGACGTCGATTCAAATTTCGAGCTTCTCGCATAAGTGTGGCGCTAGTAGCGACGCTATGAACATGCAAGTGAGGTTTGCTTTAAATAAGCGCTGTAAGGTTCGTGATCGTTATTTACAGTTGAGATTTGACGTAGTGGGTTAATGTTAGTCAAGGATGCCTCTAAGAAGACGAAGAAGCCATTATCAACAGCTCACTGAGTGTTAACGAGATCGTGTAGTAGGGCTCTGAGAAGGTGGGTTTTCTTTCCGCGATATTGCAGAAAGACTTGGCAGGAATGTATCCACTGTGCATGAGTGTTGGCAGCAGTGGTCATAGGAAGGTACTGCCACAAGAAAATCGGGTTCCGGGCGGCCACGTGGCACTACTGAGAGGGAAGACCGCCGTGTTCGGCGTATGACTGTGGCTAATCGTACTGCGTCTGCAGCTGAAATTCGAGCTGCAGTTGGCACCACAGTGACACAACGAACTGTTACAAATCGGCTACTTCAAGGACAGCTCCGAGCCAGACGCCCTGTAGCGTGCATTCCACTGACTCCAAACCACTGCCGTTTGCGACGTGAGTGGTGTCAAGCTAGAGCTCATTGGAGGACGGAGTGGAGATCTGTAGTGTTTTCTGATGAAAGCCGGTTCTGCCTTGGTCGCAGGGATAGCCGTGTGTTGGTTAGAAGGAGGCCAGGTGAACGCCTGCTAGCGACCTGTCTGCGGCCTAGACACACAGGGCCTACTCCTGGAGTTATGTTTTGGGGAGCAATTTCGTATGACAGCAGGAGCACTCTCGTGGTTATCCCACGCACCCTGACTGCAAATTTGTACGTCAGTCTAGTGATACAACCTGTTGTGCTGCCATTCATGAACAGCATTCAAGGGGGTGTTTTCCAACAGGATAACGCTCGCCCTCATACCGCTGTTGTAACACAACATGCTCTACAGAGTGTCGACATGTTGCCTTGGCCTGCTAGATCACCAGATCTTTCTCCAATCGAGCACGTATGGGACATCATTGGACGACAACTCCAGCGTCATCCACAACCAGCATTAACCGTCCCTGCATTGACCGCCCAAGTGCAACAGGCATGGAACTCCATCCCACAAACTGATATCCGACACCTGTACGACACAATGCATGCACGTTTGCATGCTTGCATTCAAAATTCTGGCGGTTACACCGGTTACTAATGTACCAACATTTCACATTTGAAATGGCTCTTCTCGCCAATGGCTCTACCTGTGATCTTGAAACTTTAATTAATTAAATATGTTACCTAGACAAATGTATTGCTGAAATTTCATTGCTGTACAATAATTTTGTCTTGGTGTTGGGATTTTTTTTCCATCAGTGTATATATATGTGTGTGTGTGTGCTGCGCGTATAATCATTTTAAGACGAGTTAAAAATAATCTAATTTTTCATCGTAAATATTTTTTTTTTAAACTAGCATTGGAATTATCATTCGTAACTTTAGTAGACTAAAGTAATAGACAAACATTTAATCAGTAAGCTCTATAATAAAATTAACTGGAAAATTAAAAAAAACCTAAATTATATAACCTTGTAAAAGCATTAATCCCACGAGTAAAAACTTAATAATATTTTTTCAGGGATATATTTAATGCTCTAAAAATGATTTATGCTCTAGAGCATAAACGTCAGAAGGTTTGTAAATGATAAGTGTTTTGTAGAATTGCTTTTTTGTGTTTTTAAAAATGACATGAACAAAACAATTAAGATTTTTAAAAAAGGAATTTTTTTTTTTTTAATCTGGATTAAGTAACCGGGCTTTAAACTAGTTGGCATAGGTGGACTCTGCTCAGTTCCCCATCATATTTATGTTCTCAGAAATTTCTAGTGCGAGACATATTACTAGTGGATCTGCAGATCAGGAGCCTCAACGTCCTATTTGCATCAGACATTATTCAATAGGTCATTTTTATTTATTCCTTATTATATAATAGTATATATTGATTCGATCGACTTATTACCAAAATCAAATACATTCCTGAGGGGGGCCGCAGCCCCCCTCAAACCCCGTTGTATCTCTCTTTGTATACCTATTTGTATATGATATAAAGTGTTACGAAATTGTAAATAATTGCATTTATTTTTGTATAAATTCTTTCAAAGAGGTTTAGTAAGTTGATAAAATGCTAATTTTGTGCCTTTATAGTCGTTTTAGCGTTAAAATAGCCAAATTTTCCTTTAAAAACGCATTAAAAAGCTCCTATAAGGGAAGAAATAAATTTGGCGCCAAATTTGGCGACTATTTCCCTCCTTGGCGATTTTTTTTTGGCGATCTTGGCGAGAAAATCCTTATTAGGGATATACCAAATATGGAAGCTCTAATCTCATTGGCTGATGTGATACGACAATTTTCCAGAACAGTCTGTTTTCGATAAAAAAATTATAAAAGGAGCATTATTTTCGCCAAGGTGGTCAGTCTCAGATCTATATCAGTTTCGTCAAATGCTTGCTCAATGGGCTCATGAATATGTGTACCAAATTGCAAGTCAATAGCGTTATTTTGGGGGCCGCTATCGCGGTACATACAAATTCTTCCCATAGGCCGTAATGGTAAAAAAAAATTTGACGTGTCCCTGTACACGAACTTACAAATGGAATGCACACCGAAAACTATACAGCTAATTTCGTGGGCATCATGAACATGTGTACAAAATTTCAAGTCAATAGCGTGATTTTTGCGGCCGCTATCGCATGACAGACAGACGGACAGACGGAATCCAAAATCCTTTTGAGTCTCAACAGAGGGCCTCCATTCACATTTCGGCAAAAATTGGAAGTCAATAGCTTGATTTTTGCGGTGGTTATCGCGATACATACAGATTCTTCCCATAGGCCGTAATCATAAAAAATCTTTGGCGTGTCCCTGTACACGAACTACAAATGGAATACACACCTAAAACTATACAGCTGATTCAGTTGGGCTCATGAACACGTGTACCAAATTGCAAGTCAATAGCGTGATTTTTGTGGCCGCTATCGCGGTACATACAAATTCCTCCCATAGGCCGTAATGATAAGAAAAACTTTGGCGTGTCCCTGTACACAAATTACAAATGGAATACACACCCAAAACTATACAGCAGATTTCGCGGGGCACATGCACACGTGTACCAAATTGCAAGTCAATAGCGTGATTTTTGTGGCCGCTATCGTGATACATATAAATTTCTTCCATAGGCCGTAATGATAAGAAAGACTTTGGCGTATCCCTGTATACGAACTACAAATGGAATACATACCAAAAACTATACAGCTGATTTCGTGGGGCTCATGAACATGTGTACCAAATTTCAAGTAAATAGCGCTTTTTTGGCGGCCGCTATCGCGCGACAGACAGACAGACAGACAGACAGACACAGCCCAAAACCGTTTTGAGTCTCAACAGAGGGCCTCCACTGACGTTTCGGCAATAATGTTAAAAGAAATCAATTTGACCAAAGCTTCATACAGTGACAGAATGAAATCCCCGCCTAATAGGCTATCCACCGTTCACTTCTATATATTTATCTTATTCTAATCTATTAATTTATTTTATCGGGGTCAATTCCGTTGTTTAGTTTTCATGCTACTATTTCCAATGCAATAATCCTCAAATTCATATTTATATGTAAAATTTACAATTTCGCTATGTTGATAACATCGTAAATTACGAATAATTTACGAAATTTTCCTATTAGAATATTTGTATTCAATCATGTTCAAACAAATATCATAAACGTAATTTTGAAGTTGTCTAACGTATTTAGGATCCTCAAAATGGAAGTTTATGCTCAATTTTGCTTTATTCTGACATGTTAAATAAATCGTAAATTCCAAATAACTTAAGAATTTTTTAAATTGGAAAAATCACAGGCTATGATATTCATGCCAGTATCCTAAATATTATTTCGAAAGTGGTTTGACATCTTTACGATGAAAATATCCCTCAAGATTGACGTTTATGTGAAATTTTGCTCTATTCAGCCATGTTAAGAAATTCGTAAATTTCCAATAACTTACGAAATCTTTATATTGGAAAATTCATAGTCATTAATATTCATGCCAGTGTCCTAAATAATGTTTCAAAGGTAGTCTGACATCTTTACGATGAAAATATCTCTAAAAATTGATGTTTATGTGAAATTTTCCCCTATACTGCCATGTTAAGAAATTCGTAAATTTCCAATAACTTGCGAAATTTTCAAAGTAGCATATTTATAGTTACTGATGTTCATTCCGGCATCAAAACTGATATTTTAAAACTGGTCTGACATTTTTACAGTAAAAAGTTTTCATTTAATGCACGTTTAAGTGATTTTTTGTCCTATTCTCCCATGTTAAGAAAATCGTAAATTTCGAATAACTTACGAAGTTTTTAAAATCGAATGTTGCAAATGAATAGGGTTCTTGCCAGTGTCGAAAGTAATATTTTAAAACTGATCTGACCTCTCTGCGACAATTTGTTCTTGAGATATCGTGTACACAGTCTAACAAACTAACGGACTGACCCACTAACAGACTAACAGACTAACAGACTAACAGACAAACAGACACCCTACAGACAGACACCATAGAAATTTTGTCATTTTCGGATTCCTCAAACCTGAAAACGTGTGGAAAAGTCAAAAAACCGAGGTCGAAATTTTTCACGATTACCTAAGTTCCCCATACCTATAGTATGATGGGGAACTAATAAAGAGACTGAAGGATAACAAACTGTTTTTAATAATGTTTTAAATTTGAATGATGTATATTGCAAAATAATTTGCAGGTGTTTGCCATTGTTTTCTTAGCAAGAGATGAAACAAAAACTTTACGACTTACTTTTACAGGAAAATTTTCAAGTACAAAAGTACAAATATCATTAAGAAAACAGGGTTAATTGTTTGTAAAAAGGTTACTTTTAACGCATTGTAAAGGCCTGAAACTTTTCAGTACATTGATGAAATTGTTGAACCCTCCATTATCACCTGTAAATATAATGCAAGGCTTTTAAACGCTCAAGACTTAATGGCTTGGAAAGATGAATGGCACCAAATAATATTTTCTCTGACGAAATGAAACAGAACATAGATTTTTGCGATGACAGCAAATAATAGTGACATGATTTGCGAAAGAAAATGATTTTTCCAAATGTCAATTCGATGGGAGGTATCTGTTCCGATTTGGTGAATCTTTATCTTTTCAGGAAGTTCTATTTTTAGCTTTCATTAACACTAGAAGCGCCAGAGCAGTCATTTTGACTGTTTTTACTTTTTGTTTGTATTTAAAAAAAAATCCTGTAATCTTACGAACTCAGAACTTTTTGTATTTGCCTAAAATAACCTGAAAATATACGGTACAAAATATGAAATGAATTGAATTAAAATTAACAGAGATATGCTTAGCTATACCTAAAAGCGCCACGAACAGTCAAATTGATTGCCATTAAAAATTAGTCGATTGAGTTTTTCTTTTACTCTCAAACATACCTATTTTCAGAAAAACATACTTCCTACACATTCCTTTCATTTATTGCTGCTAAAGCAGGAATCCCCCCCCCCTCATTCCAGACACCTGTCTACTGTTCGTTCTTTTCTTCGAAGTACACTGTAAAAAAATTTTGTAATTTTTCCTGCACTTTCTGCTGTTATTTTTCAAGCACAGATGATCTGAAATAAAATTCAAACAGCAGGTGATGTAAAAATTTAACTCTCTGTGTCATGTGAATCACGCAGCCAATCAACGCATTCTCTAGAGAGGCCGCGGCAGCTGGACGTCAGCAAGATCAGGCTGAGGAAAGGGTCACCTGCAAATCACAGCGCTTCCCGTTTCCCGCCAAGCCCCACTAGTAGTTTAAAAATGCTTTAGAAAGATGTGTACGATATGTTATTTGATTCTTCTTAAAAGTATTTATTGTCTAATTATAGTTATAAGATAGAGCTATTATACTAGCACATTACTGATCTTTCTTCGAAAAACGGTTTACCAGTGTTGCATTCCCGGTTGTAAAAACAATTATGACAAGCAAGAAAAGAAATACACCTGTTTTTCCTTCCCGAAAAATGCACAGCAAATGAAAAAATGGTTATAGGCCATACCTAGAAAAGATTTTTCTCAATATACTAAGGTAAGTTTATTGCATAAAATATATTTTCTCAACCATTACAGATATGTATGGTATTTATTAATAGATTAAATAAAACATTGTGCTGATAAGTAAGTCTGAATAATATTAAAAACTAAATTGCAATACCATATGATGTTAAGTTTTCTTAAATTTGATTTATATACTTGCTGCGTGTTATCACTTTGGCTTACATGCTGACTATTTCATGCTTTCGGTTTCTAAACTGAAATTGTGTTTATAAAAGAAGCATAGCCTTGATACTAATTTATCCATCCATATACATGTACTCAAAACGTTTGTTGCTAACCTTGTATATTTATTCTAATACATTCCTGATATTAATAGTACATCAGGTAATGAACTTTGATAATAGAGATTTAGTTAGAGTCTAAAATGTCCTACCCACCCGGCTACCCAGTCCCTGATTCGATTCATTTATCTTTTTCTATTTTGCTGCATAATTATATTTTCACTGATGATTGCTGAATAAAATAATCATTTCACCGAAAATCAACGAAATTTGCGGTATTTATTTAAAATTATTAAATTAATTTTAGAAGAAAATGATTATTTACTTATATATGTGTTGACTAAAAAATTTCACATTCTTGAGGATAATATACAATATTTTGAAAAAGATTTTGAGAAAGATTTGTTCAATACTTATCGATCGTTCTAAAATTTCCCTAGATATTCATCATTTGTATTCTGTCTTTGAGAGAATTTTTATCAATTTTGGAACCGTATGAGTTACAGGTGCTCTCTTTTTGTCTCTCTCTCGTTTCTAAATAATGAGAATTGTTCTGTGACGCACGATGTACTTTTCCCTATATTCTGCTTTTGCATTTTCAGATTGCTTATTTTCTCGAATCGCATCTAAACAAAGGTAAACAGTTTGAAAATGTTTTCAAAAAACAAAATGTACGGTACCTACATTGTGATGATAGGGAAGTGAAAAATGAGTTTTGTAAAAAAGGATTCAAATATTATAGAAAAACACAGTGAGTTAAAAAAACTAATATGAAATTTAACCCTTAAATACCATATGTTGCCTTTCGGCAATACACCCAATGTTGTCTTCTAATGTATTATTAGAGTAATATTGAAGCTCTATTGAAGCCTCAAGTTTGCCGATTGACAACAAATTGCTTTTTAGCTGTAAACCATAGTTAAAATAAAGTATGTTTTTTTTTAAAGTATTTTGGACGCGATCTATTTAATGGAGGTAATAATAAAACATTTTTAAATTGATTTAAAAAATAATTAGGCATTTAAGGGTTAAATTTAACTTTTTTGTATGAAATTTACTAGTAAACTACAAAAAGTGAAGTGTGAATATTACCTAAAAGGGATTGGGAGATTGGAACATTATAAGATTTTTTATTTATTATTATTATTATTATTATTATTTAAGACTGTTATATGACATTAAAAATTGACAAATGTAAAGTTTTAATAGTATCCATCAAAAGGTATAAATATCAAAAGGTATAAATATTCTAATAATTTTTTATCTGCATTATTAACAGTTGAATTTAAAAATGTAAATATATTTGAAAGCTCTAATTTTGATATATTTTATGACAGACAGTGTATCTAAATAAAAATATGTATCTGGAGGCAGTCAAAATCATGTTTTATTAACCCGTCAGTAGACGGGTTGTGTCTATGAGACCCATTTTATTTACTAGAATGCAACGTAAGAGAAAAATTTTATATATTCTGCGGGGAAAAAAATTATAATAAACATAAAATTTTATATTTCGTATTTATATTGTGTGATTTTATTTTGAGGGTGTTATATTGAAATCATTCTAATATTGAAAGAAAATTGTATCTTTTTCCCACCCGTGTACTGGCGGTTTAAAAATGTCCAAATTAAAAAAAAAAATCATCCTGGGCATTTTAATGTTTGTACTTATGTTGTTTAAAAAAAAAAAAAAAAAAAAAAAAAAAAAACTGTAGAACGTATTTAACTTTATTAGTTTTAAATAAATATTTTAAGTCCCTAATAATTAATTAAAATATATTCTTTCAATTTATATTTCAGTTTTTCCATCTCTTATTCAGAGCTGCCAACCTTTTCAACTTTTAAATCAAAATTGACACCAATATTTTCAAATAAAAAATGTTATATATATTTTCGACGATTAATAGTACAGGAAACAGCTTTAAAAATTTTCCGGTTTGAAGTCTCCCTTGAAAAACGGGAGACTTGGCATCTATGCTTATTTTAATAAACAGATTTTTAAAATGCTTTGCTGACCGATTAATTTTTACAATTTTTACATTTCTATATATATATATATATATAAATACATATTTTTTTCTTGAATCCAGTTTTAGGTAACTCCTAAAGGTAAGTTTTATTTTATTTTATCAGAATTGTAGTTTTACACTTTAATGGCAAATTATGTTCAACTTTATTATTATTATTATTATTATTTTAATTCAGCCACAGTTTAAAATTCAAAGTTTCTCAAAGTAATAACTAAATTAAAAAAATAAGGTAACAGCTGTTTTAATTTTAGCAGAATTCAAACCCATAATTTAATACATGTTTCAATTTTTAGCAGAATTAAAACGTTAATGTGAAATGATGTTTTGTAGTATAGTATAATTAAAACTAAATTTAAAAATATTCTAGGTTTTATTTTTAACTGTATAAAAATAAAAAGCTGGTTGAATTTCTTGGGAATATTTTTGTATTTTAATGCATAAAATATATTTTCTAAGCCGTTACAAACATAATATTAATAGTAATAAAGTAAATAAATAAATCTCTCAAAACATTTTTATTTTTGTACTAGCAAAAGTAATTATATTCAATTACAGTTCCTTTTACAGTACAAAGGATAATACACGTGATTGCTTAAATTTTTTACTTAGTATTAATCATTTAGAAAAAGGGGGGTGGAGAATTTCTTTATACTACACTCATTTAAAATGAATAATTATGGTTTTTTGTTATAATGTTATTATTTATAAAAATGAGCAGATAATTAAATTATTTTGAAGTTTATGTGTAACAGTAGCTGAAATTTTCAACAGCACAGACTGATTTAGATAATTAATTATTACCTATTTAACGATAAAGAAAAGAAGAAAGCTTGAAATTCGAAAAGAAAATTAAAGTTTTATTGAAAGAAATTGTTTTTCAATAACGATATAAGTTGTATGCAACTTATTTCTTTTATTTAAAGAAATATTATAATAATATTAAAGCTATTTATTTAATCTTAAATTTCTTTTTAATCTTAAAAGAAATAATTGTTTATAATATACATAAAAGTAAGTTTATACATTTTGTCACACACATACACATATATATCGTAAGGGTAGTGTTAAAAACGTAACATTTCATTTTTAAGAAATGTCGCGTTTTTCCTTAATCAGTTTTAAAAGATGTAATTAATTAAAACTAAAAATCCCGTTTCTTTGTGTTGATTTCCCCGCAATAATACGCAAAGACAGTAGATTTAATTTAATCACCAACAGCCTGATGTTGATGACGTCAGAGATTAGCGCCGCTGCCTTGTCTACAGAGGGCGTTGGTTGAGAAGGGCTGTAGGCCCCCTCACACAGAACTAATTGTCATATAAAACTCTTCGGAAGCCTAATTTGAATTGTTTAACACAGGTTTACATAACAGTACTCGTTATCTCACCTCTTAATCTGTAACCTGTATTTATAGTATTAAATTTCAGGGTAAAAGTAATTCTATTAATTAAACGAGTTCCTATTATCAATGGACCAAAAATAACTTGTATTTTTATATTTGAATTTTAAAAACTTATAAATATTCTTCAAAAATATTTGTAACTGTACACTGAAACATTTTCCAATACTATTAGTAGTACAATATATAAACCTGATTTTAACTGGATTTTTATTAAATTTAGGTGTCATAAATAAAAATGGAATATTACTCTCATTACAAATTTTAAAATTATAAGAAAAAAGAGTTTGAACTTGTTTTGAGTAAACAGTAAAACAATTTTAACAAGATTAGAGTTTAAATTTAATTTAGTATAATAAAAATCATTATTCAGTTCTTCCACAGTTCTTTCAAAATTAAAATTTTGAAATATAATACCATAATTGATTGCAGCCTTGTCTACTGGAACAAAAACAAAATTACTTTTAATTAATTCTAATTATTGGTTGTCCATTTGATTAAATTGCTGTTAAACGTAATTATTATTGTTTAGAAATTCAACGAAAAAATTATCAAAATAACATATTAAATTATATTTCCATTCATGAAAGGCCTCAATAGAAGTATTATATTTATAACCAATCTTAAAAAAATATATATTTATACCTTTTAAAAAGGAATTATTAACGCTTCATTGTTTAAGCTCCTTATTTAATCTAAATTTTGTAACCAAATTCATAAAATATCTAATATTGTCATTTTTTTTTTTTTTTTTTTTTTTTTTTAATTATGATCCCCAGTTATAACATGTTTGTTACTTGAAATCATCATCACTATTGCAAATACAATCAGTTAGCAAGGAGGAATTGTTTGATAAAGCAAAATTTCCATATTTATTTATTATTATTATTATATTTGAAAGCAGTAACAATATGTATATATATATATATATATATATATATATTTATTTATAGAAATAGAAAACTATTTTATGAATGGCTGCATTTAATTTCAAATTATCAAATGGTTTTTGCTAAAAAGGAAATTGTAAAATATTCATTTACTGGTTTACTTTGATTAATTTTTAAAAACTTAAAATGTATTAAATCTGTAACTAAATCATTAAATTGATTATTAATAAAATTATACTTAGAAAGGAAAGAACAAAAATTTTTAATAAATTCTATTTTCAAAATAAATAAATAAAATAAAATAAATAAAAATAAATAAATGAATAAAAATAAATAAAAATAAAAATAAAGACTATTTTCTTTAACTTATTAACAATTAAAGAGTCTGAGAATATTTTTTCTTTCGAAATATAAACTAAAAAAAAAAAAAAAAAAAAAAAACTTTTCCTTTTAAGTATAATTTTGTCAGAAATCAATTTAAAGATTTAGTTACAGATTTAATAGATTTTAAGCTTTTAAAAATTAATCAAAATAAAGTAATAAATAAATATTTTTCAATTTCCTGAAATTAAATACAGCCATATTCGTAAAAATAGTTTTCCTTTTCTATTAAAAATTATGAATATTGTTACTGTTTTCAAATATAATAAAACATTCAGTACAAAAAAAAAAAAAAAAAAAAAAAGTGAAATTTTGCTTTATCAGATGAGTCTTCCAAGCTGAAAGATTGTATTTACAATAGTGATCATTTAAAGTGTTATATTGATAATAATTACAAACATTTTATAACTGGGGATCTTAATATAATAAAAAATGAAAATATAAGGTTTTTGATGAATTTGGGTATAAAATTTAGATTAAATAAGAAGCTTAAAAAATCAAGTGTTGAGGAATCATTTAAAAAAAATATATAAATAAATTTATTTTTAAGATTGACAATAAGTATAATACTCCTATTGAGGCCTTTCATGAATGGGCATATAATTTAATATGTTATTTTGATAATTTTTTCGTTGAATTTCTAAACACATTACATTTATCAGCATTTTAATAAAATGAACAATGAATAATCAGAATTAATTAAAAATAATTTTGTTTTTGTTCCAGTAGACAAGGTTGCAAACAATTATCGTATTATATGTAAAAATATTTTATTTTGAAAGAACTTTAGAGGAACTGAATAATGATTTATATATATATATATATATATATATATATATATATATACTAAATTATAATTTAAACTCTAAAATTGTTTAAAAAATGTTTTACTGCTTTTTAAACAGGTTAAATCTCTTTTTTCTTATAGTTTTAAAATTTCTAATGAGAGCAATATTCCATTTTTATTTATGTCACCTAAATTTAATAAAAATCCAGTTAAATTTTATTTATATATTGTACTACTATGGAAAATATTTCAATGTACAGTTGCAATTTTTGAAGAAAATTTATGATTTTTTAAAATTCAAATATAAAAATACAAGTTATTTTTGGTCCATTGATAATAGTACTGATTTAATTAATAGAATTACTTTTTAAGCCTCTGTCTGTTCAAACTTTCGATTCTGAAAATTTATTTTGTAATATTCCTATAAATCAACTTTAGGGAATCATTAAAAGCGTTTTTGACATGTTTTACATTGAAGATGAATTAAATATTCCTAGAGATTTTTTCCTTAGTTTATGTCATTTTTGTTTGAATAATAATTACATCTTTTCTCAAAATGAGATTTTTAAACAGTCACATGGTATTGGCATAGGGAGAAATAATTCTTCTAGTGCGGCTAATCTTTTCTTATTCTTCTTCGAATGCAATTTTCCTGTAATTTATAATACATGTAATTTATTTTACACGTTTATAGTTGCATAGATGACTTGATTATTTTTAATACAAATTTTAATAATATTTTTTATTTAATGTATCCATATACTTTAAAATTAAATAAAATATTAACAATTTTGAAGCTGATTTATTAGATATTTCTTTCGTTTTGAAAAATGAGATTTTTTATATTGATTTATGTGATGGAAGAAAAAATTTAACTTCAACACTAACTGTATGCCGCTCTGGTATTCTAATCTGAGCCATAAAATTTACATAAATGTAAAAATTAATCAGCTTTTAAGAATTAAGAGATTGTGCAATTTTAAATTTAATTTCGATAAACAAATACAATATTTTCAAGCACTTTTATTTTATAAAAACTTATGTCCTTTGAAGTTTATTTCTTGTTATACTAGTAATGCAATTTTTTAGTTTATTCTGTGTGACAACCTCGCAGCTTTGGGCTTTGCATTGATTGGTGGTCCTAGTAAGATGTTCTATAATGTTGACGTACTACCACACCTGGAATTGAAATGGGCTTCTAGAGACATGGAAGAAGCATTAAAGTTTTCAATTTTCATTAAAGTTTTTAAATGAGAAACTTTATGAAAAAAATTCATAAAGTTGGACTCTAATAATACCAACGTCGACTTTAGCAGGTTGTGAGTTTTTTTAATTTTCATTCAACAGGTTCAAGTGAGGGTATGTATTTGCTATCATGTCATTTTAGGAATTTATAGAAACAATTATTTAAAAAAAGCCTGAATATAAATTCTCAATATAAAATATATATATTTTTTAAAATCAGTTATTGAAATTACAAATTTAAATAATTTTTATTAAATAAATCATATGTCAGTAGTTATAATTTCAAGTTTGCTATGTTATTCTATTGTTGTAATATAATTTGGTGTATGATAGCTTGGCATACATTCAGAAATATGTTTGGATTACATAATTTTTTAATGGATGTGTTCCCTCCTGCTGATGGACATCTCTAGCACCTAGGAGCTAGATCCAACTAGCAGCCTCATGTTTTCTTTGAAGGAACAAACAAACGTCCTTTCTCTCTTTTGATCTTTCTGTGTTTGATGACGCGCCTGCCAGATGGTCGAAAATTATTTCCCCAAACAGGTCTTCAAATTTTCCCAAATCAGGTTTTTTTTTTTTTTCGAAAAAATCCCCAGCTTGATTTCTACTAAAAAGGGAAAATAAAAATTTCTTAAAAAAAAAAAAAAATTAATAAATAAAGCAGATTTTTCTATGATTTAAACTCAGATTTTCCCCTAAATGAAGGCAATTTTTGAAAAAAATCCCCAAATAACAATAAAGCTATTGAAAGTCTCTAGTCGTAGGGATAAATCATTACGTTGCCAACATTGACAGAAAGTTGAAGAACTCCCCAAATTTGTCCACAAAAATTTTAGAATTCCTCAAAAAAGTCTCCACAAGCATTTGGTCCCCAAAATTGTCCCCAGAAGCCTCGAAAATCCCCAATCTGGCATCACTGCCTACACTGTAAAAAAAAAAAAAAAAAAAAAAAAAAAAAAAAAATTTTTTACAACAAAAGGTGCTGGCACCGCGGCTGCCAACACAGTTGCTGTAAAATTTCCAAGCGGCTGCTTTTTATGGTGCTGTAAAATTTACTGCCCTTTGCTGTGAATTTTACAAGATGCTGTTTTAAAAAGTGTTGTAAAATTAACTACACTTTGCTGTAAATTTTACAACACTTTTTAAAACAGCATCTTGTAAAATTCACAGCAAAATGCCGTTAATTTTACAGCACCACTAAAAACAGCATCTTGTAAAATTTACAGCAAAGTGCAGTAAATTTTACAGCACCATAAAAAACAGCAGCTTGTAAATTTTACAGCAACTGTGTTGGCAGCCGCGGTGCCAGCACCTTTTGTTGTAAAATACTGAAATTTTTTTTTACAGTGTATATCGAAAGATAATACGCTTTGATCATTCGCTGAAAAAGGAAATGCGTCACAACTTTTTCTTTCTCTTATTCTTTCACACCTGCTCTTTTGCGACTTGTAATAGATATGATTTTGAATTTTGCACTTGTTCACTGAGTTGTGAAATTTTGTTCTTTCAATGACGGTATGATGGCTGCTCGAAGACGAAAATATCTCAGTCCAGATGAGTATTTACGAGTTTTACAGGAGATATCCGACGATGATTCCGAAGTTGAAGAAAGCAATTTAGATGAAACCAGTTATGAATGTTTAGGAAATATTGAGAAAAACAGTTCTAGTGGTTCTGAGGAAAGTGTAGATGAGCAGGCAACGGACCTGGACATTCAGCCTGGTCGAATTTCTTTATCTGCTGAAACAGGTAAAAAAATATATTTCTTTACTCTTTTCTTTTATTTCATGTTTTGATTTTGAAGTACTTGATTTTTTGAAAAATATTAATGATAAAAATGTACGTATAATAATTTATATATTTTTTATTATAGGTTCCAGTACTTCAAAACATACAGGATCAAAAAGAAAACTTGATTCTTCAAAATCAGGAAACAGAACCGGATGTAATAGCAAAAACCATGTAAAAGGATCTACATATATCGCAAAAGACGGAACTTCCTGGACAGTAATATCTGACTTCGAAAGAAAATCTGGGAAATATGGTTCCCAAAATGTGCTGAAAGAGGTACCAGGTCCAACATCCTATGCAAAAAGAAAAGTCGGTAAAAATGTGACCAGTGCATGGAGACTGTTTGTAGATGAGTCGATGTTGTTCCATATAAAAAGATGCACTGAAGCAAATGCAGTTTCACATAATGAAGAAAATTGGAGTGTATCTTTAGAAGAACTTGATGCTTTTATTGCTATCATATATGCTAGAGGAGCATACGGATCCAATGATATGGATTATGATTTTCTCTGGAATAATACGTGGGGCCCACCTTTTTTTCGTGAAACATTGCCTCGTAATCGTTTTCGAGATATAATGAAATATCTAAGGTTTGACATGAAATCAATGAGGTCTGAACGCTTAAAAACTGATAAATTTGCTTTGTTTTCAGATATTTGGAACAAATTTATAGAAAACTGTGGTAGTTCCTATAACCCGGGTGAATATTTAGTTGTGGATGAACAACTGTTTCCATCGAAAACTAGATGCAAGTTCACACAATACATGCCAAACAAGCCGGACAAATTCGGGATCAAATTTTGGATGCTAGTTGATGTAAACTCAAAGTTTATGTGCAATGCTTTTCCGTATCTTGGAAGAGATGAATCAAGAAATGAAAACGAAAGTCTTCCTGAAAGTGTAGTTATGCGCCTTCTAAGCCCTTACTTGAATACAGGCCGAAATGTGACGGCTGATAACTATTTTTCATCATTATCTCTAGCTAAAAAACTCGAAAAGAAAAAAACGAGTTTCGTAGGCACAGTAAGGAGACATCGAAAAGAAATTCCTCTCGAAGTAAGGAATTCTAAAACTGCACTGTATGAATCTGTATTACTAAAGAATGGAGAATCTACACTCACAGTTTATCAAGGCAAAAAAAATAAAAATGTTCTGTTGCTAAGTGCCTTGCATCCAGATGTAAAAATTGATTGGGAACATAAGAAGAAACTTCCAGAAACTGTAGAATTCTACAATAAAACTAAATGCGGTGTTGATATTGTCGAGCAGATGGCGCGAAAATATTCTGTTCGGGCTGCTTCGAGAAGGTGGCCAGTACATACTTTCTATAATGTACTAGACTTCAGCAATTAATGCTTTTGTCATCTATCAAGAATTAATTGATAAAAACATTCCACGGCGGAACTTCCTATTTCAGTTAGCGGAGGAATTAAGAGAAATTCATTTAAATAGAAAAACGAGCTCAAAATTGCCTGTGGAAATTCCCAGCCCCAGCATAAGACTCTCAAAGAAAAGACGTCAGTGCCAGATAGGACATTGTAACAACAACAAAACAAGTGATACGTGTAAAAAATGTTCGTATTATGTGTGTGGGAAATGTACGTCTGAAGTAGATAAAGTTGTGCTGTGTAAAAATTAAAAAGAGCAATAATTTTTTTTTTTTTTTTTTTTTTTTTTTTTTTATAGAAGGTAAGAGGAAATTTACATAAAATAGTTGTATATTTTTATA
>CAWVNO010002726.1:0-204265 GCA_963930645.1 Salticus scenicus
GCATTATGTATCTTACATTTTTTTAATCTGTTATTAATGTAATTTTTTTAACTATATATATATATATATAACTTTTAGGTGTTAATAATTATTCATTCTTCAAATCAAATTCATGGTTATAAAATTATTGAAGAGGGAAAGAAATTGAGGGAGGGGGTGATATTTCTAGAAAACGGTAGGTGTCTGGACAAAATGGGATCCATATTCGGATTCAGGACATTTTACATAAGAATCAGAAAGAATGGTATCAGAACTCCATTTTTTTTTTTTTTTTTTTTTTTTTTTTTCTGCAGAGCAGTGTTATTAATAGTTTTACATAACAACTTTACTGTTTCAATATTTCTGGGTTTTAAGGAGTTAGCAATTAATTAGTTCAAGCTGCTTAAGCTTGTGTAAAATTATATTTCCATAATATGGAAATATAATTTTTTGAAAATATAATAAAAAAAATATATATACAGATTCTCATTAGAACTATTTTCTTTCTCTGTATCAAGTCCGGTACATGAGATTAAAATTCTAAAAATTTTGAGGGATTTCAATTGTATACATTTTATTGTGCTATTAAAATGCATTTTTAGTTATAAAGTCTATGCAATGTCATTAATAGTATTTCAAAGCATTGTGTTCTATGAGAGGTATTTCTATAAACCATATTTTCATATCTTTACTGTACACATATCTTAATGAAATAGAAATAGCTCATTACTGGATGTTTCCTGTAGAAAATAGAGTAAATATCACCACTGATTTGTGTACAGGGACATTCAAAAGTATTCCAAAGCATTGCGTTCTATGAGAGATATTTCTATAAACCATATTTTCATACCTTTACTTTCTACGAAGTTTTATGAAAGTGAAATATATTATTTGCGTGCACAAAAGAAAGCTTTGCATAGAATATAGTATGATTAGCATTAGATTTACATGTGACACAAAAATATTCCTTTATATTAAAAGCTATTAATAAAAATTTGCTAGAATTGTACTTTCGTTTACATTAAGCGTTTTTAACACTTTCTAACATTTGTCAAGTGTGAATATGATTTCGATTTGTGTCCGTCTGTCTATCTGTCTGACCGTGCTTTAACTCCCGTAAATATTTATGGAATATTTTGAAACTGATATGTTATTCAAGTTCACAATCGGGTGTTCCCTACTGAAAATGAAGTTTATACCTCTACTACTTTGTGCACAGGGAAACCCAAAAATATTCGAAAGCTGTGTGTTCTATGAGAGGAGTTTCTATAAACCATGTTTTAATACCTTTACTGTATAGAAACTTTAATGAAATTTTAATATGTTATTCAAGTTCCCTTTCGGATGTTTCCTATGTAAAATCGAGTACATTTCTAATTTTTTTTGTGTGCAGGGGCACTTAAAAGTATTCCAAAGCATTGCGTTCTGTGAGAGTTATTTTTATAAACCAAATTTAAATAATTTTACTTTGCACAAAGCTTAATGCAATTGAAATAAATCATTCATATGCACAAAAGACTGCCTTCTATATAATATAGTATGATTAGCATTAGATTTATACAGCCACACAAAAATATTCAGTTACATTAAGAGCTATTAATAAAAATTTGCTAGAATAGCACTTTCGTTTACATTAAGCGTTTTAACACTTTCTTCTATTTTTAGTGGGAATGTGATTTCAATTTGTGTATCTGTCTGTCTACCTTTCTATCTGTTTGTTTCCGGCTCCTAGCGTCGGTAAATATTTTTAGAATTTTTTAAAAATGATACAATCAAGTTCACTATGGTGTGTTCCCTATTTAAAATAACAGTAATGGATCCTGTGCAACTAGTTTGTTTACAGAGACAAAAAAAAAAAAAAAAAAATAAGAAAGAAAATGTCAATGGATTAAGTTTTAGGACAGAATTTTTTAAAAGCTATATTTAAAATCTTTCGATTGTAAAAATCATAAAAACATTCACACGTATTTGTAATATTCTAAAATAATTTTTTGTATACAATATGATACGATTAACATTTTCAGATTAAAAGTTATTTGATATAACAATTACGTACAATTGAAAAGTGTTACTTGTCAATGCGTGCTGCATAATTTTTCTTTCTTGTTTTATCTTATGAATAATTAAGTTGAATTAAAATTATTTTCAAACTATTAAAAACCACCCTAAAAGGAATACATTTAATAAAATGGCATCTGTTAACGTAAAAGTAAAGTAAAACTTTAATATTTGATTCCTCGAAATACACTGTGTCCCAAAAGTTTAGACAATCAATAAAACTTGCATTAACATAAAAAGTAATATGGTACAATTAAAATTCGCTAGATAGATAATAAACAAAAACAATTTTGCTGATATACACATATAAATTATGGTCAAAGGTTTAAAATTATAAAATGTATATTAAATTATATAAAAATGTGCTGTCCAAAAGTATAGACACCTGTGTTTTTTGGCTTTACATTTATAAGAGTAACTAAAAACTTACTTTAAATATTAAATTGTATTGCTACGACACTTTATAACGTGAAATGCACGTTGTTCCATAGAATTAATTAAGCATTAAATTACAGAAGGAGTTTTTTATACCACGCTTTGTCAATTGCAGTTTTTAAGTCATTTTACGCATGTATATTGCTTTCCATTTTCATATATTTTACGAGATAAGATCTCCCAGTACTTTTTGAAATTCTGGAAGTTGATGCAATTCCACGCACAGATAAATTATCAACAGAAGCCTTATTTAATAACATTCTATCATCACGTAGCGTTGTTTTCTTTGGTTTCCGACTCGCTTTCGAGTATTCCATGTTCCATCTGATCTCCTGACTATAAATACTGCTCAAGGATATCTTTATTCCTCTCAATATTTGTACTGTATTTTGTCCTTGCGCTTTTAATTGTAAAATCTTAATAATTTCATCTTTAGAAATTTCTTTAGAACGTGGCATTTTTTAACAGAATACGCAGGAAACATCTTTTCCGAATCACAAACAAAACAATACATTGAACTCATTAAA
The DNA here is from genome assembly GCA_963930645.1 of Salticus scenicus. Lineage (NCBI taxonomy): Eukaryota > Metazoa > Arthropoda > Arachnida > Araneae > Salticidae > Salticus > Salticus scenicus. Next base: position 3,000 of record CAWVNO010002726.1, read on the forward strand.
TTATTATGCTAAATATATAGCAGACGATATTTCAATTAAAGGAAAAAATTATTCTGCATTTATAGAAGCAGACGACAATAAAAATATTTTATTTTGTGAACAAAAATGTCCTGCACTCGCTTCGTATTTCGCGAGATGACAACAACATGATAACAGATGTAGCAAGGCAACTATATGCAAATAAGAAGTAAGAGCATGCGCGGACAGTTACTTGACGTCAAGGAAATTTTAAGCCAGAAATATGCTTGATTTGGCATGCGTAATTTTCCTAACTTGAAGTTGGTCTGAGATATCCTTGAATTAGCAACTTTGCTCTGTCATGGTAAATTCACTTGAAAGCCAACCTTGTTTCAAGGAAGTGTGCTGTGTGGGTGATCTTTCCATTTAGGCTAAGTCAGCCGGCAGTGTAAAATATGATATAAAACTACAGAACTTACATAGTTTTAAGTAATTACTGACAATTTATTTAAAATTTACTTCATGTTTTTTTTGTTTTTTTTTTAATAGGATTTTTATAGGATTATATCGTTAAAGCCTAATGGGGTTTATTGAAACTCGATAAACATAACACGCTTCTAAGCAGCACGCGTGGCCTGAATGGGATTTCCATAAGAATTCGCGTGGCGCTCAATGAGTTAATCGTAAATGTATTTGAAGTTAATTACTCTAAAAATTAAATTGTGTACACACAGGGGCGGGAACTAACAATGTTACGGGTTAGGTTGGCAATTATGCATATATATTTTGCTTGATTTATAAAAAATTATAACACATTTTCTTCTTTTTTTTTTAGTATTTTGTGTTTATATCTCTCATTAAAAATAAATACAATATTCATATATAAACATTTCCATACAGTAATGTATATAAACATATTGATTAAAGAAGATTTGTTGATATTTTATAATTATTCTTCTATCTGTATAATATATTAACACAAATATATTTTGTAAATTTCGCAGCATCGAAAAACAGCAACATAGCTTCCATGTCAAGGCTTAATGTAAATAGCCACGCCTTTTCACAAATTTTCTAAAACTTTATAATATAAAGCAAAATAATTTTGCATATTTGTAATTAAATCATTTAAGTTTTGTCTTCAATAATCGATGTAGTAAATACCATTGTGATTTATGCATACCAGCGTCACATATAGAGTCAAATAGGAATATGCAAATTTGTCTTTTTTTTTAAATAGTGTTTCAGCGAATCAGAGGCGGGGCTTCTTTTCTTTTGAAATTCTTTCACAATCCCTGACCTACATTGTGATAACTTTACAAAAATATGCCAGTTTGTATAATAAACATCGAAATATTGCTTAGAAAACAATAAAAATAACATAAAGGTAAATTAATATAGTTTTCCGTCAAATTATATACAAGCATTTACTTATAGAGGATACAGATTATAACAAGTGACGGCCCCCTAACAGGAATAATAAGTGAAATATCACTGTAACTCAAAAAATAATGTTAGGAACGAGCTGTAAATTTGGAAACCCATGTTTTTGATGATGCCCGTTCTATTCGTGCAAAAATTAACATAGGTCATAATTCATAATTTTTTCAAATATGAATTTATTAATAATTTTCATAATAAAAAAATGTTTTTTTAGCAAAAATTTGCATGGAATATGTTTGGGTTACTTCATTCTAACGAATAAAAAAAACAGAATTTAAATATCTTAATTATTTCGGAAGATATGATTTAATGTTTGTCACATTCATTTAACATTAGCACCCCCAAACTTTGACAGCTTATAACTCTATGAAAAATTGAGCGAAATATATAAACTATACCATTTTCCGTGATGATTTGATCCAAAGAATTCAAATAAATTATAAAAAATGGGGGTTACCATTGAAAAAAATGAAGTTGATGTCAGTTTTAATATGTAGACGACCCCCTAAGTAAAATCTAACTATAACATTATAAACTAGACGTTATTACAAACTGATTGGTACCAGTCGCATGTTTCTACGATAATTTACGGCAAAATTAGGTGGGGGGTGGCGTTTTTTTTTGGGTGACTGTACATTATTGTATTTAAAATGTATTGTTAAATGGATATTTATTAAATATAACTATTATTAAAAATGTTTTGTTCTAAAAAATAAAGACATTTTTATTGAAAACCTACTTTTAAAATTTATGTTAAAATTTAAATTTAACTTATATATATATATATAAATAATTAATGTTTCTTCTGTAAGATTTATACAATGTGCATTATTTCTTTTTCGCGTTTATTATTATTAATATTACTATTTTTTTTTATTTCGAAGAACTTTGTAAAAAATTGCTTAACATTTGTATCACAGCATCTATTGTGCAATAATGTCTTACGCAAAGAATATTAATAATAATAAAAAAAAAACAAATTAAAATTATACAACACATAATTCTTTTTCCTTTAGTTATAAAAATTTAAGATAATTCCAAAAAATTTTACAAATTACTTTTGAAAAATTATTATTATTATTATTATTATTATTATTATTATTTTATTTTATTTATTTTTTTTTTTTAAGGAAAGAAAGAAATAATGAAATTATGCCATTAGATTTACCTGTAAGACTAAACGACTATCCAGACTTTCTTACCAGATTTATAAATATAAAACTCCTTACGGTGAATAGCGTTCCGTGGTAGTCCAGTCGGTAGAGCACCGTCCTCGTAATTGGAAGATTGCGGGTTCGATACGCGTGACAGCCAAAGAACTTAGATACCGTCGTGTGCACTAATAGCAGCTGGTGCGCGTGAAATCTGTCGTGACTGCAATGTCCTCCATATTCTCATCCAAATTATACCTCTGGGGATCGGAGCCATATCATAAATAAATCTTTGACTTTTTTGTTATTATAAATAATGATTTTTATTTTTCCAATGATTAGTTTAAAAAAATCCTCCTTGTGTACATAAAATCAAATATTCAATGAAATTTTGTCCTAAGCGGTCATATTAAAGATTAATACGTATAAAAGCTTGCAGAGTCACTTGGTGAGTGATATGCACAAAAATTTGATATACAATAATTTATTGAAGGTGCAACTATATATAAATATGCATGAAATCGTCATGAAATTATTAGCTCTGTATTTACAGTTCCGCAATCTTTTTACGACACGCTGGCACTAGAGTAGAAGTTAAAGCCGATTTATTGTACTAGGGTCCTTAGGAAACTCACAGTAGGTTGCTCTTTTTAAATGGTTTTAGGCCATATTTACTCGAATTTTGGAAAAAAGCACTGAAAACTCGTAACGGATGGGTCAACACATGCGTCTTAGTATCGAACCCAGCACTTCCTGTCAATCAGCTTCGACAGCAGTATTTCATGTTTAAAAATGTTCGAATCATGTTTCGGTCCTCTTAAAAGCAGTAAATATATTGAAAACTGGAAGCCGAATTCTCTTAAAAGAATTTTATATAATGATTTAACTATTGTTCTGTCTCATGTAATAAAAGACACAAAATGAAGCATCATTTTTCAATGTATTATAGTTTTGTCGATATTCTAAGTGCTTAGTATAATATAACTCATGGTAAATACATATATCTATCTCTCTCTATATATAAATTATTCGATTTTATAAGCGAAAGCACACAAAATAATAATAATAATAATAATAATAATTTGATGATGATTATTATTATTATTATTTATTTATTTTATTAATTAATTAATTTTAAATTAATGTCTTTATTTTAAATATCTTATGACTTATTTTCATTAAATCGTCAAATTACGAATTTCATCTTTAAAAAAAAATATTTTCTGTAGACTCTAAATGACAATATATTTAAATATTGTCATTTAGAGATTTTAGTGTGTGTATATATTTATATATATATACACACACAATACATATATATATATATATATATATATATATATATATATATATACATACACACACATATATATATACATATATATATATATATATATATATATATATATATATATATATTCGCAACTTTTTGTGTAATTCTTTCCTCTATGTTAAATTCAGTTCTATATTTTAGTGTGCTGTTATTGTTTTAGTTCTATTAATTGCTAAATTTTAAGATTAAATTTTATTACGATATCTATTATTTATATATATATATATATACTTATTTTTATCTTATTGAAGAAACAAGCTTCAGACGATTTTTGCGTGCGATCTTTTCACATACGACGGCGAGTATTTTAACATTTTAACCGTTCATACTTGCTTTGGGCAACCGCCTTTTATGTCTTCGAATCGAATTCCCACACAAGAAGTCGCCCCCCCATTGATTTACCTAATGACTTTTTCCAGATAACTGGTATGTGAGTAGACACAATGGCGTACAGTAACACAATCACAATACGTTAGATATGGTTACGTTCTAGGAAAATCTCAGAATGATAAAAACATGAACCTCGGAAAAAAAAAAAAAAAAAAAAAAAAAAAAAAAATCTGATGTGGGCACCACATGACTTCCTTATACACTTTTAGAAATATACATAATGTTAAAAAACATTGACGTTGGACCCGAAACAGTTGGCTAAATATATTTTTAAAAAATGAATTATCACCGTGTTCTGAGCTTTTCTGAAAGTTAGCTAAAAAACGATTGCAAGATTTGTACTGGTAACGCTGACGAAGGCAGCAGGGACCCGAAAAAATTGGCTAAAAGTATTAAAAAAAGGAATTTTACCATGTTCTGAACTATTCTGAAAGTTTCAAATGTCTACCTAGTCGGGAAGTTAGTTAAATAATTTTTTTGTTGGACCATATAAACGCTGCCGAAGGCAGCAGGGACCTGAAACAGTTGGCTAAAAGTATTAAAAAGATGCATATTCACCGTGTTCTGAACTATTCTGACTGTTTCAAATGTCTAGCTTGTCGGGAAGTTAGTTAAATAAATTTTCTGTTGAACCATGTAAACGCTGCCGAAGGCAGCAGTGACCCGAAACAATTGGCCAAAAATATTTTAAAAATGCATTGTCACCGTATTTTGAGCTTTTCCGGAAGTTTTAAATGTCTAGCTAGTCGGGAAGTTAGTTACAAATCGTTTCCAAGATTTGAACTGGTAACGCTGCCGAAGGCAGCAGGGACCCTATACAGTTGGCTAAAAGTATTTAAAAAATGCATTTTCACCGTGTTCTGATCTAATCTGAAAGTTTCAAATGTCTAGCTAGTCGGGAAGTTAGTTAAATAAATTTTCTGTTGAATCGCACAAACGCTGCTGAAGGCAGCAGGTATCGGAAACAGTTGGCTAAAAATATTAAAAAAATGCATTGTCAACGTGTTCTGAGCTTTTCTGAAAGTTTCAAATGTCTAGATAATCGGAAAGTCAGTTAAATTGCAAGATTTGTCTAAACCGTTTTTGAGTTATTACCGTTTTTTGATACATTATGACCAAATTTTTGTCATTATGAACCTAATTTTCCTAAATATCTCCAAAACGGAAAATAATAGAAAGTCCAAAAAGGGAGGTGCACAACTAGATGTTATAACAAACCTATGTACCAATTCACAACTTTCTACGTCCAACCGTTTTTGAGTTATGCAACATACCCACACACAGACACACACACACACATACAGACGTCACGAAAAATCGTGTAAAATCCCTTATATCTCTAAAACGAGAGCTCGTTTTAAGATGACACTTGCAGGTGTGCAACTAGACATCATGAAAGTCACACGTATAAATTAGCAACATTCAGCGATCATTCGTTTTCGAGCAATGTGAAATACAAAATCCATTTCGCAAATCGGGATTACTATACTTCCTTATACTTTGTATAAGGAAGTAAAAAAAAAAAAAAAATCAGATTAGATTATTTGAAATTTTAATTCGAAGAGACTAACTACTTTAAAAAAGATATAAAACGCTTTATTAACAATGTGTTCATAAATATTTACATAATATGAATTTTTACTTTATTTTATTTATTATTTTTATTTATTTATTTGTTTATTTTTAAAAAATTTCTATTGAAAATTATGAAAGTAGGAAATTGTTAACAGTTGTTGTTTTATCTTAGAATGTTCCTACGAATAACTTTAGAATTTTAGAAAATTCGTTATTATTCAGGAAAACATTCTTCCAGATATATTAAAAGTAAGACTGAAATACTATAAGGCAATTCATTCGCGCTACTAAAAATTCATTGAATCTATTTGAAATACCTTTGAAACTGTAAATTTTTATAACGGTAAAGAAAATGATATACCATGAAATATAGATAATTTATGTATATTTTAATGATTTTTTGCAATTCTTAGATTGCACACGATACATGAAATTTACTGTAGTTAAATATCAATATAATATAAAAGTACAAATTAGTATGTATGAAAACAAAATTTATTTAATTTAGATGGTGGTGTTGTGTGGCTTAAGGGCTTCTTGATTGGATTAGGTCCTAAGCGTATAGGTGGAATGCCCTTCATCGGGGTTCTTTCTGAGAGGTCCTACCCATATTTTCCCGCGGTATATTTGAAGAAAACTGCAGAAAACTCCGAACGACTAGATCAGTGAGCGCGAACTGGGATCGAATCTGGCACGTTCTATCTACCAGCTTTGAGTGCAGAATTATTTGATTTAGAATTATATATTACATAATTAAAAAAAAAAAAAAAAAGTAAACTGTAGAATCGTTTTGCTACTGCTTTCTAATGTTATATCAGAGCCTCCTTAAGTAGATGCCTTCCACGCGCGGCGAATCTCAATGTTAAATTAGGCAACATTTAAAAAACAAAACTAACGCTAGGTGACAGCACCTACGCAGAGCAACAATTTTCTTCTGTTTCATAGACAAGTTATATTTTTCATCTAAAAATCTAGCTATTAATTTCAATTTAAAGTCCAAAATTGAGATGTGAAAGTGCTTTATCGTAAAAATTTTCAATAAAATATTCAAATATTTATATTTTAAAAAGTATAGGGTATAATTTTCTTCGAAAGTGGACAAGACCTATTTTAGCTTTTCAACTAATTGAATTACAACGTATCAAATAAATAACACCTTTTTTTTTTAATATACTATTAATTAAAAAACGAAATTTAAAATTAAATAAGGAAAAACATGGCATATCTATCACGCGATTAAATTATTTTTTATATATTTATTCAGTAAAAATTTCAAATTTTTTTAAAATTTAGATACCAGATGAAAGTTTCGTTTATATAAATTAAAATCTCTGAACTTTAAATGAATTTCAGTTCAGAATGAATAATTTATAATGATAAATTATTAAAATCATGTCTTTTTTTTTTTTTTTTTTTTTTTTTTTTTTGGTCATGTCCTTTACGTTACATTTTTACCTTATTAGGTGTGAATTATTTTTCTTAAATCGAAAATTTTATATTATTTATAAGAAAAATAGACCAGCACGTTAACGAGATAAGTTAACATTCAGCAATAAAAATTGGAGAAGAAAACAATCTGTTGTCTAGTCCGTCACAAAAAATAAATAAATAACCATTAAGATTTAAATTTTTAAAATTAAGGATTTCTTGAGTATAAGTTTTCTCTCGCACAAAGTTTTTTTTTTTTTTTTTTTTTTTAATTCAAGATTTTATTAGCTCCACCAGTTCCGAGAGGGTATGCTTACGAAACTGATAGACATTTTCGAAATAAAGTTGTGTTATATTTACATGTTTTGAGGTCTCCTGAAACGAAAAATAATGTTTTTAGCGGTTGGTCTGTGCGCGTCGGTTTGCCTATCTTGGATATACTTGGAAAATGCTGAAAGTGTATTTCATTTTGTGTTAGGTGTTTTTCATATAAGACTAAATTTAAATGCACAATCTGATGTGTACATAGTTTATTGTAAACATACAGGGCTATCCAAAATTAAGCTAAACGTTCTTTTCTGTAGAATGCAATTGACGGAAGTGCTTTGGTACACTTTTTTATGTCGACGAATACTGTTGAAGAAGGAAAATTAATTTTTCGAACCTATAATGTAAACAAAGTAATTTTTTTTGAAGTTCTATTTTCAACTCAGGTTTTTGAATAAAGTCACGTTTTGAGGTTCCCTGAATACAAAAAACTTTTTTTTTTTTTTTTTAGTTTTTAGCGATTGATTTATATGCATATTTATTATCAGAATAACTTAAAAACAAACAAATGCAGGAAATTCACAATTGTATTTTAAAACTCGTATTAGGTTTCAATTTGAAAAATTTGATAAAGATTGGCAAATTTAAGGACAAATTAATAACATCCTTGAAATATTTTTACTTCCATTACCCTACTACCGTAGGTAATGAAAGTATTGTGTTCGGTCCAAAAATTCGATATCGAGTTTTCCCCCGATTTATATTTAGCCAGTATATGTGTTTGTGTGTATATATAAGTGAGTGTATGGATGTGGGGATATTTTTCATTTTTCTGATAATTTTTCAAATCAGTACTCATGATATTTAATTTTTACATGAATTTTTAATTCCATATTCCATTTCTGTGGTAAAAGGTTAATAAAAGTAATGTTTTGAATCTTAAAACTTAATATTTTTAAAAAGAACAAAAGTAGAAATAAAAATTTTCTATTTTTTCTTTTCAAGATTCCCAACACTTTTGTTTCGATTTAACTGAAATAATCAAATTTTTATACGCATTTACACAAGTCTTTAAAAAACAGTGGTATTAAAAAAATATAAATCAATCTTGTTCCTATATTGGAGTATTTTATAGTTTTTTTCATTTTATGAATAAAACTACAAAATACTCCAATATAGAGTGACTTGAAAGTAACTAAGAACAAGTTATTTTTCTGTATTCCTACATCAATAAATAAAAATTTTATTTCATTTTGTAATAAGCATAACTATTTTTATTTGTTAAATCTAACTTACTAACAGAGAGGTGTCAACCCTTCGAATTTTTATATCATAATTTCTTTTAAATTTATCTTCGTCTTAATCACACAATTTACGATAATAAAGAAAAATAATGTTTTTTGTGAAAAATATTATTGATATTCAAAAATCCGGAGGGTTGGTAATTTTGCATTAATTATTTATGCAGTTTACATACCTTGTCTGGAAATATTTGGAAGCAATTTTTTACGCTGAATTGCATTGCTTGGTATTTCGTGGAAACATATATTTTCACGGCTACTGTCTGAATTAGAAAATGGAACGACGCAATACACCATATTATAAAAAAAAAAACTCTCACATTTGTTAAATTAATAAAACATAAACCAGAACTCATGAAGTCAATTGAAGCTCAACTGCATCGCGCTCGCGGGAAATAAACATAACTTTACGTACGGTATCAAGCGCCATCTACTGGCTATGTTCTTCTTGTACTGTTGCCAAGTTTTCGAGCGACTCGCTAGGCATCTACTTAAGGAGGCTCTGGTTATATAATAAACTGAAATATCATATAAAGCGATAAAAAAATAATTACACTATATAATTTTCTATTTATTTATTTAGTTTATAACTTGTGCGGCACTATATAGAATAGTTCCTCCCCCCCCCCTCCCCCAGGTATTTAATTTTCTTATACACGGTAATATATTCGAGTTACTTTTTTATGTCTATGTACACAAAAAAACACATTTGTATTTTAAATTATTCATTAATTTAGAGTGTCTTACAAAAGAAATACTATTATAAATACAAATAAATAAATGAAACTTTTACAAATATATCACAGAAAAAAACGAAAAATCCACTCTTATGTTACTAAGTCAAGTAAGAAGTATAAGTTCTGTTAGCAAAGAAAAGAAAAGAACGACAAAATCCAAGTGAAAAAATAACATTAAAAATTTAACAATAATGAACCCTTCATCAGAATGAAAAGTCGAATTATTGTTTTGCAAATATGGATGAATTTCTTCCTTTCTGTAAGCATAAAGATAAAAAATAAAATACATTAGCGCCCAGTTTTCCCATATGACAAATGACATCGATTGCCTATTATTTTTTGAATTAGGTAAAGCTCAGAACTGTGAAAAGAACTCGTCAGGGGTGATCTTTTTCCCAGTTGAGCACAAATGTACGATTTCTTTCGTTTGCAGCTATAACAGCAAATTGTTAACAGGCACCCTAACCCTATCGTACAAGACTTTTACTGAAGTTAAAAATGAAGAATAAAATGGAATAAACTATTTAGTTTAAAGAATCAGATAATCAAATAGAAAAGAACCATAAAAAAACAAACATTACTCACAGGATGATGCATTTGGAGTCACAAAGATGGAGTCACAAGCAAAATAATTCAAGGGTTTAGTTGTACATAGCAGGCAAAGTTCTATAGCATTAGCAAAGTCAGACTTATAAACTAGTAATAAATAATTTTATTTGCATTTTAATTAGTCAAATAAATAAATAAAATGTCGTATCCACGCACATCAAAAAGCTTTCTTCTATAGATGAAGAAAGCACTCAAAAGTGTTGTGATAGTTTAAACTGAAAATTAAATAAATAAAATGTGATCGAGAAAATAAATTGCGGCTCCAGTAAAATAGCTTGATGTCATCCATCCAAATTCTAGTTCCCTTTGCTAGCAAGTTTTAAACACCCTATTCTATTGCGTTTTTCTATATTATCGTGGTTAAACTTATTTATAAAGCTTTGCAAATGAAACGCGAACACAAGAGGCGAGATTTAATAACTATAATTCGAGTTTACTAATCACATCTAGAAATTAAAGGGAGAATTTCTAGCGATATAAAGGATTACTAATATAAATGTATCGTTTTATCATCTTGAAATGTATAGATTAGAATTTCTCAATCATTTCATCTATTCAGTTTATTAGTTTACCTTATATGCATTGCATGCATGGGGACTGCATGGATACCCTCGTATCTGGGACAGTCGATGATGGGGCGCGCCAGCGTGCCACCTGTCTTATATGCATTGCATAGTACAGAAATCTAGAGTTCTTATTTAGGGATTCATAAAATGACTACTTATCCTACTTATCCGTCCTAGACGAAAGCTGTACATATATATTCTTAAAGTAATTTATACAGAGAAACAAATTAGAAACATACTCAATCCAGATATGATTCTTCTCACTTTTCTATACATGCGCTATTTTAAAACGCATTTATTATTTTCAATATATAATAAGCATACAATATTTCATTTTACTTTACTATTAAATTATAAATTAACACTACTTTTGAAATTTTTAAAACTAATAACATTAATTGTTATTTTATATAATGATATTGCATAAAATTTCATTCGCATGAAGTAAAACTTGTAAGACTAAAAATTGTTTACTAAAATTCCGATTATACTTCTACTCTTGTAGTTTCATTTCAGTCCGATGGAGGAGGTATGCCCTATATTAATAAATAAATATTTCATGTTATTCTTATTTGTCTTCATTTTCTAAGTATTACCTTTTCAAATGCATTTAAAGTCTTTGTGCTGAGTGTTTTTAGAATACAAAAATCACAGTTTTTTTTTTTTTTTTTTTTTTCCACAAACTGCAAAAAATGCAAATGGTATTTCCTATGTTATGTTCTGTATAAAATATTAAAGTATGCTTTAAAAAAAACCGTTCGTAAACTTTAATGCATGAGAAATATTTTGCAAGTTCTTATACACACATAAGTTACAAAAATTATACCATTTTTAACGGAGACTATGCCATGGAAAACTTGAAAAATATATACTAGCTTCAAACCATTTAATAAGTTTTAGCGCGTGATCATGGAGGTTAATTGAACAAATAGAAAGACGAAATGAATCCTTATCTTCTCTCAATTTTCTTAGAATCTTTTGCAATGCGTTACATGACTGAAAACGCATATTTATTTAGTTATTTATTTATTTTTATTTTTTTCTGTAGACATTTTTTTTTTTTTTTTTTTTTTTTTCGAGGAACATTTTTTCCGGTGACTTTTAAGAAAGTCACCGGAAATTAATAGTAATATTTAGTCGCTTAATCTTTTATGACAAATGAAATCAAGTATATGAGATGTAGCGAAAATGGTGTTATTATTATTTTCGTATTTTTAATACGTATTAGCAAGTAAAAGTCGTTAACCGATATCCCCATTGTTTTTTAATTAATTAATTCAAGTAATTAAATTTATCTTTTAAGTTACTGGCAAATTATTAATATATATTAATAAGAAAAAGTTGACTTAAATTTGGGAATACACTACTATTCTTTTCCGTTCTACTCTCTATACATTATTCTTAATATCACCTTCTAAACGGGATATGAAATATAAATATATAATAATAATAAAAATAAACTTATTTTCTTAAAATGAACTTTGAACAAAAATATTTTATTATTATTATTATTATTATTATTATTATTATTATTTTTTTATTAAATTTAAATGAAAAAAAAATTATTACTGTTTAAGATTCTTACTAAGTAATAGCTATAAAATTAACATTAATATAAAGCATTGTGCTTAAATTATTTTTTCAGATTATTAATTTATTTTGTTCTGTATGATATCAATTAAAGCAGGATAAAATATAAAAAAAAAATAAAATAAAATAAACTTACCGAAAACACAGACAGTTTATTATAGAGATGGGCGTTATTTCACGTAACATAATAAGTAATATTATTATTGCACTGTAGCCTATTAGCACTGTAATATATTACAAAAAATATCCTATTAAAAAAATAATATTTTCAACTTTATCTCTGCACGCGAAATAAACAAGAAATTTCTGGCGATAAAACTGATATAATACACCATTATACAAATAAACAATATTATGAACTCCGGCTAAAGACTCGCACAATATTTTCTGCGCAGATGTTCGAATCGATTCGTTACTTCACGTCTGAAAAAAATAGGTCTGAAATCTCAGTAAGGATTACAGACGATTTTATGCAATCTGTTACTCAGTGATATTCTGAATCAATAATATCTTTCCAAGTTCATAAAATTATCGTTAAAAAAATAATAAAGCTGCAGATGTATTATTTTTTTAACGATAATTTTGTAGTGATAATATTTTCTAGAATGTATTACGGAATATTCCTTGTGAAATATATTAATCAAAATAATTTTAATAAGCAAGATAATTTTAACGCTTAGGACAAATAACATCGTGCTCATATTAATTTAGAAATGATTTTATTTGGTGTTGATTATTTTTCATGGGATAATAAAATCGTTTGAATAAAAAACTTTGATACCGCGGTTTAACGAAATAGTGTTAATTTATGCAGATAGTGTAAGATAGGTAAGGGGTGATTATTAGATGTTATGTTGATTACTATTTCGTCATGAAGGTGAGGAATGGCATTACACTTGCTAGGTTTGGATTCGCTTGCGTATTGGAAACAGATGTTTGATAAATGAAAGGAAGGAGTGTTTGTTTATATTTTAATTGCTTATAGCAGATGGATTTGAAAGTGCGTAATGGCATACAGCATTTATTGTGGTTTTATTAAGAATAATTTGAGAAGAAAATTGAACATTTATTTATTTATTTCTACTGTTTAGCTTTTCTTCACTTTTTTTTTTTTTTTTTTTTTTTAATCTGATTTTTTCTTGAAACTATTTTTCTAGATTTAAAATGAGTAAAGGTGTTAAGAATAGTTAATTATGCTCTTATGTTAAAATTAAGTCTCTGAGAAAATACATAATTTCATGCAGTTTTTGTAAGGAAAATCTATATTTTTTAACAAGTGTTTCTAATTTTAGAAAACATATTCAAAGTGACTGTTTGCTAAGTATGAGTGAAAAACACTAATTTTCTTGTCAATCTGGAAAGCTCAAGTTCTTCGGAAAATCAAAAGAAACAGTCACTCGGTAGTTTAAAATTCGGGATGCCGAAAGATGTTTCTTAAAAATTTGCTATTATTATTTAATTGTTTTTTAATTACATATATGGCTTATAAGATGAGAATTCTTTTTTTTTTTTTTTTTTTTTTTCAGAAAACGGCTCTTGTGTACGTGTTTCTTGATATTATTTGAAATATTCTGTTTTCGTATTTATTGAAATTTAATTTTTCCGACTGAGTGAAAATAATGCCTGGACCGGGACTCGAACCACGGATCTTTGACTTACAAGGTCAAGGCTCTACCAACTGAGCTATCCAGGCCGACATCCCGGTCAGCATTACTCACTCAGACAACCTTTTTGGCAGAAACAATCTGGTCTATCATTTAGATAGCTCGACAGAAATAAGCCGCAGGAAATGGAAAACACCATTAAACAATGGGAGAAAGAAATACTTGTATTTCTTTCTCCCATTGTTTAATGGTGTTTTCCATTTCCTGCGGCTTATTTCTGTCGAGCTATCTAAATGATAGACCAGATTGTTTCTGCCAAAAAGGTTGTCTGAGTGAGTAATGCTGACCGGGATGTCGGCCTGGATAGCTCAGTTGGTAGAGCCTTGACCTTGTAAGTCAAAGATCCGTGGTTCGAGTCCCGGTCCAGGCATTATTTTCACTCAGTCGGAAAAATTAAATTTCAATAAATATGATTTCCTTCCACAGTTGATTGTGTGATTTTATTAAAAAATTCTGTTTTCGTGTTTAAAGGAATTGGTTTAATGAACCTTAAGCTTACTCGATTGGGACAAACGTTTGTGTAAAATTTTGACACTACCACTATTTCATATCAGCGTTTTTTTTTTTTTTTTTTTTTTTTTTTCCTAATTGAAGAAATTTTAGTGTTAAATAAAGTGAAGATTACTATTCGAAAGCATTGAGACTTAAAACCATGAACCGCATCCATTATGTAGGACACATGTATATATTGTATATTATCCAGAAAGGATTAGAAAGACATTAGCCATATGTAAATAAAAGAGTAATAGGTTATAAAAATAATATATTGCAAAAACCTATTACCAAAGGAAGTATGGAACGAAGTAACCTATTACTGAAAAGTAACTATTTATCCCATCTCTAGTTTATTACTTTCAAATTATTAATAGATAATAACGAGAAAAACTAGTTTTTATAATAATAAATTATTTTATTGCATAAATAAATCAATTGTATTTTTATATTTTTGTCGTATTACTTTTTTAAAGCAATCTCCATTAAAAAGAAAAAGAAAAAATCATTTTATAAAATATTTTTCAAACTGAGCTTATTTTTAATTACCCATCATATTATAGATATTGGGACCTTAGGCAGTCATACAATTTTTCATCCGCTGTTTTTTAGCATTTCTACACGTTTTGATTTGTGAAAAATCTAAAAATCATAATACTGATGTGGTTTCCGTTTTTTAGTTCGTTTGTATGTAAGTTAATTAGTGTGTGTACATGACATTACAAGAATAATAAATATTTTTAAAGAAATTAAATCTTCTTATGCACTAAGAAATTAATTTTAATAAACTATTTTTGAGTACTGAAAATTTTTTATTATTATATATAAAATTAAATTATAATTTTAAATTAAAAATAAATAAATTAAACAGGCAAACAATGAGAAAGACGAAATGAAGGTATACTCACTCGAAATCATTTTTAGAAGCTGTTAAAAAGCACTTCAAAACTGAAAAAAGCAGTTTCACTTATTATTATTTTTTATTAGATTTTTTTTCCGATGACTATTTTTCCTGGTGACTTTTTTCCGGGGCTGTTTGCCTGGTGAAATTTTCCCGGTGATTTTTTTCAGCCAATTGCCTTTTATATAGTAAAGCTATTTATTTTATTTTATTTTATTTACTTATTTTTTCGTTTTTCTCTGGTGACTTCTTTTTTCGGTAATTTATTTCCGCTAGTCAAACAGACAGATGCGCAGGGAGACAAATGTTTAGTAAAATTTGCGAAATATATATTATTATTATTGTGTTATCGTTGTTGCCTAAAATCCCAATTGCAGAATGCCATAACAATTCATTCATTGTCTATTGCTCTCTTACAATAAACTTGCAGATACCACACAACTATCAAAATAATCTTGCATAAAAAATAATTTAATATAATAATTTAAACATTCTATATTAGTCACATGTGCGATCTACCTCATACTTAGTTATTTCTGGAATGGAGCTACTACCGTTTTTGTTAGATGATTAAAATAGATTTATTCTGAAAATAAATAAAATTTTGTATTTCACATAATTAGAGAATGGAAATATTTATTGCTGTTTATTACTGTTAGCTATTTATTTATTACTGGAAATATTTATTACTGTTTGTTGCTGTTAACTATTATTATATGCTTTTGAAACAATATGAAAAGTCATTAACAGCTTAATTCGAATGAAATTATTAAATGACTTTTAAGAAATAATAATGCAATATATAGAACAAATATTTTTAAGAGTGAATTATTTAAAATGGAAACATAATTTGATAAATCAACGTAATAATAATCTGAAAATACTTTTATATTGGAGCATTAATTAAGTCGTACGAATATTAATTTTTTTCTAATTGTTTTTATATAAGTTAGAGAGTGAAAAACAAATTTACAGGTATAGTTAAAAGCGAACAGTTAATATAAATATTAAATTCATTCATTATTAACATCATGGGACGAAAAACTTTTCCAAAGTATTAAGCATATTGAATAATGACTATCAAATATTGTTATTAAATCATCCGCATTCAGTAATCTATAAAAAGAAAATTATAGGAGGAAAACTTAATATTTCTCATTAACTATTTAAAAATATCTTTTTTTATTTTATATTATGTATATACATACACAAAGAAAAACTATTATTAACCGTGCAATTATTTACTTTAAAAAAAGTATGAATAAAGAATGTTTTTTTTACAGATTTTAGTCATTTCGTAAGTTTTTATTTTAAATTGTGTATGAAATTAAAATGTTTTATTGAATACTGATATGCATTGCACTACATATACATGCTTGTCCTCTCATACTCTTTTTTAAAAGTATGAAGTTTTGTGCTTAAAAATAAATAAATAAATAAATAACGAATCACTTTATACTGTCTCATTACATAAATGTTTTCTTATATTTCCCCTACATCTTTTCCCCAATGAAACAAATCCCCCCCCTTTTTTCCCCTTTCACGTCCTTTCACGTCCCTAGGAAAATTCAAGCACGGTTGTCAGAGAGTTAAGTTGCAAATTCAGCTTTTTCATTTGCCCATGCAAACAGCTATGTAAAATATAACATGAGCAATTGTGTAGATGGTTGAAGTCGATGCTATATTCAAATTTTATGCTTATTAATCAATTACCTAAAAGTTAAATTTTAGAAGGTAGACATTTCGACACTATCATACTTTGTTAATTTAATAAATGAGCTTGGAAAAATCGATAACCTTATTTTTTTTTCTTCCTGCAAAACTTTACATTAAGGTGCAATATCTTTTGTTTTCATTGCAAAAAAATTTTAAACCAACGCTACTACTGTAATTTTATTTAAAAATAAATAAGATAATAAGCAAATAAATGAAAATCATTACAAGTTTTGAATTTCGGAAAAAAATAAGTTTAATATGCCAATTAGTAAATTAAAACACATAAAAAAACATCTGAATAAAGTAAATATCCAGCATTATTCAGTTAAAATATTTGTTCACTGCATTTAATATGCAATTCACGTATTCCTTCATTAACAGCTTAATTCGAATGAAATTATTAAATGACTTTTAAGAAATAATAATGCAATATATAGAACAAATATTTTTAAGAGTGAATTATTTAAAATGGAAACATAATTTGATAAATCAACGTAATAATAATCTGAAAATACTTTTATATTGGAGCATTAATTAAGTCGTACAAATATTAATTTTTTTCTAATTGTTTTTATATAAGTTAGAGAGTGAAAAACAAATTTACAGGTATAGTTAAAAGCGAACAGTTAATATAAATATTAAATTCATTCATTATTAACATCATGGGACGAAAAACTTTTCCAAAGTATTAAGCATATTGAATAATGACTATCAAATATTGTTATTAAATCATCCGCATTCAGTAATCTATAAAAAGAAAATTATAGGAGGAAAACTTAATATTTCTCATTAACTATTTAAAAATATCTTTTTTTATTTTATATTATGTATATACATACACAAAGAAAAACTATTATTAACCGTGCAATTATTTACTTTAAAAAAAGTATGAATAAAGAATGTTTTTTTTACAGATTTTAGTCATTTCGTAAGTTTTTATTTTAAATTGTGTATGAAATTAAAATGTTTTATTGAATACTGATATGCATTGCACTACATATACATGCTTGTCCTCTCATACTCTTTTTTAAAAGTATGAAGTTTTGTGCTTAAAAATAAATAAATAAATAAATAACGAATCACTTTATACTGTCTCATTACATAAATGTTTTCTTATATTTCCCCTACATCTTTTCCCCAATGAAACAAATCCCCCCCCTTTTTTCCCCTTAAAGAACGGGCGGAAATCTTCAAAGCAGCGAGTACGAATTAGAACGCTCACGCTTACCCCAAAAGTCGGGGGTGAAAATTTCTCCAAGATGATGGGAAATTCCGGTCCTTTCACGTCCCTAGGAAAATTCAAGCACGGTTGTCAGAGAGTTAAGTTGCAAATTCAGCTTTTTCATTTGCCCATGCAAACAGCTATGTAAAATATAACATGAGCAATTGTGTAGATGGTTGAAGTCGATGCTATATTCAAATTTTATGCTTATTAATCAATTACCTAAAAGTTAAATTTTAGAAGGTAGACATTTCGACACTATCATACTTTGTTAATTTAATAAATGAGCTTGGAAAAATCGATAACCTTATTTTTTTTTCTTCCTGCAAAACTTTACATTAAGGTGCAATATCTTTTGTTTTCATTGCAAAAAAATTTTAAACCAACGCTACTACTGTAATTTTATTTAAAAATAAATAAGATAATAAGCAAATAAATGAAAATCATTACAAGTTTTGAATTTCGGAAAAAAATAAGTTTAATATGCCAATTAGTAAATTAAAACACATAAAAAAACATCTGAATAAAGTAAATATCCAGCATTATTCAGTTAAAATATTTGTTCACTGCATTTAATATGCAATTCACGTATTCCTTCTTCCATTTATAAAATATAAAGTTATTTTTTAAATAAGGAAAAATTAAATGAAATCATTTCTGAATACTTATGAAAACTTCAACCTTTCAATTTCAACAACACACTACATTTTTTTTTTTTAATAAGTATTTATTAAAGTATAAGGTTTTATTTTAAATCAAGAGTATCTGAATAAAATGTTAATTGTATGTTATAAATAAAAATGTAATTATAATAGAAGTAAGATGAAAACTTTTCTTTTTCTACAATTTTCGTCTAGTACAAAATAACAACAAACTATTATTCGAATTTGAGATTTATTCGTATTATTCGATATTTTTATGCGATTCTGTATTCTGATTGGCTTATCAGTCATATAATCGATATTAGAGCCCGAAGATTACCAGGATAAAATCGGAAGTACAGAAAGCCGAAATAGTCCGAAATCGTAACGTAGGCGTAAAGGATCCTTATTCTTGGCCGGTCTGAAATGCTTTTTAAGGAAAAATCTTTAACTTTGTGTTAAAGATCTTTAGTTAAGGATCCTTAACAGCGGACATCTGAATGTGGGGGTATTACAGTCGGCTGCAAAATTATTCGAGCACTAGCCAATAATTCCTATATTTAAAAAGTACACTTAAGACTGTTTTGCTAAGTAATTTCTTGTCGAATCATGTTCTTAGACTGATTAAGAACATGACTCGACAAGGATTTATTTAACTAAGCTGTATTAAGTGTACTTTTTTTTAGCAAGGATTATTGCTAGTGCTCGAATAATTTTGCAACCGACTGTATGTGCTGTAGCAAGTATAGTGAATGCTAAATACTTTTACCATGGGTGAGTCCAGCCTCTGGAACACTTCGACCGATCCAACCGGGCTTTGAGACATTTGATCCACGACCGGTCGAAAGCAGAGGCTGGACGACTCCTATCCTTTAATTGGATCAAAATCAGTGCTGCCATCTGTAGGCATAGTTTGAAATTAGCTATAGAATATCATAAAGTTAAATTAATCAAAGAAAAATTTAATTCATTATTTAAAAATGTAATTTAACTATGAATAATAAAAAAAAAGATAGATGCATAAAAAAAAAAAAAAATCTGCATAGTTGGGCACATACACACTGAAATGCAATAATATTAATTATATAATTCTTTTTTGAAAATTATTTAAATAAAAAAATAATAACAATAAAATTTTAATTTTAGAAATTTTTCCAGCAAAAAATTGTTTTAATTATTTCCCTCAATTATGCATTATTGTATTTTAATGATATACTGTAAATAATTTTAAATTTTATTTTATGGATTTATTATCAAGCTAATTTTTGTCAAATATTTTGAAGTTGGAATGCTGAAATTTAAAACAAATATTTAGCATTCAAATATTCGATGTAAATAAGAAGTAGGTTCAAGTTTTATTATGATCTAAGGTAAGAAATATTAAACTATTACACATTGCAAAAAATTATAAAATTTAAATTTAAATCAATGATTACAAAAAAAAAAAAAAAAATTATAACAGTTTTTTTAATTATTCATTTGATTCAAATCTTCATTAAATTAGTTTATTAAATTCAATTAATAATATTTTAAATGTTTAATATAGTTATAATGTTTTATTAATATTATTATTATTTAAATACAAATTAAATGTTGATTTTTAAATATTGTTAATTATTTTTATGTTTGAATGCTGAAATTTGATGCAAATATTTAGTATTCAAACATAAAAATGTTTCATAAAAATTAACTGATCGATAAAAGCAGGGAACATTTTAAAATTTTATTTTATTAAATTTAAATAATATTCGATGAATTTTAATTTGCATTATTGTATATTTCAATCCATTGCATGCCAGTGGCGGATACAGAACTTGACTTTTTTTTTGGGGGGGGGGGGGGGGCTAAGACTTTTCAAAGTGTTATTCTAGACCAATAAAAAACTTACAATAGCAATATTCAATTGTGAATGTCAGTGTTTTTTTATAGGGAGGGGGCTTCAGCCCCCTAGCCCCTCCCCCCCCTTAAATCCGCCACTGTTGCATGCATATATTTATAATTCTAAAACAATTATTCTGTTACTTACCAAAAAAAAACGAAGTGTCTATTGCTACGGCAGCCGGAACAATATTATTGTTACGGCAGTCACCAATGAATCTTTATCGCTCCCACTAAGAACGACTCTTTTGTGAATCAATCTCGTAGCACACATGTTGACATTCACGACGCCATTTTTATATTTATTATTTTAAATGATCGCTTTACTATCCTTGCTTTTTGTTGAATGCGGCATTTTAATTTATTTTTTGAGCTAGTGTGTTCGTGAAAAAAAGTTGAAATCAATGTGGGAGATTTATTTCCCTCATATAATGATTTCGGAACGGGATTTCGATCAGAAAATAATTGAACCATCGATCTGTGATAATTTAAAATACAATCGATTTATTTTGCAAAAAATAAAATTTACTTTTATTTTTGTATATTCTGCGTTATACTTCTCTGGGATGAAAATCGTTTGCATAATTTTTTATAGATTATTTGTATTGTGTGAATTCTTATAGGAAAATGAACATAGTTTTGTCATGGCCGCAACATACTAGTTTTTTCTCATATCTTTTATTTGTTTTGTACCATAGTAGAATTTGTACTTATTCAAATATTAATTGTTATAATAAATGTAATTAATCTTTTTTAATATTGCTGTGGAAGATTTAAAATATTTGCTTTAATTTACATGATGAGTGTAAAACCGCTTAGAAAGCAAAAAACTGTAAACTGCTACTTGCATGCAGAATGAATAGTGAAGGAAGACTTAATAATAGTATGTTGTCTGCAGGATTCGCTTCAGTTGTGTCTCTGAATTTCATGTTATTTTGTTTTTATAGAAATTTTTCATTTTGAATATTTCATTTGCATTGTAATTTTCTTAGAACTTCGCAAATATCATATTATCATTTATGATTAGTGTAAATAAATATTTTTAATAATAGCCATTTTATATATCATTAACAAGTCTTGCCATTCATTCTGCATGCAAGTACCAGTTTTCAGGGTTTTTTGCATGTTGCGAGCATATAATGCCTAATTTCACTGACAGTTATTGTATGGGAAAATTTGTTTCCATAATTATTCATTACTTAATGTATTTTTTAAAATTCTATTTTCACATTCAAAAAATTCACAGTCTTTAAATTAGTACTTATTCTTCAAAAATTATTTTTTTTAATTTTTAGTACTATTTCATTTTATGGCTAATAATTGAGAAAAATGCACTTAATGAAAACTCGCATTTTTGAACTCAAATTTGTAAAATGAGTACTAATAGTTTTCTGAATGTGAAAATGGAATTTAAAAAAAACTATCATGTTGTGGCCACTATATGACTTTCTTCTGTATTTGGAACAACTTCAGTATACACCCACAACAATATTTGCCGATTATGGCTAAATCATAAATGATAAAATGACAAATCTAAAATAACAACATATAAGCTGCCATATTATATCACAAACAGTCCAGAACGACATTGTTATCGTTCAAAACAGCACCAAAGAAAAATCGCCAAATTCAGCTGTGGGTGTATACTGAAGTTGTACCCTATATTTTTGTAAACAAATTCTCTCAGTAAAAATAGTTTATTAAAATTATTTTCCATGATAAATGCAGATGATTTACATTTCTAGAGAAGTCGTAACATCAAATATCCAAAGAAAATAAATTTTATTCTCCAAATAAGATTTTATAAAAATACATTTTTTTCTTTCTTTTAATGAAAAAAATCAATAACTTTTATCACAGATCTATAGTTCAATCATTCGTTTTAAAAGACATAGTTAAAGCTCTTTGGGTACATAATGAAAATTTACAGGAGACAGATGCAATGCTCCTACATATACAAAAAATTTTCCTCAGTTGACTATCACTGTTATAAACAATTCTTTTTAATTTCCTAATTATTAAAAAATAATTATCTTTATGCACATTTACACGAAATTTTGAGATATATCACCATGTTAAAACTTTAGAAAAAGCAGGTTGGCAAAGCCACCTTTAAGACTATTTTAACCAAAAGTTGACAGACACTAATTTATGTCAAGGTGCAACTACATACCAATTTGCATGAAATTCTATGCAGTAGTTCCTGTTATACAATTGCCACAAAAATTTATCACACACAGACACATTTTTTAAAACTGGTCAAATCGTGTTCTACTCCTCAGAATGCGTAAATCAAAATCTATTGAAAACCCAAGGTCAAAAATTTTTATGAATACAATACTTTCTTCTACTAAAATGTAGAAGAAAGTAATAAATGAAGTTTTATAAATTTGGCTAATTGAATAGCTTACCAAATAATTGGATATTTGGACAAACTAAATATTCATCTAGCCAAATAGTTTCAGATTCGGCCAAATGGAATAATCAGTAATATGGCCAAATATTTGGTATATCTCTAGTATGAATATTATGTAGAATATTTCAATAATCTCCATCTCCAGCAAGATTATAAATAAAAAATACAGATCAATTGTTACAAAATTCCAATTTATGAACAGTTTGTGCAGCTGCAAATTCAGCCGTAATTAACTAAAACTTTAAAAATTAGTATGACTGCATATTTAAATAAATTTTAATTTAATACAGTATATATTTTTAATTGAAATAATTGTGCTAATTTCTTTCATGCTAATTAATCACAAATTTCTTTTTATAATTCTGAAGAACTATATAACTTACTAGCAGGCTTTGCCTGCTTCACTGGACACTATATTTAAACGAATTCTCAAAATTCCATATTATTATAAAATCTCAAAAATAAAAATACTAAAATCAGTTGAAACCTAAGTTAAAGTTTATGTCGCATTCAGTAGAGATTTTCTCGCTTGCAGCATGAAGAGTTCAGGTTCCCACTGCCTTCGGCACTGATTTACTCCCCTGTCCACAGCGGGAAACAGTGGCGGATCTAAGGGGGGAGACACCCCCCCCCCCCCACCCAAAAAAAAAAACAAAAATTGGCATTCATTTCACATTTGAATATTACAATTGTAAAATTTTCATTGATCTGGAATAACATCTTGACAAATCTTAGCCCCCCTTCCCAAAAGTTAAGTTTTCGATCCACCACTGGTGGGAAAAATCAGAATTTTCAATAAATCGAATCAGAGAGAATATTGCATATTCTTAATCAATACTCACAGTGATGCCGCTAGTCTTTCAAAATCTTGGGACCCATGAGTTTAAAAAATCGGGGTCAATTTTTCAAAAAATGGGTCCCCACATGAATGAATTTATACATTACAGATATAATTTTTTTTTTTTTTAATTGTAAATGAAAAACAGATTTTTAGGAATTTTTAACCAGCTCTTTTTGAAATTGTCTTAAACTAATATTATGTAGGAGGAAAAGATCTTTTTTCATTCTTCATAGCAGAATGCTTTAAAAATATAAAGAAAATATTAGTTTTAAACAAGAAATATATTTTAAAATATATTTTTTCTTTCTTCGTTTATTTATTTATTATTTTTTTCAAGAATGAAAATTACGTGTCCGCTGGTACCTGCCACAATAATTTTTTCACATAATTTACGCACCATAGCACATAAGCAGCATCTCTGACTCATATGCCAAAATTCGCCATTCCATAAAAATTTGAAGCATATTCAAACTTGAAACTGTGTTTTCTGCTGAGCCTACCCCAACGGACGGTGGTAGTATGTGTGTGTGTTGGGGGGGGGGGAATTTTGCGAAACCCAACCCCTTTAGAGTGTGTGTTGCATACACATACCAATTGATGCATCAAAAAATCTCTTTCCTCGGATAATTTGGAGCAGGGTTATGCTAAAAACGTGTCTTTGCACACGCCCTGATCCTAAAGTGTGGAAAAAGGGGAGAATTTTGGAAAATCTTTTCATACTACATATTGGATACATATAACTGACCCACACATAAACAATTACTGTTCTACAATAATTTGAAGCAGATTTAACCTTGAAAACTTTCTTTTTACTCCCCCCCCCTCTTCCTATGGGAGGAGGTAGAAAGTAGTTTCACAAAATCTCTTTGTGGTGTGTGTATTGGGTATGCATAACCAATCGACATCAAAAAATCACTTTCCTAAGATAATTTGAAACAGAGTTAGTCTTGAAAATATATTTCCTTCCAACCTTTAAAAGGGGGAAGGGGAGAAATTTCACAAAATCCTATTATAGTGCATGTTGGGTATGCATAACCAACCCACACATTAAAATTAATCTGACTGAGATAATTTGGAGCAAAGTTAAACTTGGAAACTCCCCCCCCCCCCCTTGAACCCAAGGAGGGAAATCTCATTACAATAGGTATTGGATGCATATAAACTATTTATGCATTAAAATACATGATTGCAACTTACCTAGATTTCCCAAGACAAATGTAGCGCTGAAAGGGGAGGGGGGGGGGTCACGAACTTGCCCCCTTGCAACACAACTCTCAAAATCGAAAGTCACAAAAATATGAATGGGTTTTTGGAGATATATACTGAAAACAACCATGCGTTTTCTTTAGAATATGTACCACTTTTTTCTAAAACTCTACTCAAAAATTCCCCCTTACCTCTCTTAAAAATTGAAAATTTCAAAATCACAGAAAATGCTTTCTTGTACTCAATTAGAGTCCTGCGCACCCGACCCGAACCCGACAGATGAATTTTATATCAACCCGACTAAAAATTTTTCATCAACCCGCACCTGACCCGAAACCCAAGAACTAAATGAAAATTACTTTTCCATCTAAAAATCATGCAAAACTTTCTTAAATTATAAAATAAGGTAAGTTTTCCTTGTCATACAGTTGGTAAATTATTTTAAAAGGAATTTGAAATGTAATTACTAATTGTTTAATTTAAAACTGAAAAAAGGATCATTAATAATTTTTAACCATTTATGTGAGTTGTGAAATTCAAGAGTAAACTAGTATGTTTTGGCCACCACAAGACTTTCTTCTATACTTTCCTATATTTTACTAAGTGCAAATAATTTATTAAAAAGATTATTTTTTAAGATTATCTAACAGGATGAATGCAAACGATATTCATCTTAGAGACAACTAACACTAAATATCCAAAGTGACAGTTTTATTGCCTATAAATAGCATTTTAAAAAGTACGTTTTTATAATGGTTATCTCACATATCAGGTTTCGTAGAGTTATATGCCATAGAAGTTGAGATATAGCCTTCCCATTATCGAGGGATATTGCAGCATAGCAGCTCCACCTATTGGCCGATTAGCATACAGATTGATTCAACATAATGTCTCCTTATGGCTTTCTCACATATAAAGTTTTGTTTGATTATACACAATAGAACCTGAGATATAGCCTCCCATTAAATTGCAAATATTGCTGTATAGCAGCACCACCTGTTGAGCGGTTGACACCAACAGTTGAGATACTAATTTAGGTCAAGGTGAATCTACATATAAATTTATATGTAATTTTATGCATTAGTTCCTGAGATATAGCCTTCGCCTAAACTGCTGAAATCGCTGTGCAGCAGCGCCACCTGTTGGCCAATAAGAATTCAAATTGAATCATCATAATGTCTCATAATAGCCGTTTTACATATCAAGCTTTGTTTGATTATACTCAATAGAACCTGAGATATAGCCTTCTCTTAAATCTCAGAAATGGCTGTATAGCAGCGCCACCTGTTGATCAGTTGACAAAAATTGATAGGCACTAATTTAGGTCAAGGTACCTCTACATATAAATTCATATATAATTCTGAACAGTAGTTCCGGCGATACAGTCGTCACAAACTTTTTGTCTCACACACACACACACAGACAGATATTTTCTATAAATGGTAAAATCGTGTTCTAGACCTCTCAAAACATGTAAATCTGTCGAAAATTTTTATGAATCCAACACTTTCTTCTATTGAATATAGAAGAAAATAAAAAATGCACTTCAATTTAAATGTTCATAATTTATTATTTATTACTTATAGTCTGGAAAAAAAATAAAGATGTATTATTCTTTATTGCTTTTGTCCGATGTAGATGTTTACTTTACTATAATAATTTGTGTAGCATGTATGTGATTCGCAGTTAAACATCTGCTTTTTAAGGATCACTGATCATTTTAAATTCGCATAATCAGCAACTAAGCTTCTCGTTTCAGTTTTCTGGTGCATTATTTATTCGTTCTAGAGAAGACAATAAAGAATATAATCTGCCTTGATGGTATTCGTTTCCTTTATGTGTTTATTTTACATTACTTTTTTTAATTAAATCATGACAAGTATTCCCTTTATATTTGCTGTATATACAAATGTAAATGGAAGAAAATTCAAAATTTCGTTAACATACAAGCGAGGATTAAAATTCATTGAAAATAAAGATATCTTAAAAAAAAAAAAAAATGTAAATTGAGAAATAACTTAAATTTCCAAAACGTAAAAGTGAGGTTATGTTGTATTTCTTATATATTATTAACAATAGTCAATAAAAATTTATACAGTACTTTAAAATTTTCATACAATTTCTACATATGATCAGTTTTAGATTTGTTTAAGAAAAGAAAACATATACGAATATTTTTTTCTCATTCTTATATGGATTTTTTTTTTTTTTTTTTCGGGTGGATATCAGTGTATAGGAATATGGAGCTCCGACACATGTCTAAAATCAGTTAAAGAAACTATAATTATGTCTACAAATTTATGCTTTCAACTGTAAAATTTTTTTTGAAAGGTGTTCTCAAGTCGACCTGACTCGTAGAAAGCTAAACCTGACACGCAAGAGAAAAAAATTTGTCAACCCGACCCATGGGTCGGGTAAAGTTCAGGTAAAATTGGGTTACCCAACCCGATGCAGGACTCTATACTCAATACTCTCCACATGTGCAATTACTTCACCGTGAAGTAATGTAAAATTGACTTATGCTTACAATTACAGACTTGTTTTTGCCTCCTGCTCTCCAGGGAGAAAGGGGGGGGGGTCATAAAATTCCATTACTATAGATGTCAGATACATATAAATAATCCGCCCACTGAAATTCTTGACTTCAGCTCCTACAGTTTTTCCAAGACAAATTCAGCACTAAAGCACTAAGCATTGTGCACAAATCGAAACCCTAAAAAACTACAAAAAACAAAAATGGGTATTTGGAAATTACATGGCTCTTTTCAACATCTTCGTTAACCATTTTTCGTAGAGTTCTACTCAAAAATCGGGAATTTGTGAAATTTTCCACCAAAAATTTATTTTCTCCTCCCCCCCCCCCCCAAAAAATAAAAAATTTCAAAATCATAGAAAGTTTTTTTCCTTTTTGTCCTCAAATCTAGTCTCTCCATGTGCAATCTCCTCATCGTGAAGTAATTTGGAGCTGAGTTATGCTTAGAAACATGTTTTTGCCTCCTGCCCCCTTGGAAGGGGAGAAAATGTTGTAAAAGTTCATATATATAATTTTAAGTTGCTTTAAGACCTAAATTCCTGCAAAGTCTCCTGCAATTCAGTTTAGCCGTTCTCTCGTGATACTTGGACAAAAATAAAGTTACAGACACAACAATTGCAAATTATATTGCAAATTTTTTTATTCTGAAATTTACAAACAAAAGTCTGATTTTATTAATATAAATTAGTAGAAAGACAATATTAAAGTTTGCATGTTAAAATAAAATAAGCTTCATTTAACCACTTGACCAACTAGTTAGAGGCACACTATAGCTGTCGTCTACACGTTACGGCAGCCTGCGAAGTGGTTAATACTTAAGAGTACTACCTAACCTTTGAAATTTCAGGGCTCGATCCAGGTTTTAAATTTTGGGTCCCCTTTTTGTGAAAAACAAAATATTTTTGAGAAAAACTAAATATTTTTGTGAAATTTCTAATTATTTTTGTGAAAATATATATATATATTGTGTATAAAACCTTCCAATCACTCTTCCTGTCACTCTAAATAATGTTTAATATCAAATTAACGTAGTTTTGCTGAACCAATTAATTAAAAATAATACTGAAAAAAAGAAAACATTTTATAAAAATATCGCTTTTGTGAAAAACAAATCTTGTGAAAGGCTCATTTCATAAATTTGAATTTTGTGAAAGGTCCTCTTTTATGAATTTTAATTTTGTGAAGGGTCCTCTTTTATGGATTTTAATTTTGTGAAGGGTCCTCTTTTATGATGTGGAATTTTGTGAAGGGTCCCCTTTTATGGACTTGAATTTTGTGAAGGGTCCTCTTTTATGGTGTGGAATTTTGTGAAGGGGCAGCAAAGAGGACCCAATTTTTGCCTGGATCGGCCCCTGAATTTGTTTCCAGAATTATTGATTATACAATTTATTATAATTTTGTTTTGACATTTAGAAATTTTTCAACTGTTAAATTGGTTCTTTTAATATTTTGAGTTTAAATATAAAAAAGTGACCAAGTATATCATTTGCATTTTTTAACTGCAAAATAAAATGTTAAAAGTTAAAAAAAAAATTTTTTGCAAAACAAGTACTAATTTATTGTTTGTGATTTTTTCTGAATGTGAAAACGGAATTTAAAAAAATACATTAAGTAATGCATAATTATGGAAACAAATTTTCCCGTGCTTTATAAATCATTTTTTATTTTTCATTAAATATTAGTTACTTAACTTATTGATGTTTAAATTAATAAATAAATTTTCTTTGTTAGTATAAATATCAATTACTAGTATGAACATCAGAAAATTAGTTTTTTCTTATACAATTTGAATACTTTATGCATCCGTGATTAGTTTTAATGTACATTGTACCTGTACATTTTAATGTATGCAATGTTTGATACACATAAATGTACATTTTGACGTCCGAATTATAAACTATGTTTACATATTATCATTTTCACATTTTTTTTTAGAGTCCTAAGATTTAAAATAAAAAAGAAAAAAATTAAGTTACACCTTTTTATTTTTTGAATGATTGATTATTAACATGCCATCATTTGCTTTTGTTAAAAAAAAATATTTTAGATGTTTGCGATCAATTTATATATCAGTTTTTATTTTTTCAAAACTTTCTGCTGAAAGGTTGAAGGGGGCATAAAAATGGACATTTGTAGGGGTAAAACTACCTAATATGCAAAAACCCTGAAATCTGCTATTTGCATGCAGATGGGGGGGGGGGGATTTAATAATGGTATACTATATATCTACCTGTAATAAATAATATTTAAAGGGTTCTTAATGCATTTTAAGGTAAACAATCAAAATGACAAATTTCTATAATAGCAAAATAATTTAACATAAAATTCAGAAGCAGCAAAAATTTTAAAAACCCTGAATTCAGGGGCAGCCCCTGAAAAGTTTCACCCCTGCATTTGTTGATATTTATACTAACAATAGCAGCTTATTTACAATATGATTGCAGCAATAAATAACAATACAATGAGAGGCGGCGGATTTGAGTTAGATTGTACCCTACACCCATTTCGATATGGCACCCTCCCCCTCCCATGTTTTGAAGTATATTATGCATTTGTAATAGTAATAATAGCAATAAATATGATACAGCTAAAGGAGAAATTTTTTTCTTAGATATATCAATCTCTAAGCAATCTTTATATAATAATCATTACATAAGTAAAAAATAAATAATCATATCTGATCATGAGAAAAATCAATTACTTTATTTGGTTTCTCCTACAAAAAATGTTAATAAGCAGAATTTAATTTTTTATTTAATCACTTAAGAACTGACTAACTTTCTTTTTATATTTTTATTAATCAAAATAGAAATTATTTTGATTCATAAGTAGATACACTGTAAAAAAATAACTATTACCAGCTGCAAGAAACTCTCTGTGATTGGAGAAAATAATTATTTTCTCCAATCAGAGACAGTTTCTTGCAGCTGGTAATAGTTATTTTTTTACAGTGTAGGTTAATTTGTTTTAAAATAGTTTCTTTACAGCTTCTTGTTCGATATTTTATATTTAAATCATTGCATACTTAATTATTTTCAGAAAATAATTTCTCTCATCAAATCATAACATGTTTGACTCATGACAGAGACAGCAGATCATGCTTTGAAATTTGTATTATCGACTGAAAATCTATTCGATTGCTCTTAATGTTTGGATTTGTGTTCAAAATTAAATCATTTTTAAGAATTTAATAAGCTTAAAAAAAATTGCCACACTCTACCTGGATCTAAGCATAATCCATTGCTGGACGTTTAATCGCCATAAGAAAACAGCAGCATCCCTAGCTACATATTGCCGCTGCTTAGTCCAGAGGATCAACCGTTCAAATATAACACTATCTTTTTTTATTAATATCACACAATCAACAGATTGGGAAGAAAATCATATATAGAGAAAATTCATTTTTCCAGCTCAATGAAAATAATGGCAGGACCAGGAGTCGAACCCCAGATCTTTGACTTACATGGTCAAAGATCTTAGACTGTGTAAGTCAAAGATCCAGGCATTATTTTCACTCAGTTGGAAAAATCAATTTTCAATAACACTATCTATTCGTATATTTCAAACCACTATCTAAAAATCTGTAACGTGTTAAACAGGGATTGATAAAGTGTTTTATAATTGGCAAAAAATAAAAACAATTAATTAAAAATGTTTCTCATTCCTATTAAATACTGGTTGTCCTTCAAATTTAACTGCCACTACTGTTCAAATTTTAATTATCTTTAAAACTTAGGCGCCCCTAGGCACGGGCCTAAGCCAAAATCTGTCGCTAAAATCAATATTAAAAAAAATAAACTAGCTTTTAATAAACAGCTTATTCTTAATAAAATTTGAATTTTCTCTTTTTTTAATACTTTTCATTAGCTTAAAATAATAAAAATTACACCAGAGAACTGTTGAAAAATAATAAGTGAAAAACTGAATAAACACTATAAACTGCGAAAACCCCAAAACAATTAAGTTGGCACGAGTGCCGCAAACAAAGCGATGATGCACAATTTATAGTGGTTTATTCAAAGTTTTTTGCTTGATAGCTTTTAAGCTTGCTTTCTAAACCTAATATCTTTTATATTCTGGTTTTCCTAAAACATTTAATAACCATTTATGACAGGGTTGGGTTTTTGCCGGCAAAAATGCATTTTTGCCAGGACAGCGGCAAAAAGTGGAAAAAAGCGGCAAAAATGGAAAAAATTGAAAAATAAAATTAGAACAACACAATCCCTTTCAATTTTCACCGTTTACACTTTGGCACCTCAATGGAAAAAAATGTTTGAAGATTTTTTAATTTAAAAAGTAATAATTAATTAATTAATAATAATATATAACCAGTGTCCGACAAATTCCTGGTGCCAGGGTGACTATAAATATCCATTGGTGACCAGGAATGGCAGAATGACAAAAAAAAAATTCATGCATTTACAATATTTTTTATGTATATTTTTGTTTTTCCTCCCACTTTCTTGTCTTGGTATAAAAGATGACATTGCCGAAGTGTTGAATGAATAGTATGAGTTTAATGTTTTCTGAAAAATTTAACAATTATTTCTGTTTTTTAAAG
This sequence comes from Salticus scenicus, assembly GCA_963930645.1. Lineage (NCBI taxonomy): Eukaryota > Metazoa > Arthropoda > Arachnida > Araneae > Salticidae > Salticus > Salticus scenicus. The sequence continues at coordinate 35,419 of CAWVNO010002726.1, forward strand.
ATGTTTTTCCCATGAAAGATAAATTCCCACATTTGATAAATCTTCTTACTACTTTACTGGTACTTTCCATGTCAACATCTTTGTGCTAAAAAAGATTCAAGCATCATAAACACTATCTAAAGCAAACTATGTTCAAATTTACAACGAGAAAGTTTAAATAGTATGATATTTATCAAATGGATTTTCTTTAAAGGAATTCTGTCCTGAAAAATTAATAGACATATAGTATTTTAAAGCCAAAACTTAAACACTCACAATATATTTGATGATTATATTAAAGGTAAAAATAATATTTATTTCTGTGGATTTTTTTTCCCCAATAGTTTGTTTTTATCTTTATTAATAAAAAATAGTTATTTTCTTAAAAATTTCCTTAGTTCAAATAGTTCATTTATTCAGTGTAAAATAATATGTGAATGACCTGCGCAGGGGTGCAGAAAATGTTCAGACCGTGGAAATTTCCTCCAAACACAGTATAAATTTCCCTCAATAATGCAAAAATCTACTTTGCTATACAAAGTCATTCGTTCTATGTAATAAATCTTTAAGAGAATAAGTATACAGTGTAACATAAAAATATCACTGTTAGTGTATATTATGAGAACTTCAAAGCAGCAAATTTTTATTTTTTATTTACATTTTTATTTTCTCTTAAAAAAATATTCAGAATTTCCCCAGTTAGTTTAAATTTCTTCTAAACCTCGTTCGGGCGTTCGGACATATTCTGCACCCCTGAACTTGCATTAATTATACAATTATGAAATATTATTAAGTTTTGCTGTGAGTATTGTCATGGAAATAATTCGCTATTTCTGGCTCCTAAGATATTGAAACTTTGTTAGTCCCTGAACATAACCATAAAAATTAAACCACAAAATTATATTTTTATTTTATTGAAGTAAAAATCTTAAGTAAGACATATTCAGAGAGAGAGAGTTTACTTGAAATTTACATTTCAATTCCAAAAAATGCAGGTGACTGGCTGGCAAATTTTAGAACAGCTGAGTCAATAATTGACTCAATATTTGACTTTTCCCCACTGTAAACAAAAATATGTAATACATTGAAAAACACAAATATTCTAGTAATTAATTATTGAAGACTATTTTTTAGATAGGTATTTTAAATATTTTTAAAAATGAAAAAAAATATGTTAATTGTTGATGTTAAAAATTTCGTTTTAAAGAAATTTTAAAATGCATTATTTTAATGATTTACATAAGAATCAGTTGATCAAGAGTGTAATTAAATCTCTGGTTTTAATTTGTTAAAATTATGATTTAAACATTAAAACCGCACAATTAAAATCCTTAAAACCCTGTTTGAAATACTGGTAATTTTTGCCACTGGCAAAAACTATTTTTGCCGGGGTGGTTTTTTCCACTTCGGCAAAAATTGGCCAACCCTGGTTTATGAGTTTTAAATGTTCTTGTTACTGAGCAAATAAAATGAAAATAAAAAGCTTAAGTACTTTTTTGTTTGAATAAAATATCTTAAAACTGTATTTCATTGAAAATATCCCCTCTTCCTACAAAGAAAAAAGAATATGGGGAATAAAGCTAAATATATGCTTTTTGAGAACAATGAATGAGTTATATTTCACATGCAAGGTTTAAACGTGTTTTTCATTTTATCTAAAAGAGAAAAGGATATTCTCACTTATTTTCTAAATGTTAGTTTCATAAGGATATTCCTGTTATCCAAGAATATTTTCACCTCACGTATTTAATATATATACATAATAATTATTTTGGCAGAAATAAATGATTTTACGTGGTTAAAAAAAATTATATAATTTAGGCTTACTAAATAAAAAAAAAAGGGGGTACTTTTTTCATAACGATACTATAGGGCTGTTATAAAAAAATGTACTGTCAAGGTCAGTGCCTGATTTAAGGCAGGGCATTCGGGGCATTTGCCCGGGGGCCTCCATAAAATTCCATCATACATTTAAAAAAAAAAAAAAAAATGGTTAAAATGAAAAATTTCCAAATTTGTTATAACGATCGTTGTATTTTGTTTTTTTGTTTATGGATGGAGGTGTTACTGCGCTGTTTTATAAATCAGTGGTATGATCTTTCAAGGAAACTATCAGCTCATCGAAACAATTGCAATCTTTTCGCTATACGCAAATACAACTGCATACTACTGATACTGCATTCCAAACTCTAAATCCGAGGCAGAGCAGTTACACATGCATGATGTACACTGATCCGATAGACAAGTATCGGATCTAGTTAAGTCTTACTCTTACCAATAAAATGAAAAGTGAAGTGAAGTGAAGATAATTTTTAGACGCATGAATGAAAAATATGCGGTTTGTTTTGTTTGTTGTAATATTAAAGTACGAGGAAAAGGGGCCCATTGAACAAGTGTGCCCTGGGCCTCTAAGTGAGTAAATCGGTCCCTGGTCAAGGTACTAGTACTAATATGATAAAGCTATTATGAAAATTTTTAGTAATCCCATGGGGATGATGAAAAAGAGAAGTATACAAAAACTATTTTTCTTTTATTAAGAATATGACATAACAGATTTAAGTTATTAATGTTACTGAAGACTAAACATTAGCTCATTAAAAATATATTTTTAATAGTGTGTATAACATTAAAATCATCTAAATTATTAATAAATATCAATTTTGTAATGATTTAAAACTTTTCAATAATAATGCTTGCACACATAAGCATATATGATTGTGTTTGCAAACTTGAAAAAGAAAAGAATATGAAAAGCTTACTAATTTATAGTTATTAATGAAGTACACATTTGACAGCAGAATAATTTATTATATTTTTGTAGATTTAATGTTGATAAAGATTTACGATCCGTTACGGTAGTTTTGGTTTTCAATACTGGTAAAATATAATGTTTTAATACCTAGTAAACAAGACATGATAAACTATGTAACGAGACAGAAAGACAAAGTGAGTATAAACTTAAAACTAATTTTAATTGAACAGAAAGTAATTACGGAAATTGTACCTGAGGGAAAAAAAACTGACAGTAAATTCTAATTTTAATTACATGTATAAAAAAGGATAATTTAAAATACACATCGGTACATAAGTAAAATAGGTACAGCTTTCTAAAGACTATTTATTAAAAAATGAATGTTAATCTTAAGTGCAATTTTTTTCATTGTCTTTAACTGACACTCGATAAATTTCATAAAAATGTATTTGATAAAGATTTAAATATTAACAATAACCGTTCATTGCTTTTTTATTTGTACAAGGATCAATATAGTCCAAGATTGTTAATGCGACAAACACAGGTAGCATTATTCTGAGCTATCGAAGAAAAAACATGGCCACGGATTATAATCCGTGAACATGGCTGAAAAAATTAAACAAATAGACTGCCGGATACAAGAATCATTCAAATAAAGAATCATTCTTAAAAATTCTCCGGCAGTCTCACTGCGCAAGCGCAGTCAGACTGCCGTAACAATAATATTGTTACGGATGCCGTAGCAATAGCCCATGGATGTACACTATGGATCGCTCACGCTGTGTTATCAGAATGGCCCCATTTTGGTCGCTTTTAGAAGATGGCGCTCGCATCGAATGCCTTTCCACTTCAGACTTGAAAGAGCGCTTTAACGCGAGAATTAAATGAAATAATGTTAAATATCTCGAACAAAAAAACATATATCCGTAAAATTTTTGCGTTAAAATATAGCTAATACAAATGTCTAAAAATCGATTTCTGGAATTTTTGAAATTCGGTCCCCAAGGGGGAGGGGGCGAAACGTGATTTCACATGCGTTAAACGTGATTTCACATAATTCTATATAACCCAAACAAAAAACAGATATACGTGAAATTTTTACTTTAAAATATAGCTAATACAAATATTTAAAAATCAGTTTAAGGAATTTTTTTAATTCGGTCCCCAAGGGGGGCGGGGGGGGGCAAAACGTGATTTCGCATAATCCTATATATCTCAAACAGAAAAAATAGATATACGTGAAATTTTTGCTCTAAAATATAGCTAATGCAACTATCTAAAAACCAATTTCTGGAATTTTAGAAATTCAGCCCCCAGGTGGGGCAGCAACGGGGGGGGGGCTATGGAGCAAAAACAAATAGAAATACAGTTAGGCCGTTCAAAATTGGTACAGACAGGTTTTAAAGGCCTGCAAGACGAATGGGGATATTTTCGATAGTGTAAAGTTATTAGGTGGGGAAAGAAGGAGGGAGGGGTGGGGGGGGGACAAAAAAATAAAAATAGTGTCAGATCGTTCAAAATTGGTACATAGAGGTTTTCGATACTTACAAATCGATTGTGGATATTTTTGAATTTGTAAAATTATTAGGAGGAGCGATAAGGGGGGTTGGGTGGTAAGGGGGGGCTATGGGGCAAAAGCAAATAGAAATACAGTTAGGCCGTTCAAAATTGGTACAGATAGGTTTAAGAGGCCTGCAAGTCGAATGGGGATATTTTCGAAAGTGTAAAGTTGTTAGGAGGGGCGAGAAGGGGGGGGTGGAGAGAGGGGGGGGGGCAAACAAATAAAAAAAGAGTTAGATCGTTTAAAATTGGTTTATACAGGTTTTCGATACTTACAAATCAATTGCGGATATTTTCGAATTTGTAAAATTATTATGAGGGGTGGTAAGGGTGGTGGGGCCGTAAAGGGGGCTATGGGCAAAAACAAATAGAAATACAGTTAGGCCGTTCAAAATTGGTACAGACAGGTTTTAAAGGCTTGCAAGTCGAATGGGGATATTTTCGATTATGTAAAGTTATTAGGAGGGGCTAGAAGGGGGAGGGGAGAGGGGGGGGGTGCAAAAAAATAAAAATAGAGTTAAATCGTTCAAAATTGGTATATAGATGTTTTCGATATTTACATATCGATTGGGGACATTTTCGAATTTGTAAAATTATTAGGAGGGACGGGTAGGGGGTGGGGCGGTAAGGGCGGGCTATGGGCAAAGACAAATAGAAATACCGTTAGGCCGTTCAGAATTGGTACAGATAGGTTTTAGAGGCCTGCAAATCGAATGGGGATATTTTCGAAAGTGTAAAGTTATTAGGAGGGGCGAGAAGGCGGTGGGGAGAGGTGGGGAGGGGGCAAAAAAATAAAAATAGAGTTAAATCGTTCAAAATTGGTTTATAGAGGTTTTCGATACTTACAAATCAATTGCGGATATTTTCGAATTTGTAAAATTATTGAAAAACCTATTCAGATATTTCACAAGAATAAAGAATATAGCTATGAAAAAATTTATTTATTTATTAATATTTTTTTTTTTTTTCAAAATCCAAGAATGGAAACATTCATTATATGTAAATATATCTATAAATATAAAGAATTCGCTACCTCCCCCCACCCCGAAAAAAAAAATAAAAAAAAAATAGACGAAATAGTATAATGAAAACATAAATATATGATATTTAAAAAATAAATATGAAAATATGAATTTTCATAATTTAAAACAATGAATGTATTTTAAAAATCAGAATTTATTCCAGCATTTCCAATTAAACGAAAAAAAAAAAAAAAAAAAAAAATTGCGAAGTATGTAAAAAAGACAAAATTAAAAAATTTATTATGATTTTTTTACAAAGGCGTTGGAAAGGAAATATCTAAAAAATAAGATGAAAATGTGTTGCTTTTGCTTTAGAACTTAAAGACAGCTTTAACAATGAGAAATGAAATAAGTAAAATAATTGAGACCTTTAAATAAGATTTGTTTTTTGCATTCTATTTCTAAAGAGAAAATTCTTTTAATTATTTGTGAAATTTCATAACGATAATTTGTTTAATATCTGTCAAATTCAAATCATTAAAATATTTTCGTGTAATTAAAAGTCGTTTTAATAATTATATGAATTTAAAATTGTTAAATTTATTTTACGTCGCGACACTCTGCATCACCAACAAATTAAAAATGTATTTTTCTTTTTAAAATTTACTTTTAATTACTTTTTGCTAGAGATTCAGGGAACAAAAGAAAAGAAAAAAAAAGGCAATCGAGGAACAATACAACTTTTACCGATTTTTAATGCTTGTTTGTATAAAAATCAAAAATTTCGGAAACAGTAAAAAATATTCTTGCTCTATTTTATCATTTCAGCCTCTCATGAATGTTTATATTTTATTATCTTCAAAAGTCATATTGCAATTTTTCATTCAGCCTTTTTTTTTTTTTTTTTTTTTTACATAAAAGAATATTATCCCCTCCGTGGAAGATCAAAATTGTGATGGCATGCTTCCGGGCCATCCTTAGGGATAGGGTGTGTCCGCCAATTGTCTATTGAGCAGCACTAGTGCAACGTTAATACCCAACCAACCAAACAACTATAAAATATATTAATAATTATGAAATAATTCAGCCAACGACTGAAACATCCGTCGGTTCAATTTATAAATGTTAGAATAGTGAAAAACTACCTCAGAACTTGCAGTGCAGAAAGCAGGTTGCAAAATTTGATGATTTTAGGGCTTCACAGTGCAAGATCAAAGAAATTAGATTTAGAAAGAATAGTAACAATATTTGGTAAAACCTATCCCAAAAGCCGAATTCAGTTACATTAATACGTAAATGGATTTTATTTTTTTAATTTTAATTTTAAAATATAATGTGTATGCAGGAGATTCCCAGAAATCTACACAAATTGGAACAAAAATTATGTGTATTTTGGAATTTTGTGAAAATTAGCATTTATGAAACGAGATTTTGATACTGTAATGCATAAAAAATGAGGAAAAATACAAATAAGTATGCTTGGAAAATAATTAAAAAAGAAAAGAAAAAATTAAATAGAGAATAAGCAACTCTGTAAAAAATATGCATGATAATGAAGTTTAATTTTTCTTGAATTAAGGAGGCCCACCAGCGGCCAAGCGGTTCTGCGCTCACAGCTGGTAGATGGGAGGTGCCGGGTTCGATCCCAGGTCACGCTCATCGACCTATCCGTTCGGAGTTTTCCGTGGTTTCCTCCGAAACTCGCGTAAATACGGGCTAGGACCCCTTAGAAAGACCCCCACGGAGGGCATTCCCCCATACGCCTAGGACACATAAGGAGTCAATCGGCCTTAATCCTCCAACCATCCAACCAATCTTGAATTAAGAAATTAAAATGTACCTAATAAAGTAAGATACAAAATTTTACATAACATATGATACAATATAAGCTTATATTACAAGTATATTACCTTTTATTACTTTTTTTAAAATATAGGCAAAAATCGTTTTTTATTTTATTTATTTATTGTTATTTATGAACAATTATTTCTTGTTTATAGCATCAATGCATTTAAAATTTATCATCAACAGAAAGTAATCTGCATAAAATTGACTTTCTGTGTTTCGTGATATTCAGTTTCTAATGAATCACTGTTAACCCTTTGCGGCGCAAGACAATTCCGATCATTTAAATTATAGTGCCACTGGAATTTATAAACTAAATTAAACTAAAAGAAATTTTAAAGTTAAAAAAATGGCCTTTTCTGCTATTTTATAAAGGTAATTTTTTTTTCTAAAAAATTAGCGGGATGAATTTTCGCTGCTGGATCTTAAATTTTGCATCCTCGCAGCGCGGACAGCGCGCGTTAAGGGGTTAATATCAGCGCTATCTTGAACTTTTCATATTAAAATTTTTACTGTCGGTTTGATAGTTACATTGGTTACAACATGCGGATTTCTGGAAGTCATGCATTTGTTCATGAAGTATTTAACATTATGAAGATTAAATAACGTAATTTTTTATATTGATGTTTTATGATTATGAGAAAATTATACCTTAAGTGCATATTTAATTCAGAATATTGTAAGTAAAATTTGAACGTTCAAGAGACATGTAATATGTATATACTTGGTTACAAATGAAATGTATACCGTATTAAGAAGGAAGTTTTATCTGACATTTGTTGGATGTCTTTGACTCTATTTATTTTTTCACAACTATGCTCATGCTATAATATACATGATTTGCTTTTTTATTTATTTATTTTATCTATATACATATCACATATATATTATTTTAGGGAATAGCTCGATACACCGACGAGATGACACGGAGATTAAGTGTAAAGCTAACTTTATAAAAACAACTTACCTTGAATTTAATACTCTAATTTTTACATAAAATCTCTAATTTTCAGCTGGAAGAACACTAGCTTATAAATTATGAAATGTGAATGTGGCACTGCTGATGAATTTAATTAAATATAATTTTTCTTTAAAATCTCCAATTTTCAACTGAATTTAGGAGTTTTTTTACTGTGACATCATAATCATTATTTTTAATTTTTGACAAAACCAATTAAAAATTTCTTTTTTGTTAAAAACAATACATTTCTATAATATGGTAATAATAATGATAATAATATAACGTGATTCATCATCTAACATGAATTGGAAGTTAAAAGATTGGCAGTTTGTAAAATTAATTTAAAATGTCACTGCAAAGTGGCATAGAAAAAAAAAAAAAAAAAAAAAAAAAAAACATTTTAAATTATTTTTTAAATATCTTAAAACTCAGTAATTTTGAAATGAATTGAAAAAAGACTGACTGTGAACTCATATCATTTTTTACCAATTTTTAACTCTTGCCAAAATCGGTTTACAATTCAAGATTTTTAAAATACTTTTTTTTTTAAGCTGCAATTATTAAAAAAAAAAAAAAAAAAAAAAACGTAATTTATAATTTAACATGATTTAAATTCGTAAGATTGCAAGCTCGCATGTTTTTTTTTTTTTTTTTTTTTTTTTTCGCCGAATAATATGAAAAAAGGAATACTGCTAGCACGCAAATTTTAAAATCTTAATGCAAAGTGACCTAAAAATTACATTTTAATTAATTAAAAAAAAAAAATCTAGCAAACAGAATTTTACTAAGAACCATACCAATTAAATCAGCCTTTTTTTTTTTTTTTTTTTTTTTTTTTTATAGTAATAGAATATTTATAAGATAATAATTTTACCAGTCAACAAAACATTAAAATCAATAGCTTACATTAGGTGGACGAAATAAACTTGGGTTCTTTTCACCTATTTCTTTGTTTTTTTTTCGAACACTTCGATATCCGGAGGTGCAACCCGGTGCGTAACAATGCGACATTATGAAAAAAATCCAATATTAAAAAGAAATTAAAAAGAAAACTGAAAATAAAACTAAAATTTCGTCTGCGCGCAATGGTTTTCTACGGAGGCAGTGGACAGTCAAAGAACAAATACGACCCCTAGCGGCGAACGAATAATAGCGACCATTTCGGGTCCATTTTTGAGGGAAGGCTGCCGTTGGGGAAAACTGTCCTTCTTCTCTAAGTCCGTGCAATAGCCACAGCCAAAAAAAAAAGCTTGTATGCATATTCGCGTTTGTAAGGACCGATAGATGGCGTAACCAGAGCAATAACCAATGTCCAATCATAGCAATGGATTTGTAAATGGATCAAATGATTCGGAAAATGTTTTTGGGCGATTTGATCCACGATCGGTCGAAGAGACTGGACGCATTGTTCCACGACCAATTGGATCGATCCTGGATCGGTCGACAGCGGAACCCGCCCCTTGTTTTGGGGAAATTCACTTTGGAACATCTGGCAACACTGCATCACTGTCCGTGTCCGTCCGTGCATGCCGCCGCGCCGATTTTAAAACAAAAGCTACCATAACCATAGAAAGGTAAGTTGAATTTAAAGTAAAATAGAAAGTATTTTGTTTATAAACATTTTACCTATTTAAATCATAATTAATAAAGATAAACTTTAAATACCTTTTAAAGCTTGACAAGATTAAACTGCAAAGTTGAATGCTAAATGTAATGGTCTTGCAAAAGTTAGGAGCTAGAATATTTCCTACAAAGGTGTTCAGGCGTTCAAATTGTGTTGCAGAGCGCTGTGTTTCGTGCCCAAATGAAAATAGTTAAAAACAAATAAATTTATAAATAAAAATATCCTTCTGGCTTAGTCGAAAGAGTCGATTGATTTCTTTTCCTCAACAAGTGGCTGCATACCAAGTCCCGCAGCAGTCATATTTTTAGGTGAATTTTATTATTTTCCAACCAATGAATATACTTTTACATATTGCTTTAGCTTTAAAATCTTCACAAAAAAGGTATAAAAAAAATAGTGGTATTAAAATAATAAAACACGCGTGAAAATATAGGACCGCTGCGGGCACTGCATACCCAAAAGCATCAGGAAGCAGCCGATGCATTAACTAGTTCTATTTCTTCGTCAATGTTTGCAAATATTGTCTCGAAATAATCTCAAAATAAAGGCAAATAATACTGTATTATAAATAAAGTTAAATATATTTGTATGTAGGTATTAAAAAACATACAAATGTTTTTAGACTAGTTGACTAATACGATTAAATTTTTGTTTATTTACGTGACTTTGAAAATTTACAAATGAGCTTTAATCATCTAAGTAATTTTTTTATATTCATGAAATCGAATTCCATTTTTAGTAATGTGTGTTTGTTTAAGAATTATATTCTATTGAAGCTAACTTATGAAATATAAAATGGCTCTGTGATCATATTCTGTGATTTTCTGCTTTTATGTGATTTCCGTTAATTCCACGTTTTTTTTTTTTTTTTTTTTATCAAACTCTAATAACAATGAGTGTTCAAATGCTCCCCAAAAGACTTTAGATTCTCAAGCTTTCTCCATCCGAAATATAAATCTAATTATTCATTTTAAACATGCTTTATCAAATTCTATAACTTATAAAAGAACAGAATTATTCAATATTTCTCACTAATGTAATTTTTTTCCATCTCTAATTATCACCGATCAAACATTCTGCGGGAAACCTTTTATTTTTTAATATCCATCCACAATAAAAATACCAATATTAATTTTAAACTTTATCATATTCTAGAACCCATAAAGAAGTAGAATTGTGTTTAATATTTCTCACTCACAAACTACTCCCCTCCCCCCCCCCTTTTTCTCATTTTCCATCATCAATCAATAATTAAATGTTGATTATTAGCTAATGTTTTTTTTTTTCTTTTACACACATGTTTTATTGTGTTCATCTGCATTATTCTTTTAGTTTAATTTGTCACTTTTAAAATATTTTATATATTTTTTCCCTGTGCACATTATTTTTCATTTGAAATTAATTTTATGAACACGCGTGTTTCCTCTTTTTTTAATTTTCTGCACTCTCATGCCTGTTTTAGGATTTTTTTTTTTTTTTTTTTTTTTAAGGTTATATTAAAACCAAATATAGCAATGTGTAATTAGCAGGACTAGTGTGTAATTAGCATAAGTGGAGATATTCTCATGGGCGTCGGCACATAGGGGCAAGGGAGGGCACTTGCCCCCTCCTGGAAAATTCTAATAAATAAATAAATATTTAAAAAAATTACAATTAAAGCTTTAAAGCTGTGTCATTAGAATTCAAATAACTAAATAAAATTTATGTCACAGAGCCAATTAGGGTCCCCTTTCCCCTGCAAACAGATTTTAAATCGACTCGACAGTACGTTTTCCGAATTAGTGTTGTGGATTAGAATAAGTTGTATAATTTCTATATGTAAAATGTTGTAGCTTAAATTGCATGTATAAAAGTTTGTTGTAGTAAATGCTTACACACTGGCTTACTTAATCACCTCAATCAACTAACTAATCATTTGAATCTAATTGAATTTGTAAAAATATGCTGAAATTTTACAATTTGAAGTTTGCCCCCTCCTGAAAATTTTTCTGGCGACGCCACTGGATATTCTGCTAAGGTATTATAAGTCTGTACTTTTGTTATTTTAATCTAGAAATTGAATTATTCTATTGAATGCATGATGTCCCTCAGGGTTGGAAAAAACCCGGGTTTTATCAGGTTTTATTGGGGTTTTTTTCGGAGTATTTTCTGGTTTTATCAGAGTTTTCAAGAATATTTTCTTTCTTCTGTTTTTAATCATTAATGTAATAGGACAATTTAAAAAAATACATTTTAATTATTCATTAAAATTAAAAATTTAATTTTATAATTTAAGTAGTCTTTTTATGATAAACTTATAAATTTTTATTCTAAAATTGTTTATCTGCCCTTTACAACAAACAATTGATTTTAATAATTATTCATTGTTGCTTCATTATTATTATTTTTTTTTTTTCTACTGAATAGATTTCCATAAAATAGTTTTAATTAATATTCTTTCTATATTACTTAACAGTGTTGCACTGTGAAAGTTTTCAGAAATATTTTAAAATTTGATTTTTATTTATTTATATTTGGCATTCCTCAAGTCCCCTAATTTTCTATTTATTGACAAACAACTCTTTTTTTTTCTTGCTTTTATATTTTTTTACGCATAATTTCTTATTGTATTTTGATAAAATAAAATTTTTAATTTAATTTAATTATTATTTTTTTTTTTTTCATGTGAAATTGTTCGGTTTTCTTTTTTTCTGTTTTTCTTTTTTCTTTTTTTTTTTAAATAAAGGCAGTTTGAGAACTTTCAATATTTCAAAAAAATTCTTGTTCATGCCCTAATAATGTATATAATATTTGTTTTGTATTTATATGCTTATTGTAAAGTAGATAAAAGTATAATTTTACATAAGGATTTTGAAAAAACCCACTTGGGTTTTATTGAAAAATACCAGCTGGGTTTTTTCAGGTCGGGCAAAATCAAACCAACCCTGATGTCCCTACTTACGAGGCAAAAAGTAGAGACGTTTCAATTTTTGTCCTCATTTCTGCTTCTAAAAATTTGGTCTCTCTAATTTAAAAATGAAGAAACGTTTAGAAAATGCATAAAATGCTCTTTTTTTATTTTATATTATTTTTAATGGTTAAATTTGATAATTTTTTAAAATCAAAATTACAATTTTTTATACTTCAAAAATACTGATTTCAGGACTATCTTTTGCAGAGAAAAATCCAGGATGCTGTATCACCATTCTATATTGTGATGCTCAAGTCTTTGTAGGTGGTTACATGTCAATCTGTTGGATTTTTGAACACCTTTTACTTTGAATTCTTTTTCCCTAATTCCTTTGGACATTAAGCAAACACCATGACTGATCAATTATCACCGATTTGTATTAAGACACTTTTAGAGGTAAGGTTAATTGTAAAGTAATATTGCATGACCACAGACCATGTAGTAATGAGGCATAGATTGATAATCGCGGAAGAAAATGTTATTCCTTTCCACTCAGTGAATTATAACATGGAATTAGTGAAATATAACTTACTGATAAAAACTTTTCCTTTCATTTTTTTAATATTTACCAGGCTTGTTCCATTTTTTCCATAGTTGAAAAAAACTGGTTAAAACCATTCCAGACAAAATACCATTTTGTTCACTATTAATTATTTGCGAGTATTAAATTAAAAATTATCTTTATTCTTTCCATACATATAAAACAATTCTTTATTAATATGTGTCAGGGTTGGCAAGTTTCTTCCAAGGTGGAAAAAACCGCGGAAAAAACCATGGAAAAAACCGGCCGGAAGAAATAGGTTTCTTCCAAGTGGAAGAAATGGAAGAAACTGTTTTTCTTAAAAATTTATCCTATAAATTTCAGATTTGTAAAATACAATTGATGCATTTGTCTTATAAACAACTTTAAGTAACTTTAATTATACCTATAAAAATTTAATTACATATTTAATTAATAATTATGAGATTTTTACCGAAGTGATCTTTGGTATCTGATAATCACGTTCCAAAATACTCAAAATCCAGTAAAAAAATCAATTTCAATTTAAAAAGCATAAAGTTTTATAATTTATTATTTAGACAATTTTATTTCTTTAACTGGTAATAAATAATAGTTTGTATCACTTGCTTATACTTTCTGATAAAACAGCTCTTAACAAACATTCAGTTAATTAAAAGAGCCAGTATTCAATAATTACTGTATTACAAAATGTCATCAAAAACTTCATTTTCCTAATACAGTACAGTGAAAAAGAAATTTACATCTCATATTTCAAATAAATTCACATTTCTCACATTTTTACTTTTTTTTAATCAAATTTTTAGCTTAATCCTTGCTTTAAAACTCAACTTGGGAGGGGAGGGGGGGGGGAACATTCTTGTTATCCTGCAATTCATACAGACTAGTGCTTAAAACAAATCACTATTACATCAAAGTTTAACAAAATTAATCAGTGATGAATATTATTTCTGAACTTTCAAAAATATTTAGTTTCATATTTTTTAAATATGTTTGTTTACATTTTATAGGTACCTATTATTTGAATATGCTTAAATTATTTATCATATATGAATGTGATTGATTAGTTTTATTAATATTGAAGAAATACTTTATTCTAAAATTTATTAGAAATCGTCTTTCCATTCTGATGTCTATTCTCATGAATTAATAATAACTGACTCTGTATCTGCTAAAGAAAACTGTAAACAAAGGCAATGATCTCTAATCTACAAATTCCTATAATCCGCACAACCTCTAGACAAAATTTTTGAGAGTTAGAGGGAGTTAAAAACTGTAAAACAAATGTTTTTTAGAGTAGTTCAGTACTGCACTTTATTTTTCAACTTAAAATAGATAAATACAAACTATGCTTTTTTTTTTAATCCTATAGAACTTGCAGGAGAGTTTAAAAGTAGGTATATTACTTATTGATACAGTTTACCAGCTTCGAGTTTATACAAAAAATTGTATCCTTTAAAAAAAAAAGTGCAAATATTATGGTTAATTCCGTAATTATTATCACTTGTACTGTCTGAATGTATACTAATATGAGATAGTATATATGCAAAAAGTTCTAAAAATATCAGCATTGAAAAGTAAAAACCCATGACCTATATATATTTAGTGTTTGTTATAAAATAACTTATTTTTCTAACAATATTTTTAATATTAATTGGATTATAGTTTAGATTTGACATTATATTTATGGTTTGAGTTTATATAGTTCATAAATTTTAATTTCGAACATCTGTTTTGTCTTCTGGTTAGTTTCTTCCATTTCTTCCGGTTTCTTCCATTTCTTCCAGTTTCTTCCGGTTTTTTCCAGTTTCTTCCACTGTCCTGGAAGAAACTAGTTTCTTCCGGAAGAAACCCAACCCTGATATGTGTATGTGTAGGGCTCGTGAAATAAGGTCACCTGGTAGCCGTAGGCGACCATTATTTTTACTACCTTACACAAAGTATAAGGAAGTATAGTAATCCCGATTTGTGAAATAGATTTTGTATTTCACATTGCTCGAAAACGAATGATCGCAGAATATTGCAAATTTATACATGTGATTGTCATGATATCTAGTTGTACACCTACAAGTTTAGTCTTAACACAAGCTCTTGTTTTAGAGATATCAGCGACCTTGCACGGTTTTTCGTGACGTCTGTATGTATGTGAGTGTATATCTCACATAACTTGATTAAAATTTCAGGAAATTTGGAGTAATATGTACTGAGAAAACGGTACATAAAGCAGCAACCTCTGTGAGTGAAAACAGCACTTATCTACCCAGGCATTGAATGAAACAATGATTGGATGACATATTCGGGTACAGCACTTCATGAGCTTCAACAGGATGCTACAATTCATAAACCGTAGTTACTGGTGAGTGGTGGCAGACCACTCGCTTTTCAGTGATTAAATTATCATTTTCATTGGTGCAAGATCAGGAGAACGCGCTGGTTGGAGCAACGGTTCAATACATTCTGGATCAAGGAAGGTCCGTAAAATACAGACAACTTGCAGTCGTGCATTATCCTGCTTAAATGTTGTGCTACAGAGTCCTTGAATATTGGGCAGAGGGGCGGGCCTTAGCTCACCAGAAATGTAATAACCGCTATTCAGAGTGCCAGGAATGCAAACAAAAAGTAATCGAGACATGTATCCAATGGAACCCCATACAGTGATGGACAGTGTGACAATGTTGAATCCCAGCTGGCAATGTGCGTTATTCACAATGCTGTTAAATACAGATAAAGCAATCTTGATGGGACCTATTTCACACCAAGACCTTTACAATAAAACAAAAAGTATCAAAATCGGATCATCCTTTCAGAAGTTATAAGCTAACAAACAAAAACAAAAAAACATACGTTTTGAATTGAGAACCTTCTCCTTTTTGAAGTTGGTTAATTAGAGCATCTCTTACGAAGTTATAAGCTTACAAACACCAACAACAATACATAGCTCGAATTAAGAACACCCTTCTTTCTGAAGTTGGTTGAAAACGACTTTGCGCTAATCGATGTGACCGCTTACAGTAACAGTACTTTGAACCACAGAGTATACGTGTCATCCGCTGCGCTGCAAAGTGTGCAACGTAGTTCAAGTGTGCACAATGTAGGAAATTGCAAACAAACAACTGCACATTTTAAGCGTTCTATTTTTAGCAATAATGTCTAAAAACTGTCTTTACGTAGTAAATCGATGATGCTCTACAACTTTGTAATTAACTTTTCTCCCATCTTGAACCGTTTTTGAGATAGGAGCGCTAATTCTGCTGTTTTTCACCAGCTGGCGCTTTATTTTCTTTAGATTATAAAGATATTACAATGGGACCTACTTCAGACCAAGATCTTTACTACAAAACAAAAAGTATCAAGTAACCGTACTTTGAATTATATAGCATATGTCTCACCAGCTATGCTACAACGTGTGCAATGTAACTCAAGTATGCATAGTGTAAGAAAATGCGAACAAACAAATGCACGTTTTTAGCATTGTATTTTTAGCA
The DNA here is from genome assembly GCA_963930645.1 of Salticus scenicus. Taxonomy (NCBI): domain Eukaryota; kingdom Metazoa; phylum Arthropoda; class Arachnida; order Araneae; family Salticidae; genus Salticus; species Salticus scenicus. Next base: position 52,057 of record CAWVNO010002726.1, read on the forward strand.
TCAATGTCTAAACTATCTTTTCGTACTAAATCAATGATACTCTGCAATTTTATAATTCACTTTTTGAACCCCTGTCTTGAACTGTTTCTGAGATAGGAACACTAGCATGAATGTCTAAACTATCTTTTTGTACTAAATCGATGATACTCTTCAACTTTGTAATTCATTTTTTTTCTCTAGAACCATTTTCGAGATAGGAATACTGACTCCGCTATTTTCCACCAGGTGGTGCTGCAAACGGTTTAACCTTGTACTGCATGGCCACTTTGCTATACTTACATACCATTTTTATCACTATAGCTGCAGCTGTTTAGCAGTTAAAAGAGTTGGGAATGATTTTTTTGGGCACTCTGTATTTTCTTTAGATCGTAAAGATATTACAATGGGACCTATTTCAGGCCATGACCTTTTCAACAAAACAAAAAGTATCAAAATCTGAGCATCCGTTCAGACGTTATGAGCTAACAATCATAAAAACATACGGTTTGAATTGAGAACCTTCCTCCTTTTTTGAAGTCGGTTAAAAAAACCTGTCATGAAATAACACAACCTGGCAGAAAAGGTCTGTACAAACAAGTCATGGCACCAGAGCCCAGTTTACAAATTTAAGGGCCCTGGGCTGTGATAATAGCGGAGCCCCCCCTCTTCCTCCCACACACACATTTTTCTTTTTCTTTAATATGAATGTTCATCATTAGATAAAATTTTACAATGGTCATATTAGAATAAGATTCTTATTACCAATTAAATAAACTCTGAAACTACAAAAAATTAATTAAAACAAAAAAAAACTAGTATGTTGTGGCCACCACAAGACTTTCTTCTACATTTTCCTATACAAATTCACTCAGTAACAATATTAAAAAAATAAAAGTATGTTGTGGCCACCACAAGACTTTCTTCTATATTTTCCTGTATAAATATTCAATCAGTAACAATAAAAAGAAAAAAAAAAAAAATTAAGATTTTTTTTTTCTAAGTTTTTTTTTTTTTTTTTTGGTTGTTAAAAGTAATACATATTCAATCAGTAACAATATTAAAATATATATATATATATACGATTTTTTTTTTGTTGTTAAAAGTACCGTATATTTCCGTGTATAAGCCGAGAATTTTTGGAAATTTTTCGGAAGCTGAATTATAGGGCTCGGCTTATATACGGATCTACATTTCTGGCAAAAAACGTACTTCAGAAACAATGATTGAATACATATATTTTAAGCTTAAAAAGTATATATAAAGTAAGATAGTGATATTAAACCTTATTTTTAAATAATTATCACATATAAAACTCTTAAATTAGCAATTTTAAATTTATTTCACAAAACGCTCGATGTAGTCACGTGTGTTTACATTTCTTTTTGACCTGCCGGTAACTGAAGTCATTGGCAGAGTGCACGAACAGAGTAAATTCTCTGTCTGATTCAGAAATAGTGTAAGAGAAACTTGAAAAACAGGATTCCCGATCATATTTTTAATTTATACAATTAAATTTAAATCATCTCTGTTTAAAATGTTTCTAGGCTTACACTAGCAAAAGCGGCAAAGCTTCGTTTTTTTTTATAGAAGTATTTTTATTTTGTTGAAGATTGCCTTGAAGCACTGATAAAAATACTGAAAAGTAGAAATATACAAAATAATTTAGATACGGCATTAAAAAAAAATCGATGCAATCTGTCTTTACACCGCTTATTTATGTAAACATCCAGTGGCGGCATTGCTTCATCGACGTTAGGGTTAGGTCTCCCGGCCCGGTATTACGGTAACCATCATTTTCAGCTGCCAGGACTTGCATCTGCATTTGCCTCCCTTCTGATAGGGTTGCCAGAGTTAAAACTATCGCCGTTGCCGAACACACTGCGAACGTTTTACGTTATTGCCAAGTAAGGTAAGGAATTCTATTGGATAAGCACGCATTTCGCGCAATTTCATTGGACAGATTATCCTGAAGGTTGTATAGATTGGCAATGTTTTCTCCATTTTGGCGATATACTCGAACTTTAAAAAGAGTATTTTTTCAATTCGGCTTATACATGGGTTTGCATGTTTGGGCAAATTTCTGCAGGGAAAAATGTACTCTCGGCTTATATACGGATCGGCTTATATTCGGAAATATATGGTAATACATAGGGGAGAAGGGGGTACATTGGGACAAAGGCTTTTATACCTTTATAATTCCAAAATAAAATTTGTAAAAAATCGCACTAAATGGCACTTAGTAATACATCTTCATATTTGTGATTTCAACTCATTCATTCAAGTCCGCTGCCTGTGACATAGCTGCCAACTCTCCCGAAAAATTCGGGAGACTCCCGAATTTTGAGGCAATTTCCTGAACTCCCGCAAAACATTACTATCTCCCGATTTTTTTAAAATTTTCATCACGCACCACCTAATTTTCAAATGTTCTACGAAAACTCCCGATTCCTAATCTTTCTCCATCCACAACATAAATGTCAATATTAATTTCAAACTTGCTTTCTGAGATCCTAGAAGCTATAAAGAAATAGAATTGTTAAATATTTCTTGCTCATGTTATTTTTTGCCCCCCCCCCCTCCTTTATTTATCTCTTAACTAGCGATCGGCAATCAAGTGTTTTGAAGTCTTTTATCTCTCAATCCATCTGCAACGTAGATGATAATATTTATTTAAGTTTGGTTTATTAGATTCTAGAAGTAGAATTGAAAGAGTTTAATATTTCTTACTCTGTAATTATTTTTTTTGTCCTCCCCCCCTTTCCCCCATCTCTGGATAGTGATCAGTGATCAATTCTAGAAACAATAAAACAATAGAGGTACTCAATATTTCTCACATATGTAATTATTTTTAGCTTTATTGCTGAACTTAATGAATCTAATCCTCAATTAAATTAAGTATTTATACATCATATCTATACTAAATTTGTAAACTTGGGAAAAAAATGAAGAATAGATTTTTCAGATAGGAAAATTTTTCCCAAGTCTATGTATGTATATATATAATTTCAGTATGGTTAAAATTTAACACAATCTAGTAGCATTTTAAATTTAGTATGTTTCATTTATTTATTTTCTCATATTTGCAATAAGAAGAAAGCCTCTAGATACTGCAAAATTTCCCTTTTATTTGCTCCTTCTCTTTCCAACAATTACTGTACTATTAATGTCCTATTTATGGCTTAAACTATGTTGTATACAAAATCTCCCTAATTTTGATTCTTAAAGCTTGGAATCTCCCTAATTTTGATTCTCAAAGGTTGGCAGCTATGCTGTGAACAAGGTTAGTTTATTTTATCATATGAAAAGTAATTTTTTTCAAGTAAATTAATGTTGATTTTTTAGGTAATAGGAAATAAATATTTTAATTTTTAAAAGTACGATGTGTTTTTATAAACATTAAGCTTTCATTTCCACTATAGATCATTAGCCCATGTGCTCTAGAAAATTAGGTCTAAACATTTGTTTTGAAAATGACCGGATGGGGTACATTGGGACACCAATGCATGGGGCACATTGGGACTGCTCCAATGGCCCATTCATTTTTAACACCAATATATTTTTATTTATTTACTTATTTTTTGCACATATAAGCTAATTGTATTCATTTTTTTTCTAAATATTCTTTAAATAAATAGAAAATGATTAGAAATTATAAGCCAAAAACTGAAAGAACTAAAATTTCAAAAGAAAATATAGAAAAGGCAATAAATGAAATAATCAAAGATAAGCTTTCTGTGAGGGAAGTGCAATTAAATATTATATACCAAAATCTACATTATTTAATAGATTGAAAAAAATGAGAGAAAATATAAGATTGAGTGTAAATTTAAGTTTCAATCCAAATATACATCTCAACAAATATTCACAGCTGAACAAGAACTCTTGTTGAAAGATTATTTAATATCATGTTCTCAACTTAACTATGCCATCAACACGATCCTACATAACATTAAAGTTTTGTGTTGACTTGCAGGGTTTTGATATGCGTTAAGATATGAATATGCAGTAATGCTTCATAACAATTTCATTTTTTCATAATTACCTACTTTATTATTATTTGTTATTATATCAAATTCATTGTTTTGAAAGCCTTACATTTACTTTAGCAAAATATTTTGCAATATTATAATTAGATAAATAAAAAAGATGGTTGTCCCAAAGTGCCCCATCATTAAATCAGTGTTGTCTCAATTTGCCCCTGCACGGGGAACATTGGGACACTTTTGCATAAGTTATGTTTTAATTATTTCTGTTTGTAAAATACATTAAACAAAGCTCATTACACATTTAAAAGGTGACCAATAACACTAATATTTAAATAAAACATTAAAACTTTTATAAATTGGAAAATCATATGCTTTTATAAAAAGTGTCCCAATGTCCCCCCTCTTTCCCTATTCAATCAGTAACAATATTAAAAAAAAATCGATAATTTTGTTTTAAATTATCACAGATTTATAGTTCAACCATTCGTTTTAAAGGTATTGACGAGATCTTTCTAAAGATACCCATCTTGAAAATTTACCCCGGGAGGGGGGATGCCCCCCCCCCCATTTTTTCTACCATTATTACCATGTTTTTATTAACTTCGATTCTTGTGTGTTTGTCAGAGACAAATCTTGCAATCGATTTTTAACTAACTTCTCGACTAGCTAGCCATTTGAAACTTTCACAGTAGCTCAGAACCCGGTGACAACACAATACTTCGAAGTCAGATTTTCGAATTTTCAAATAGTTTTCTTTTAATTAATTAAAATGTGAAAATGATAAGTTCCTAATAGCAATAAAAATAGTCATTAAAATATTAGCTATAATTTAATTGTTGCCAAAAAAAATTTACGAGTTCATTTTCTTTCGACCTAAAAATAAATACATTTAATTAAACGTGAGCGTTAAAAAATTGTTAAAAGTTAAAGTATGCATTTGGCAAAAATTGACGTCGTTATCATTTTAAAGATTTTCTACACAATGATAAAGTGCTAATGTAGTTCATGATGCAAATATATGTTGTTCGGAAAGGATTAATATTTTATTTTTAAAACCAACTTTTTTTTAAAATTCAAATTTCCGGTAACTCTTTAACCAATCACATTAGAACGTCCATCTTTGGAATATCGATAATAAGAATTTTCTCGCCAAAAAAGTTGTCAAATTTGGCACCAAATCCATTACCTGCCTATTGGAGCTTTTTAATGCGTTTTAAAGAGAAGTTTAAGCTATTTTAAAGCGAAAAAGAGCTGGGAATGCAAAAAATTGACATAGATTACATTTTAACAAATCTTTGAAGATAGCACGCGATCATATTTTACATAAAAATTAAAGCATTAAATTCATTTAACTCTTTTTTTTTCTTTGACATATACAGACCAACTACTACGAATAATTCGTAGTTGCTACGAATTTGGGCCGTAAACAACGATGCTACGAAAATCGGCTCAAAATTACGAATTTTTATCTAGCACCAAAACTGCAACATTTCGGACTATGTTTTGCTTTGGGATTTTCAATCTTTTTCCATCCACTCCATAAATGTCAATTTTCATTTTAAACTTGTTTTATTAGATTCTAGAATGTATAAAGAAATGGAATTGTTAAATATTTCTCATTCGTATATTATTTTGTGTCTCCCCTCGCGCCTCACCCCACCCCCTAACGATCAGCAAACAAACGCCTTGCGGCTCCTAATCTTTTTCCATCCACAACAAAAATGCCTATGTTCTTTTTAAATTTACTTCATTAGATGCTAGAGCCTATAAAGAAGTAGAATTGTTCAATATTTCTGACTGTTTTTTTTTTTTTTTACCCCTCCCCCCCCCTCCCTTAACAATCTATGATCAAACGCCTGCAGAAGCCTTTGAATGTGTTTAATATTTATATTTTAATATTTTAAAAATAATTATACCAATGCTAAGATTAAATTTTTTTGCAATAAATATAATTTATATTTAAAATTATGCACATAATTAAACACACAACAAAAATATTTATTGATTGGCTAGCATTTTTGCTGAATTTTAATAATTGGTTGAATATAGTGTAAAAAGAGTAATTCTGAAATCTAGAATAAAATTATTTTACACCTGATTTCATAAATCGTGTTTGTTTCTTAAATAGTACAGTCTTTCATTAATATATGGACACTATGCAAATTATTTCAATAAAAATAATAACTTTAAAAATATATAATCTGAGGGGGGGGGGTAAAAAACATTTTAACATAATGTGGCTGGATTGCTGTGGCAAATAAAAGCCGGTAGTGCATATTATCTATGGAAAAATTTTCATCAGGGCTGAAAATAGTACCCCGTGAATTATACACAAGAAAATATGGTAATATATATTTATTTGTTTAGGATTCGTGTGTTGCATGATAAAAATGAACCAACCAACCATCCAATCCATTTTTAAAATTGGTGTGCTACTAATTGTCATTTTCAAATGTTGGCAGGTATGCATATATGATTCAACAGAAAATTTAGAAACATGGTATATAAATTTTTTTTTTATCTTATAATTATTTTTCTAGTTAACTACTACTATTATCCATAACTCATATTAACTTTACAATCACAAGTTAAAAATAACTCTCATTATGAACAGTTATACGAAATTTTGTCCTATACTGCCATGTTAAAAATTTAGAAAAAATGCGATCACAGCGCCACCTGTTGAGCTATTCATCCCCAAATGTAATCAGCACCAGTGTATGTCGGGGACCAACTAAATACTAAGTTTGATTGAATTTCGTTTAAAAAAAAAAAAAAGATTTTTTTTCGTTAAAAGCAAAAGAAATCGATAACTTTGTTTTAAATTATTACAGATTTATGGTTCAACCATTCATTTTAAAGGTATTGATGAGACCTTTCGAAAGGTACCCATCTTGAAACTTTGGTCTCCCCCCCCACACACACACACAGACACACACATGCACAAAGTTTTTTTCCTGGTTAACTATTACTATTATCAACGAGACCTTTCGAAAGATACCCATCTTAAAAATTTACTTCCCCCCTAAGGGGGCGGGAACCGGTGCCCCCACATGCACAAAATTTTTTTCCTAGTTACCTACTACTATTATCAATAATTCATATTAATTTTACAATCACAAGTTTAAAATAACGCTCATTATGTACATTTATATGAAATTTTGTCTTATACTGCCATGTTAAAAGTTTACATAAAATGCGATCACAGCGTCATCTGCTGAGCGATTGATCCCAAAATCTAATCAGCACCATTCCATGTCAGGGTCCAACTATATACCAACTTTGGTTCAATTTCATTCATTGGTTTGTGAGATATGGTGAAAAATATGAAATTTTGCGATCACAGCGCCACCTACTGAGCAATTGATCCCCAAATCTAATCAGTACCATGCCCCGTCAGGTTCCAACTATATACCAAGTTTGGTTGAATTTCATTTATTGGTTCGTGAGTGGGATACGGTGAAAAATACGAAATTTTGTCCTGTACTTCCATGTTAAAAGTTTACATAAAATGCTATCACAGCGCCATCTGCTGAACGATTGATCCCAAAATCGAATCAGCACCATTCCATGTCAGGGTGTAACTATATACCAACTTTGGTTCAATTTTATTCATTGGTTTGTGAGATACGGTGAAAAATATGAAATTTTGCGATAACAGCACCACCTGCTGAGCGATTGATTCCCAAATCTGTTTAGCACCATGCCCCGTCAGGTTCCAACTATATACCAAGTTTGGTTGAATTTCATTCATTGGTTTGTGAGTGGGATACGGTGAAAAATACGAAATTTTGTCCTATACTGCCATGTTAAAAGTTTACATAAAATGAGATCACAGCGCCACTTGCTAGGCAATTGATCCCCAAATCTAATCAGCACAATGCCCCGCCAGGGTCCAAGTATATACGAAGTTTGGTTGAATTTCATTCATTGGTTCGTGAGATACGGTGAAAACAAGAAACCAGACAGACAGACACACACACACACACAGAGACAGACAGACATTTTTTGAAAACTATCAATTGGTGTTCAGGACATCCCAAAACGTGTAGATCCGTCAAAAAACGGAGGTCGAAAATTTTCGCGAATCCAATACTCTCTCTATATTACATATAGAAGAAAGTAAAAAATAAAATTAAAAATACGTTTTTTTTTTTTTTTCGTGAAAATTTTTAAAAATCGATAACTTTGTTTTAAATATCACAGATTGATAGTTCAACCATTCGTTTTAAAAGTATTGACGAGACCTTTCAAAAGATACCCATCTTGAAAATTACCCCCCCCCCCCCCCCCCAGGGGGGGGGAACCGGTGCCCCCACATGCACAAAATTTTTCCCCTAGTTAACTACTACTATTATCAATAATTCATATTAATTTTACAATCACAAGTTTAAAATAATGCTCATTATGTACATTTATACGAAATTTTGTCCTATACTGCCATGTTAAAAGTTTACATAAAATGCGATCACAGCGCCATCTGCTGGGCGATTGATCACAAAATCTAATCAGCACCATTCCATGTCAGGGTCCAACTATATACCAATTTTGGTTCAATTTCATTCATTGGTTCGTGAGATACGGTGAAAAATACGAAATTTTGCAATCACAGCGCCATCTGCTGAGCGATTGATCCCCAAATCTAATCAGCACTTTTGCCATCAGGTTCCAACTATATACCAAGTTTGGTTGAATTTCATTCATTGGTTCGTGAGATACGGAGAAAAATACGAAATTTTGTCCTATACTGCCATGTTAAAAGTTTACATAAAATGCGATCACAATGCCCCGCCAGGGTCCAACTATATACCAAGTTTGGTTGAATTTCATTCATTGGTTCGTGAGATACGGTGAAAACAAGAAACCACAGCCACACGGATAGACATTTTTTAAAAACTATCAATTTGTGTTCAGGACATCCCAAAACGTGTAGATATGTCAAAAAACGGAGGTCGAAAAATTTCGCGAATCCAATACTTTCTCTATATTACATATAGAAGAAAGTAAATATTAACAACAAAAGAATCTAACTCACCGGCAAAAGTTGCTGCATCAAAAACTTTAATGAATATATTTTACAGAATAAAAAAATCAAATTGGCTTCTTCCTAGCCTTTGCCACGCTGAAAGTTTCAATTACATCTTTAAAATCCAGGCTGCATGTTAAATCGTGTTCTGAACACAGCAAAGCGAAACATTGCAGTTTATTCTGCTGCATTTTTGTTCTTCGAAGAGATAGAACTCTAATTTGGAGTTTGCTCTTGTTAATAATTTTATGTGGCAGAAGGAAACAGATTATATTATTCCCTCCCCCCCCCCTCGTCCTCATCTCTTGAATGACTTTTGAAATTTTCAAATTTTAATGCATTTTTTTTTTTTTTTTTTTTTTTTTAATTTAAGTTTAAGTACTAAAAGAAATTTTCAGAAATTTGTCTTTTTAAAATATTTTTACATAACAGTATTAAGGATTTTAATTTCTGACTGTAAAAACCGAATTAAAAGAAAAAAAAAATCTATTTACTGGGTTTTCTTGGCCCCATCTAGGGCCCCCTTGTTCTCTGGGCCCGGGACTGCACCCCCCCCCCCCCCTTAAACTGGGCTCTGCATGGCACAGAAATTTTCTGTTGCTGCTTCTGTTTTTATAGTATTCAAATGCTTGCAGGGCAAGAGAAAGTTATGTGACACAACAGAATATTTAATCCGATAACAATTTTAAATGTTCTATGAATGCATAATCTGGGGAAGGAAAATGTTTGAAGAATTCTGTTGTCTCCCTCATATAATACTAATGTTTGCTAAGTAGAACTATATATAATATATATATATATTTTTTTTTTCATGTAATTTGGAGATGTTTAAGTATGTTGGCCCAACATACTTCCTTGAAAAATATATGAAAACTATTTACCAAACCCTACTTCCCCCCTCTAATATCTCCATAAACTCCAACGAACTCTTCATGCAAAAACTCCAAAACGCAAAAATCACCTACGACGATACAATGGTTAGTTATGATGTAAAAGACCTATACCCTCAATAGACACTACAGAAATTAGCAAAATAATTAACGAAAAAATAATTGAAACATTCGGAAATAACAAAATTAGCGACACGTTAATTAGGACTAGCAACCTACTACTTAACGAATCATACTTCCAATTCAATAACCAAATTTATCGGCAAAAACAAGGCGTGCCTATGGGGTCACCTATATCAGGGACTCTTGCGGAATTTAAAATGAGACTTCTTGAAAATTCAGCAACCAAAATTATGAAAAACAACAAAATCTGGACTAGATACGTAGATGACATATTTACAATTTTTCCAAATAACACCAACGTTACCGATATCTTAAATGAACTTAATAACCTTGACAAAAATATAAAATTTACAATAGAAGAAGAAAACAATAACATAATAAACTATCTCGATATAAAAATCATAAAAAACCCAAACAATTCCATCGACACAACCATATATAGAAAACCAACCTCTAATATTGAAATTATAAATAACCGCTGTAATACCCCCCTTCCATATAAATACGCCGCCATCCGTTCCTATATTAATCGCGCAATTCTAATATGCTCCAACAAAAAACTCCTAAATGAAGAACTCAAATATATAAAATCCATAGTTCATAAAGCAAACTACCCAAAAAATATTGTAAACAAATTGTACAATAAGCGTATAAAACTACTAAATAAAATCGATAGCGCCCAAAAAGAAAGAAAAAAATTTACTACATCCCATTCTGTAACGGCAATAGTATAAAAATCCAAAACGAAGCTAAAAAACATAATATCAATATCCCAATAAAACCAAACCGCAATATTTTCCAACACATCCGCAACGAAAAAGACATAATCGATAGCCGATCAACCGCAGGAATTTACAAAATAGACTTCAAACACATTAATAATTCACAAGCATGTTATATCGGAGTTACAAAACGGAAAATCTACGAACGAGAAAAAGAACATAAAGCCGACCTAATATATAACCGCCACTCAACAGCTCTTGCTTCTACCCACTCCTCTAACCCCATAGATATTAACACCATAACAACTAAAAAAATCGCTAACTATAATAATCACAGCTACGCCCTAAAAAGAGAATCCCTCGAAATCCTTACTAACACGACAGCAATCAATGAACGTGAACATGCTACTATTCCCAATAACTGGAACCATCTAATCTTTAAAACCCAAGGAAAACGAAGTGAAACGAAGAGAGGAACCCAAGAAGAAAGCAACATAAACACAGACAGCGAGGACAGTCATGAATCATCTGATGAAGGATGTGGTTTGCATCCGAAATGCATAATGTGAATATAAAACGGACAAAGTATAAGGTACAAATTAATTAATTAATTATGTTAATGTCCTATAATAATAAAACGAATTATTCAGTACATACTTTTAACTTAGATAAATTTACCTTATACAATATCCTTTTAAAAAACTTAGCAAATATATTTTGGGTATCTCCGTACCCATCTTCAGTGCCAAGTGAAAACGTCTGTTCCTCTGATGTGGTCCTTTCGTGGAGTTTGTGGTCTCGCTTCACTTCATTTCTTTTTTGTTTTCTTGTAAAAATTGTTGCCACACTACCGGGATAATGCAGTGCTCCTGGTCATTAACAGCTTGATTGTTAGTAGGGGAGAAGTGGGTACATTGGGACACGGGGCACACTGGGACAAAGGCTTTTATCCCTTTATTATTGCAAAATAAAATTTGTAAAAAATCACACTAGACGGCACTAGTGGTACATCTTCATATTTGTGACATCAACTCATTCATTCAAATCTGCTGCCTATGAACAAGGTTAGCTTATTTTATCATATGAAAAGTAATTTTTTTCAAGTAAATTAATGTTGATTTTTTAGGTAATAGGAAATAAATATTTTAATTTTTAAAAGTACTATGTGTTTTTATAAACATTAAGCTTTCGTTTCCACTATAGATCATTAGCATATGTGCTCTACAAAATTAGGCCTAAACATTTGTTTTGAAAATGACCTGATGGGGTACATTGGGACACCAATGCATGGGGCACATTGGGACTGCTCCAATGACCCCATTCATTTCTAACACCCCAATATACTTTTATTTATTTACTTATTTTTTGCACATATAAGCTAATTGTATTCAATTTTTTTCTAGTTATTCTTTAAATAAATAGAAAATGGTTAGAAATTATAAGCCAAAAACTGAAAGAACTAAAATTTCAGAAGAAAATATAGAAAAGGCAATAAATGCAATGATCAAAGATAAACTTTCTGTGAGGGAAGTTGCAATTAAATATGATATACCAAAATCATTATTTAATAGGTTGAAAATAATGAGAGAAAATAAGACTGAGTGTACTACAAATATAATTATAAGTTTCACTCCAAATATACATCTCAACAAATATTCACAGCTGAACAAGAATTCTTGTTAAAAGATTATTTAATATCATGTTCTCAACTTAACTATGGTCTGACATAAGCTAATATTGCTAATACTAGAGCTTTTGCATATCCATATGCAATTCAACTGAAAATTTCTATTCCTGACAACTGGAAAAAAAACCAAATGGTAGGTATTGATTGGTTACAAAGCTTTATGCATCGACATAGATCTTTCATTATGAAAACCAGAGAACACAAGCATAGGACGAGCTTCTGCTTTTAATGCTGATGCAGTTAAAGGCTTTCATGGGTAATTATGAGATAGTTATGACCAGATACCAGTTTGCTCCTGAAAATATTTATAACTTAGATGAAACTGGAATTTCTACTTCCTCCGAAAGTAATATTACAATGTGGACAGAAACAAGTTGCACAAGCTGCATCAGCGGAAAAAGGGCAATTGATTACAGTTTGTGCAATAGTCAATGCTATTGGAAATTCGCTTCCTTCCGTTTTTGTATTTCCAAGGCTGAACTGGATCCGACGCTCCACCGCAGCGCGGATACAAGGCTATAACAATTCTGAAAATAACAAAAGAATTCAAAAGACACAAATCTACGTAAGATTTCTCACCAGATGGCGCTGCGTACGTAGGTCTTTACGCGGTTTATTTACATGGAATTATTAGGACGATCTTGAGTATTTATTTTGTTTTCTTTTCTATAGATTGGGAAATTATCGAATATATGTTATATTAGGATTCTGATTAAATGTTGTTTTAAATAGTAACTTAAGTTGTGGCAAGAACTTGATTTCAGTCAATGAAGAGATAGATTATAAACTTCGTGAATATGTCATACTACTATGTTCTATTTTGCAAATCGAATTCCAGAAAAAATAAAGACTATCGTTTGATGAATTTTCTTCGGATAATGATGGTTAAAAGCCTGGTTAAAAATTATCTGTCGTAAAGAATATTATGCAATCGATAAATCCAATTCGTCACGTGTTTTGTAGCGAACATTTTAAAAATGAAGCTTGCATACAGAATTAAAAAAGACGACGGCTGAAGCCTATGTCTGTGCCTTCTGTTTTTCCAGTATATCCTTTGTATAAATTATCTTCTGAGGATAAACTTAGATGAATTTTAAAGCGGCAATTAAGGGAACCTAATTCTAATGCATATGCAAAACAAAATGTAAGCATGAAGAAACCCCAATTGTAAAAGTAGAAAGTACAAGATGCAGAGCTATTGTTGAATTTTTCTCATAACTCTGAACTAAACATGCCACCTGTAAATACTCTTAAAGATCAAGGAATTTTGAATAATACTTAAAATGTATAAAATTTGAAGGTGGATACCTCAAATTAAATGCTTAAATCGCCTCTATCTTAAAATAAAATAAATTATAATAAAGGAGATGATGATTCTGCAGTTGAAAGATTATCTAAACAGCTTGCTAAAAGATTGACATGTATGTCATGTTTTGAAAATGGATTCTGTAAAAACATTTTTAGCAATTATCAAATTTGCTTTTTTAGAAAAGAGTTAAATTAAAAGTTTATTAAAATGGTATTATAGTAATATATTTTGCTTAAATCATTACATTGAGATTTACTGTTTAATGAAGAATTAGTATAAAAAAACAATTGTGTATCTATTTTTTTTTCTCTAACACTTGAAACATATGTAAAATGTGTTTTCAACTTTGCTGGATTAAAAAACATTCCAGGATCATCTCGTAAGTAATTGAATGATTTATTATTTTTTCAATAATTTAAAAAGATTGTTTCAAAATTCTCCTTTCCGAAATTATATTTGTACGAAAATTCATGTTGTGTTAGACTACTATATTGTTAAATAACTTTTTTCTAAACTACTTTATTTAACTTTTTTCCAAAACCATACTGTATATAGATATATGTGTGTATACAGTGGCGTATCCAGAGGTATGTGTGTGTGTGTGTGTGGGGGGGGGGTGATAGACTACAGCCCCTCTTGAAATTTGTAGAAAGTTTTAAAAAATGAAGATTAAGAATAAGAGTAATATTTATGACTTCTGTATGCTATGAAACATTATCGAACTTAACTCATCCCTTCTCGAAATAAAATCCTGGATACGCCACTGCAAGGTTTTAAGAATTTTTTTTTTTTTTTTTTAAGCCCAACCTGGGTGGAGTATTTTTTTAGGTTTAATTGGTTTTTTTATGTTAAATGTAGAATAACACAATTGGGTTTGAATTTCAAGTTTATTTAAAAAGAGAACAGTTTTAGACTAAAAGAAAACTTATTACAAAATAATAGTAATACTAATTTATTATAATTAATTAAAAGTTAAATTACCTTCATATTCTTAATATTTATGTAAAATGAATTATTTCTTTCTATACAGTATTTCATGGTTGGCCAAAACCAGGGTGTTTTTTTTTTTTTTTTTTTTTAAGCCAGGTTTTATTAGTATATGTTTTCCAGTCATATTATACCTATTCGTAAATAAATTTGCCACTTTAAGAAGTAATTAATATTCCAACATTAATTATTGCTTCATCTAAAAATAATTTAAGTTATTAATAATAAACAGGGATGAGATTTTTCAGCTTTTTTTTTTTTTTTTTTTTTTTTTTTTTTTTAGGTTGTGGTGATTTTCTTTCTGTAATAATGTATACAAGATGTAAAGTTTGTACTTTCAGACATGGAATTTTATGTTTAAAAATAAAACAATCAAATCATTTATTTCTGTAACACAGGCTTTTTCCACCTAAATTCTTATATTTTGCTTTAATATTTATCCTTTACATAAAGTGTTTTTTTTTTTTTTTAACCACTTTTGTCGATCTTATCAATGAATTAAAGAACTGTCATATAAAAGAGGATTAATTTTTTTTATATTCAGAACTTCTAAAAATATTCCAAAATTGTAGTATTGAGTGCTCATTAAAACGATGTAAATGGTAATAATAACAGGATGACTGTGAGTTGACAATTTTTTTTTTTTTTTTTTTTTTTTTTTTTTTAAGTGAATGTTAAACCTAACATGCCTTTCCTATAATTTAATGATAACAAAATAACTTAATAACAATAAAATTCTTAATTTAATGAATTAGGTAAAAATAAAAAAAAAACTTGAATACAATAAAAAAAGAGTTATAGGAAGAAATTTAAGAAAAAAATATGCTTTTGGATTATGTAATGGAATATTGCAATCCATTTGAAATTTACATATTGAATAGAATTTGCATTTAATATTTTAAATAAAATTAGAAGTTTTATAGCTTTTATTGAAACTATATTTTCTATTTCAAGAAAACACTCTTCATCGGATGTAGAACCTTCTGCGATTAGAATTATTTCAACATTTTTCAATACTTGGATATTAAAATTTTTAATATCATTTTCTTTATTCTAGAGCTGTTACATTTTAATAAAATAATTCTCAAAATGTCCTTGAATGGAGAACTTTTTGCTTGAAATTTTAAAATCAAAGGTTTTTTTAAAAAACTGGCTGGACAAATTCTAATGCAGCTTCTTTTTTATTTGATAATTTAAAAGCAGTATATCTTGCTTTTGGATTTAGTATATAGATAAGAAAATTGGTTGCTATTAATTACCATATTATAACAAATACCACATACATATTTTTTTTAAAGACTGCTTTGTTCAGTTTTGCATAAAACAAAGATGAGAGCAATATTTTTAATTATACAATTTTCACTTTATATCTTGTACAAAATAAATGTACATCCATTAATATTTATTTTATTTTACTTTACTGTGTTTAGCGTTAGACCCTTTAATTTATAATTTTTTACGATAATTAATATAGACATTTTTTCTTCTACAATTTCTAGATTCCCCCTTCCCCCTCCCATACATAATAACTTTTAATAAAGCCTGCTAATCACATATAAAACACATAACTGAAACCTTCTCTAAAGCAAAAGTACAAATGAAATAATCTGAATTAAAAGTCATTTACATAAAAATGACACAAGTCATAAAAGAAAAAAATTGAGTTTGTCATTGAAAAATGTGTATGTAGTACCCCAACATGCATGAAAAACAAAATAACAAATAGCTTAAAAATGAAAATTAATTTAATTTTGTAATTGGTTATTCATTACATAAAATTTAAAATCAAAACAAACAGTCAGTCTCATTTTCTGATAAAAGATCAAATAACCCTTTCAGACCCAGATCATACAATTGTGCAGGTTAGACATCCACTTACATTTTTGCATTTGGAACAGTCGTATCTAATAAAATCAGGAAATGAACGATCGAGCTAATTAGCAGAAAGTGTAAAGTACAATTTTCAATCAACAAATTTTGGTTATAGCCCATATATATATATATATATCTGTAGTGATAGGTATAAAGGAGTTAAGTCCAAAAATGTCGATTTTGAGTTAAGTACATAGTCAGACGCAGAAAAAAATTCTCTATCGATTGGTATAAAGGATTTAAATCCATGTCATTTAGTCTTTGAGAAAATCCATTGGTAAAAAAAGATTCAAGACAGAAATTTAGCATTAATCTTTGTATAAAATATTTAATTCAATTTTTTTCCCTTTATTAAATGAAGGTTGACAATCACTGAACTGTATAAAGGGTAAAAATCAACATAATCCCTTTTTCCTAATCGATTCTTCTGATTAGTTTTTAGTTAAATTTTATTTTTCGTCTCCTGAAAAGTCAAGAATATGGACTTATATCCTTTATACTTATCAGTATATATATATATATATATTCAGTTTGCAAAAACAGAACAATGTAATGTTTTAAGATAAAAATGTTTCCATTTGCCATTTTTTTCTACCAACACACTTTTTCTTTTTTATTTGAAAACAGTGTTGTATGTTTACTCTTTAAATAGCTGTTGGATAAATTCATTTTTATCTCATACAGATACGTGTAAAACATTTTATAGCGAAAATATAAATAATTAGAAATATATTCTTTTTCTTCTACTTCTTCTTCTTCTTTTTTTTTTTTTTTAAATGTCACGTTTAAAAAATAATATCGGTAATGAAATTTTTAAAAAAAATTCATTAATGGTTTGTTACTTAGAATTTCATGTTTAGTAATTTCAAGATTTTATCTTTTAGCCTTAAAGAATTAATTTTATTTTAATACCTACAACTAAATAAATTTAATTATTTCTTTAATCAATCCGATTATTTTATTAAAAGCAAAATTTTTAAAAATTCTAAATTTCCACGTAAATTAATACTTATACAGAGCACACTTTTCAAAATTGCCTGTTTATTATAGCTTCTATAAGAATATTCTCGATTCTCTTCAAGGAGGTTATTCTCGAGAATTTTACAACTCTAATTATGTATAATAATGTGAAGTAAGCAGGGTTTAACATGGCAAAAAAATTACTTTAGCATTTTAGCGAAAATAGACAAGCACTATTTTAGCTTTTTCGAAAGTTAATTCTTTGGATACCATTGATTTCCTTTACTTAGCTTTGTTATCCTCAGTTTTATTTTCTATTTTTTTGTTCATTGATGATTTTAACCAAGCATCCATATTTGTGACTTTAAAAATATGAATCAGGGAAACTATGTTTTGATTTTAACAATAGAAAAAGAGGTACTCATATCATATGTGTAAAATGAAAAAGCAATTGAAAAATTAAGTGAAGTGTAGTGGTAGATAATCGTGAAATACTAGTGCTAAGAATGCTTCTATGAATGAAATTCTGAATTCTGACATACTTTTAAATATTTTTTCATTTAAATTTAATCATTAAAAATAAATCCAAATTACTATATAAATAATCATTCCCAAAAATTTCAGTCTTTTCGTAGTTTTTGCCTGCAAATATTACAAAAAAAAAAAAAAAAATCTGAGTTATTATATAGAGATATTTTATACAGTTATCCAGTTTTAGCTTTTTAGCGAAATTCTGACCAACATGTTTTAGCAAAATATGATACCTTTTAGCAAAATGCTAAAAAAAACTAATGGCAGTTTAAACCCTGGAAGTAAGAAAATATATATGTAAAAAAATAATAAATTATTTTTAAAAAGTGAAAAATTTTATTAGATAAAAAAAAAAAAAAAAAAAAAAAAAAAAAACCTTGAGTTTTTTTTTTTTTTTTTTTAAGTGTGTAACCCCCTCCCTCCCCCCCCAAAAGGCCATTTTTATAAGAGGGGGGGGGGTTGTGGGCGGGTCCGAAACCCTGTGCTACTGTGTGTATGTATACATGTGTGTGGAAATAAGGATTCTACATAGTCCTTAAAAAAATCTTCTGCAAGCCCTTGAAAAGTCCAAAAAAGGAAGAAAGGGACAATTTGACTGATGTGCAGCCTTAAATAATAGTATCCTGCAGACACCGAAGGCCTATATTATTTTATGGGAAAATTTATTTCCACAATTACTCATTACCTGATGTATTTTTTTAAATTCCGTTTTCATATTTAAAAAATTCGTAACTATTAAATTAGTATCAATTAAAAAGAGAAAAAAAAGTTTATTTTAAATTTATATTTTTAGTTCAAAAATGCAAATTTTTACTAAGTGCATTTTTCTCAATTTTTAGATGCAAATTGAAATAAAAAAAATCAATTTTTGAAAAATAAGTGCTAATTTAATGATTATGAATTTTCTAAATGTGTAAATTTAATTAAATATATATATTTGATAATGAATAACTATGGAAACAAATTTCCCCATAGAATAACATGGGCTATTGGTGAGGTTAGATATTATCTGCTCTTAAGATGAGTTTGCTATTTCACTTCAAACTAGTGAGAGCTAATACGTAAATACCGAATTGGTATGTATTTTGCATTATATTTGGGATAGGTTTATGAGTTTTTTATATTAATACAATAAAATACAGACCTTAGTAATACAATTAAAAAAAAAAAAAAAAAAAAAAAAAAACAATTCCAATGTTAAATTTTTTTTTATCAACATAAAGTTTCAGTAAAATAATTTGATGGTTAAAAATTGCCAAATAAAACATGAAAAGTAATCATTCTGCAGTTTTGGAAGTATCTGTAATATTTCTGCACTAATAAGGGTATGCTTAACACTACCGAAACAGAAGTATGCTTAACTTTTATGTTTAATTTTTGTTCTTAACTTCGTAGGAAATTTGCCTTGATATTACTTCAAAGATAAAATGTAAGATTAAGGGGCAAGGCAAAAGTCAAATTATACCAATGAAAAGGGGGTTTAAAAAAAGGGGGGGGGTTAAAGATAAGAGTTTCTACCTACTACATTATAATTAGAAGTGCACACAAAGTTGCATTTATTTAAGATAATAAGAGAGGAAGGAATATATATATTTATTTATTTAATAGAAACCATTTAAATACATTTCTGTACTAGAAACCATTTAGACAAAATAAGCTGCATGAATTCAAAGTAGAAGAGAAATTACTTTGAACTTCGTTTTGAATAGGAGACTTGAGAATATTGTTTATTTTAGAAAATGAAATAAAAATAAATTGACAAAATATACTAAATCTTTAGCTTTAAGCTGTAACAGTACTATTTTTTATTTATCTATTTATTGTTGAATAAAATATTGTCAAATAAAAAAATAACTATTTATATTAGTAAGCAATACACACACACACACGCATGTATATATACATTCGTAAATAAAAAAAGCTGCAATATATTATATGTTGATGGTCAAAACATATTTTTATGAGAAATTTCAAATGTGTCAAAGTATATTTTTATGAGAAATTTCAACAAATAACATTTTGTAGACGAAGAAAAAACAGAAATTTTAATGATCCAGCGCAGCGCCGATAAAAGATCGCGTCTTATGTTTACGTTTGTAATTCAGCTTTTGCCGCTTGGTGCGCTTTTACGTTGCAGGTTAAATCCGAAACTTGTCTGCTGAAAATGGGGGAAATGTTAAAGCCTTGAATCGGCGCGAAGGAGCGTCGGATCCAGTTCAGCCTTGGTATTTCCAAGGCATAAATACAAGGACTATTTTATCAAAGGTTCCCCTCTTGGTAGTAAAGGTTGTGCTACTCCTATCGGGTGGGTGAATGGAAGCAGTATTCTTGAAATTCTGAAGCATTTTCATAAACATTCAAGAAGCTCAAAAGATAATCCAGTTTGAAGAAATTAATGTGTCTTTTCTAAGAAGAAAGGACAAAACGTGAAACTTTATTTTCCCAGAAATTGAAGATGCCAGTACAGTTGCTTTGAAGGATGTAGTGTTGAAACTTCCATCACCACAACAGGACCTGGGACATCAACACGATCCTACACAACATTAAAGTTTTTTCTAGACTTGCTGGGTTTTGATGTGCGTTAAGATATGAATATGTAGTAATGCTTCATAACAATTTCATTTTTTCATAATAACCTTCTTTATTATTATTTGTTATTGTATCAATTCATGGTTTTGAAAGCCTTTCATTTACTTTAGCAAAATATTTTGCAATATTGTAATTGGATAAATAAAAAGATGGTTGTCCCAATGTGCCCCATCATTAAATCAGTGTTGTCCCAATCTGCCCCTGCATGGGGAACATTGGGACACTTTTGCTTAAGTTATGTTTTAATTATTTCTGTTTGTAAAACACATTAAACAATGCTGAATACACATTTAAAAGGTGACCAATAATACAAATATTTAAATAAAAATGCACAAAAGCATTAAAACTTTCATAAATTGGAAAATAATATGCTTTTATAAAAAGTGTCCCAATGTCCCCCCTCTTCCCCTTATTATAATATATAGTTAATAAATTACTAACAATCCAGCTGTTAATGACTAAGAGCACTGCATTATTCTGGCAGTGTGGCAACAATTTTTGCAAGAAAACGAAAAAAGAAATGAAGCGAGACAACGAACACCACAAAGTGACCACCTCAGACGAACAGACATTTTCACTGAGCACTGAAGATGGGTACGGGATACCCAAAATATATTTGCTAAGTTTTTTAAAAGGATATTCCATAAGGTAAATTTATCTAAGTTAAAAGTATAAATATAATCATTTTTTAAAAAATTATCATTCAGTACATGTTCAAGACAAAAAGCATTCAACATTTTTAAATTTTTTTAATGCCTAAAGTTTCCTATTTGTAGCTATACCATCATTAAAATCTGAATTTTGAGAGAATATTTATTTTTATATATATAAAATTTTTCAAATAAAAATAAAGAAAGAGAGGAAAAAAAAAAAAAGCCTGTGGATTCACTTAAGAAATCAAATTCATATAATTCATATTTCTGTAAACCTTATTTTATGTACAAAATATATGTTTATTATGGATGTATCAAATGTTTGGCCTTTTCGATCATACTACCGAATTTTCAGTTTGGCTGAATATCAAATTATTTGGATACTATTTGGCTAGCTGAACACATAAAAATTCAACTTCAAATCATTTGAAAAATTTTTACAAACTTGTATTTTTAATTATTATTAAATTAAAAGCATTCATAAGAAATAACTTATATTTAAATGGAAACAAATTGTTTAGTATACTTTCTAAAGTAATATTAAAGAAAATTAATTATTAATTGCATTAAACATAACAGTTAATAATATCTATCAAAAATTGTAGTAACAGTATAATGGCATGCCTTTAACCCATTAGTAGTTGCTATGGACAGCGCCACCTATCACAAATTGCACCCTTTTTATTTAATTGTCACCAATAATTTTAAGAAGTTATGTGATCGACGTTTCTTCGATTTTATTCTCTTTTTATGTATATCAAATGCCACGTCTAAAAATTTTTGGTGACTATTGAATAAAAAAATCTGACAGCACTGAACGATGTGCGGCAAATCGACCAACTAGCGACTACTAACGGGTTAGAGCTGAATAAACAAGGAGTGTGCATCATGTTGCACCCTGGAAAGGTAAAAATGTCAAGTCATAAAAGAGTAATTTTGAGTTTGTCATTGAAAATGTGTATGAAGTACCCCAACATGCACAAAAAGAATCACATCTATATCTCAAAATTTATCCACATGAGAGGCATTTGTGTCAGTTTTAATGTATAGCCAATGCTTTAAAGTGCACCAAAACCTGACACATTAAGAAATAGTTTTCAGTTTTTTTTTTTTTTTTTTTTTTTTTTTTAAACCTAAAAAAATATGTGCAAGACTACACTTAATGTTATTTTTTAAGCTGATTTTTCTCAAAAGCTGCATTTTTTAATTGTGTCATATATATATATATGTATAGTTGCCAAAATTTTAATTTGTTCTGGAGCATTTTTAGCTTTGCCTCTATTTCACACCACTTTAATTTTAAGAGTATTTTTCTGCAATGTATAACTACAATATAATAAGAAAAATTCATTCTTTATAAAATTAAAATGTTGGCATCTCTCTCTCTCTCTCCCTCCCCCCTCTCTCTCTAAATATATATATGAATATGTACGACTAGATATTGTTATTCAAGAAATTTTGTGTGTTCAAGTAATATTTTCACACTTTTGTACTACTGAAAAAAAAAAAAAATAGAATTGACACTTGAATGAAGATATAATCAGCCAGTTGAAATTCAGTGCATCCCTAATGTTCATTATCTATTATATTTAAGATTTTTAATTAACCAATAATTTGATGGTGTGTGCATGAAAATTAATTTGTTTGAAAAAAAAAAAAGCTCTCTGAATCAAAAGTTTACAGTTTAAAAATAAAATGTAAAATTACACCAGAAAATTAGCAAATTTAAATTACATGAATTAGCAATTTATGATAAATATGTTAAATTTAAATTAAAAACCAAAATAACAAATAGCTTAAGAATGAAATTTAATTTTGTGATTGGTTACTCATTACATAAAATTTAGAATCAAAGCAGAACAGTCAGTCTCATTTTCTGATAAAAGATCAATTAAGCTAGCTTTTTCAATGATAGCCATCTTATCTAATTCTTTATCATTAATATTACCTATTTTGTATAAACTCAACTGTTTCTGTTTTTTTTTTTTTTTTTTTTTTTTTTTTGGGGGGGGGGGGGGGGGGCTTTTAATTTAATATTGTCGACATACATCTATAGTGGCACTTTTTTCTAACAACACACTATTTTTCATTTGTAAACAATGACATATGTTTACTCCTTAAATAAGTGTAGGATAAATTCATTTTTATCTCATATGGATAAGTGTAAAACATTTTAAAGCAAAAATATAATTTATTATTATTATTTTATTTGACCTTTTTAAAAATATCTTTATTGAAATAATAATAATAAATTCATTTAATGCTTTGTTGCTTAATTACTTGGAGTATCACTAGATTTCATGTTCAATAATTTAAAAGATTTTATCTTTTAGCCCTGAAGAATTCAGTTTATTTTAATACCTACAACTAAATAAATTTAATTATTTATTTCTATTCTAATCTAATTATCTTTAATCAATCTGATCATTTTATTAAAAGCAAAATTTCAAAGAATTCTAAATTTGCACTTAAATTAATGCTTATACAGAGCACACATTTTGAAACTACCTGTTATTATAGTTTCTGTGAGAATATTCTCACTTATTCTCTTCGAGGAGAATATTCTCAAGAATGTTCCCTGAAAGATTATTGTTGAGAATTTTACAACTCTACTTTGATGCTTGATGAATAATGTGTCATAATAATCATTTTGATTTTGCAGCTGACATCTATTGGTATTCATGCAAGAAAAATCAGAGAAGAAACTGTGACAGTGCAATCTGAGAAATTTATTTCTGTAAAAATTCTTCAAAGACGTAGGAAGTGCATAATGATTGATATCTCCAATCCCTTAAATCCTATTCAAAAAGTCTTACCTTGTGATTTTGCATGGATGAATCCTATATCAAAAAATATTGTTGCATTGAAAAGTAAATATTTTTTATATTCTGTTTTTTAAATTTTTAAATTTATTTTATCCATATAATGTAAACGTACATATATATATATATATATGTATATATATATCAGGGTTGGCCAATTTTTGCCAAAGTGGAACAAGAACCATGGTAAAAACCGTCCCGGCAAAAATAATTTTTGCCATAATTCTTGCCATTAGCAAAAATTACCAGTATTTTAAAACAAGGTTTTTATAGATTTGAGTTACATGATTTCAGTGTTTAAATCATAATTTAACAAATTAAAATCAGAGATTTAATTACACTCCTAATCAACTGATTCTTTTGTAAATCCATTAAAACAGTGCATGCTAAAATTTCTTAAATGAAATTTTTAACATCAACAATAAGTAATTGTAAATTTTTCACTTTTAAAAATGTTTAGATTACCTTCTAAAAAATATTTCTCAATATTAACTAAAATATTTGTATAAATTTTAACAATTTATTTCGTATAAAAGCATTTAAATATGTTAAAAGTACATTTAATTAGCCATTATATTTTATGAATTAGTCATATTATTTAGTCACACATTTATTCCACCTAAAATGCAAAGAAGAATTATAGAATTCTCCAACAAAATTGAATTCTTTAACAAAAGCAGAAAGCTCAAAAGTGCTCTAGGGAAATAGATATGACCAGGGGTGCAGAATATGTGTGAACGATGATCAGGAAAAATTTTGGCTGTCCGGGAAAATTTTGGATATTTATTTTCTTAGAATAAAGTAAAAATGAAAAGGGAAAAAAAAAAACTTACATGAAACAACTTAACAGCTGTATTCTTCTGATATAGCATGTATTTCTTTTAAGTACCAATTATTCCTCCTCTCCCCACCCCCCTCCCTTCTCCCCAAAAAAAAAAGTTTGATGATAAATATTTGATAATTTAAGCTAAAAAATGTATCAAATCTCCAACTTTTCTTTTTTCTTTATTTTTATGACATACAGAAATTCAGTTATCAGTTTCCATTGTGCATACACCAAATACCACCCCCCTCTCCCCGAAACAACCAAACCACACCCAGACACACACACATACTAAAAAAAAAAAAAGAAATGAAAGAAAGGGAAAAAGAAAAGGTATAAAGAATAATTTGAGCAATTAGCTCTGATAAAACCCTTTTTTGAATCAGTTGCTCCTTTTTGTATCTTGTGGTTTTCTCAAATTTGCGTGAATACGGGCTAGGACCCCTTAGAAAGAGCCCCACGGAGGGCACCTACCCTCAGGCCTAAGACCTACAGCAGTCAATCGGCCTTATTCCGAAATCCAATCCAT
The DNA here is from genome assembly GCA_963930645.1 of Salticus scenicus. NCBI lineage: Eukaryota > Metazoa > Arthropoda > Arachnida > Araneae > Salticidae > Salticus > Salticus scenicus. Next base: position 77,545 of record CAWVNO010002726.1, read on the forward strand.
CCTTTTTTTATCTTAAAATTTAGTTTTCACTTAAATATTTTAATTTTAACAATTAATTAAAACTACTGTCGTTCTTTTATAGTGTTTATAGGAGCTCAGTTATTTCATATTAATTTTTATTAATCTAAAATTATGTTTAAACTTCTTTATATTATTTACTCAATTTAAAATTATTTTGCTTTAAAGCAACACACACACACTATTCCTCCTTCCCCCATCTTCCACCAAAAATGTCAAACTTATTATAGTTTATTTGCGTTATTTTGGGGAAATTTAGAATGTATTCGGGGGAAATTTCAGAAGCTGAGCATTTTCTGAACCCCTGGATATGACTACCTCTTGCTCTAAAATTTGACATGAAAGAATCTCCTTTTCCACAAAGCTCAAATGAAGCTTAGCCGTGACACTATATATACAGCTAACTTAATATGAAAGGAACAGGAGTAATGGAGTGAATTTTTTTCCTCGAAAATGGCTCGGGCAATTTTCTTAAAATGGATATATATTTCTTTTATTTGAGAAGCATGACGTGTCCCGTTTTTCCCAAAAAACTCTTGTTTTATATATATCTTTAAAAATAGAACTATATTACCTTGTGGAGTACTCTCCATTTAGGATATTTTAAGCAAATAAAGGATTATTGAGTTCTTTCAACTAAACCTCCAATTACAAGTTATGATGTAATTCATTCTATCTATTTGATTTCCTTAAATTTTAATCAAAATTGTGCTGTTTATTTATTAAGGCAATTAATTGTATTTCCTATTGCTTGCATTAAAAAAAAAAATCCATTTTAGAAATTAGTTTAATTGGGAAAAATGTATAATTATGTTTTTATAGACGATTTTTCTCTCAAAATTTCAACAATGCTAATTGGAAGTTTTTTATATGAAATTAACTTTGTCATCGTGTCACGCTAATAAACAAGGCGCCTTCATTTTAAAGTAAATATAAGCAGCTCAGTTTGTCGCACCATGGCATAGTTGGTTAGAGCGGCATGTTAATAACGCGGTGGGCGAGAGCTCGATACCCGAAGGTCTGGCATGTTAATTTTTACAGAGAATTAGTAGAGAATTCATAAAAGAAAGTTTTCATTGACTACACAGTATCTTAAGAATTTTTGAAAAGTTTTTTTTAAGAAGTTTTATATATATATATATATTAGAAAACACAAAATATTTTAGATATTAAAAAAGCTCAAAATAAAAAGTTTCAAGTAAAAAATACATAAATAAATATTTTTAGAAGCTTTATATAGATACAATACATTATATGAAATTGAATTTGTCATTGCGTTTTCTGTCATGCTAAAAAACAAGACGCTTCCACTTAGGAAAAAAAAAAAAAAAAGAAAATGTAAGCAATTTATTGTACCTCTTAATGGCTCAGTTGGTTATAGCGTCATGTTAATTTTTGCAAATAATTAATAGAAAAGGTGTCAATTGATAAAAGGAAATAATCCGTTGTGTACACAGTATCCTAATAATTTTTGAAGAGTTTTTCAAACAGCTTTTTATCTAGTTACTGAAAAGCACAATATAAAAATTTAAATGAAATTAAATAAAGAAATAAATTTTTTAGAAGCTTTTTATTAGAATCGGATTTTGTTAATACGTCTTCGTGTCAGGCTAACAAGGTACCTCAACTTTAAAGTAAATGTCAGCAGTCCTTATCTTCGCTCCTTGGCTCAGTTGGCTAGAGCGTCAAGTTGCTAATTCGATGGTGGTGAGTTCCATACCCGAAGGATCTATGCGTTAAATTTTGCAGATAATTAATAGAAAATGTGTCAGTTTATAAAAGAAAATTTTTCATTGTCTACACAGTGTCCTAAGAATTTTTGAAGAGTTTTTTTTAAGAAGCTTTTTTTTTAGATACTAAAAAGTACAAAATAAAAAGTTAAGTAAAATAAATAAATAAATATTCTTTTAGAAGCTTTTTATTGAAATTGAATTTTTAAAATCGTGTCTTTTAGTCCAGTCAATAGGTATGTAAAAAGGGGTTTACCTAGCAAAAGGTGGGGTAGAAGATTTTTCTTTTTTAATTTGTACATATTAGTGTCAATATGAAAAAAACGAGTTATCCAACATGATCGACCCCGGGAGAATTTTTGTCGGCTGAAAAACCTCGAAAATTTACTACTTTTTTGGCTTTTTTTGAAATATCTCAGAAATAGCTAAATTTAGTGATATTTTTCTATTATAAAGTTTAAAGAAGATTAAATTTCCTACAATTTTCTTCATACAACTTTTTTGTAGTACTAATAGCAAGCGTGTTACAGCCTCTTGAAAGTCACCTTTTTTTCTCAAGCTAATAAAATACAACTCAAAGAAATGCGGTGCATGAATGTTTATTAGAAAACGGAAAAAAAGGAAGGGACATATTCAACTGTCTGACCTTAGGAAATGACATCTGCTTCATAGTAAAGAAGGTATTTAACCCCCCCCCCCTTCCTTTTACACAAAAAGCTCTCCCTTTCCTCCCGCCTCTTCTCATCCTGTAGTAAACTGCCTCGGCTGAACATCTATGTTATTCAGTTTGTACTGTTTCAAGCCATGAGCGTTTTCTATTACAATAACCGAAGTGTTTGTTTTATTTTCGAAATCAGTTTGAATAAAGGTGAAGTAAAGATTCTGAAGGAGAAAGGTATACACAAAATCTGTAAAAGTGCAATGCAAAACGTCAAAATGATGAACGTTAATGTTTTTTGAAGAACTTAAAACAAGTAAGAATTCACAATGCCTGTTACAAACAATACATCAATGAGCGAATGATTACAGCATATGTACGGCGCCATACAACTGGTGATGGAGCTGGTCCAAACTGTGCGGCTCCATATCTTCCATCAAGAAGGTTTCAGTTTTAAAGATCAGTGTTTCTTGTGTGAAGAGGGGATACTTGAAGATTTCTTTAAAAAACAGGAACGACTTCCTGAGCATGAAAGAAATTTTATCCACCATGCTATGAAACTGGGTGTGAAAGAAACAATTGTAAATGGTGCCGAAAATCGTGGGGATGAGAGAAGCAAAAAAGTACTTGAATGCATCGGAAATGTAAAAGGTTTAGTTGCTATAAATGTATAAATGCTAGGTATCACAGGTTTTGTCATCAAAAACTGCATTGGAGACCTAAAAGTGAGATGAAACGAGGATACTACCCTGCACTGAGGATGCAATGGAATCAATTTACTCCTACCCTGAAAACGACTCGGAGGAGTGCCAGTCTCATAAAGTATTTGATGAATAAAATAGACTGTGATTTTTGTCCTGGCATCAGAACGGTTACATCACGCCTTTGCAAAAAATATGGTGAAGATGTTTTAATAGCCGAACCTGCCAACAAGAAAGCAGTTTGCTTCCAAAATGTTGGCTATAAAATACTCAGTGAAACTGGTATAGAACAAGGACTCTGATCCTCAACAGGAAAATGTCGTACTAATTTCATCATTGGACGAGGCTGAAGAAGATAAGCTATTCTAAGAGCTTTTATAATTACTGCAAGACGGAGAGGAACAATTTGAGGACAACACACCTTCCTTCTACCTCTGATGACTATTGAAATTTAAGAACCCGGGCTTTCAAAATAACCACGAAGAAAATAAACATGTATATTATACATTAATGTATGTTTCTTTGTTTCAAGGCTAAATGAATCTCCCTATAGTTTACATATAAAGTTACATTTTTACAATTTACTTCTGTAATTATTTGCTATTGTTCTTCAAACAAGTTTGCCTATTTATGAAGTTCATTTAAAATTAATATTGTATATTGTTATTATCATCAACATTAATATAGGTGTAATTAATGTTCATTACAACATTATGTATTATATCTAAATATCATTAATGTTTTATAATTTAATAAATAGCAGAATTAAAGTATTTATGTATCAATGCATTGAGTTTTTGCTTATTAGCACCCTAATATTTATTTATTTACATTTATATACAAATATTTTTTATTTTATTTATTTTTATGTGTTTGTGTGTGTATTATGTGTTGCAGTGATAGAATACTATCCATTGGCAGTTATTGGAGTCTGATGATGACTACTGTTGCAGAGATGCCAGGTATTACGATTTGTCCGTAATTATTACGGATTTACGGCAATAATTACGGAATTACAGACAAGATCTAAAAATTACGGATTATATGTTTTTAAAAAAGTCGCGGATATCGTTCGTTGAAAAAAAAAAAAACACTGACGATCAAACTCAAAACAGAAGCATTCCGATTCTTAATCTTTTTCTATTCACGACATAAATGTCAATATTAATTTTAAACTTGCTTTATAAGATTCTAGAAACTATAAAGAAATAAAATTATACAATAATTCTTGCTGATGTAATTATTTTTTTAATTACATCAGCAAGCCCCCCCCCCCCCTTTCTTATCTCCAACTAGCCATCGTCGATTAAAAGAGCCTTTAGTTTCCCAATTTTTCTCCATCAGCAACATAAATGTTAATATTCATTTTAAACTTGCTTTATTAAATTCTAGAACCTATAAAGAAGTAGAATTGTTTCATTTATCTAATTATTTATATTTTGACTGCCCTTCTTGCTTTCCAGCTAGTGATCAAAGATTGCTTCTAGAACCAAAAAAGTGATATAAGTGCTCAATATTTCTCACATATGTAATTATTTGTAGGCTTTATTACTGAGCTTGATGAAGCTTTTTGTTTTTCCTTTATAAATTTAAAATACATATTGTACCATCAAACAAAAGATGTGTTAGATTTTATGCAAAGTAATAAAGAAAAAAAATAATAAAAATGTTTTATTAAAGAACAATGTTTTAGTATTTAATGCCATAAAAACAGTTGTCTATAAAAGTGACATAAAATATAATAAGAATAAAGATAAAAATAAAGTAAATTTTTGTAACCCCCCCCCCCTTCAAAAAAAAAAAAAGAGAGAGAGAGAGATACCCAAATGTCCCCCCCCCCTCCAAAGCAGGTTTAAAAAATAAAAAAATCTTTCATTTTGTAAGAAGGTAAAAAAATACATATTTATTTACTTTTGTTTTAGAAATTTTTTAATTAATATATTTGTGTCTTTTATTTTTTTCACAAAAACAGTGAAATTCATTATTATATGTGGACTTGTGTATAAAAATTATTCCGTGACGAGGTTGGCGTCTCCACATTGCATAAGTGTATAACTCTGATTACTGATAGCTCTTATTGAAACTTCGCATCTCTGCTGTTGCTAGGCCAGAATTGTTAGTAAAAAAGGGAAGGGAAAAATTAAATGGGAGCAGATTTGTTATCTGTCGTCCTTAGTGAAAAAAATAAATAAATGATCACCAATTTATATGGCAAACATATTTAATTCCTTCCAAAAATCAAGAATATAAAACAGTATTTCGTACAATATATATTGTAAAAAAATACATCTGGCGCGTATATTTCCGTACTACGTTTTTGATCATCAAATCCAAAAATCCCAAGGACGACAGATATCAGAGCTATACCATTAAAAATTGTTAAGCTTTCTGTAAATAAAGCTTCTAATTCTAATAATTACTGTACATTATTTATAAGGAGTAATGCGCTTTTTTTACGAAGTTGAGAAAACTGTTTATTTTCAAAACGCTGTTATGCGCTTGCTATTAGTGCTACAAAAAAGGTGTAATGAAGGAAATTGTAGGAAATTTAATCCTCTTTAAACATTACAATAGAAAAATATCGCTAAATTTAGCCATTTCTGAGATATTTCGAAAAAAGCCAAAAATCTAGTAAATTTTCGAGTTTTTTCAGCCGACAAAAATTCTCCTGGGGCTGACCATGTTGGATAACTTGTTTTTTGCATATTAGTATTTAGTACTAATATGTACAAATTAAAAAAACAAAATCTTCTACCCCACCTTTTGCAAGGTACAATGTATTTATTGACTGGACTATTTGTGTCATTCTGAAAAAGAAGACTCCTCCACTTTAATGTAAATTTAAACAATCATTTTCGTCGCTCGTTAGCGCATTCGGTTAGAGCGTCATGGTGTTAAAGTGATGCTCATGGATTCGGTCATTGCAAGTCGATGTGTTACATTTTTGCAGCAGGGCTGCCAGTAGGTCCTTATTTCCCTAAAAAGTCCTTATTTTTGACCTTGGTCCCTAAAAGTCCTTTTTTTCATTAAGAGGTCCCTAAAAGTCCCATTTTTTCACTGATGATCAAAATAAAGAAAAAATTTCAGATTTTCTAAGTTTTATCTTAAAAATCTAGATTTGTTTCAAATTTTATGCCATAGATGGCAGCACATTACTCTGCATCCATAAGGAAAATGCACCAATCAGAGGACATCTTAAGTAAGAGCCAATCATTGGCAGCCTACTATATTGTAGGAAAAAAGTTTTCTTCTTGATTCTGTGCTTCTTGAGAATTTTTATTTTTTTGTCTTATGTTCATATAAGAATTTTATTTTATTTTAGTAGATGGTATATTTTTCTTGATTCAGACTGCAGTTAGTTATGTTAGTTCACTTTAGTTAGTCTCTCTGAAGTAAAAGAACTTGTTGATTTTGTTCTTTTTTTCACTTGTTAAGAATTCATGAAATAATTGAACAGCCTGAAGGATATAATTAGGTAAGTTTCTTTTATTTATGTAATATATTTTTCTTTTGAATGCACATATGTTATGATTATTAGATGTGAAATTATACACATGTAATTTAGTATAGCTAAGATGTGTTTAAAAATTAAATATTGCATGCAGATATTTTATCTTTTTGCATCTTCTGAACTAAAGACACAAACTCTTCCATTTTCTTATGTTAAAGATTACAACATAATTACTTACAAAATTCACTGTTATCTTTAATGAATGTACCTTTTTTTGCTTATTTTCTCCCCCATATTAATATATTATACATCCTTGAAATTATAATCAATCACATGTGGCAGTTAATCTTATATCATCTTGATGTAAAACAAATTATTTTTGAATAATATTTTGGTTTTAGAACCTTACAGGTATCAGTACTAATCAATTGTTATTTTCAATTTACACAAGATTTTCCTTTAAAAATGGAAGAAAATGTATACTATAGGTAGTTGTTTGCCATTTTGTTTGTGATGACAATCCAGTTGTATTTTACTTGGCTGTAAATTTTTACATATGAGCCTAGGGTGATTTTGATAGTTTAGAAATTCTTTTAAGTTAATTTATCTTTTTCTTTATTTTAAGAACACATTGAAATAAGAACAGCTGTGCAGCATAATAGGAAAAAGTGGGGGCATGTTGGGATGAATTTGTTAACAATTTTTATAATTTTTTGTATGCTTTCATTTACTTCCAAATTTTGCATGCAAAGAGCAAAAGCATTTATCAAGGATGAGATTTTTCAGCTTTTTTGTAGATCAGGGATAAGTTTTTTCCACATTTCTGTAGATTTATTTTTTGTTCTGTAGTAATGTATTTGTGAAAAAACTGGTAATTTTTGATAAGTATTCAAATGATTTATTTGCCATTGTCAATAAAACATAATTTATTGTTCTTTTTTTTTGCTTATTAGAGATTAAAAATGTTAAACTAGAGTTCTGTAATGTTTTTTTTTTTTTAATCTGAATTTTAGTTTATTTCACTATTGCACATATTTTCAGTTTTTTTACACTTTTGTCAATCTCATCCCTGATTTATTAATCTACTAAAAAGAAAATTATATTAATTATGTACAATAGAGAAACTGAAACTTTAATTTTGGTAAGGTAAACTTTGGCCCTTAAAATGTGCTAAGGTGCCCCACTTAGTGGGGCACTTTGGGAAAGTCAAAGTTAATTGGCTATCTTTCAGTATTTTCTTGTTAGACAGTCAAATGTTGACAATCATGTCTATTTATGTAATTTATTTAATAAAAAACTGATTAGGACTTGTTTATATTACTGATATTTTTGTCAATATATAAATTTAAGAATTTTAACAGAATTTACATTTGATAAAATGCAGTCTATCTTCATTGAATTTTAAATTTAATGAACATTGAATTGTTTGTTCAGGGCTGGTTAACTTTACAAGAACATCATTTGTATCAACAAAAGATCTATCATCTTTTGCGGCGTAAAAAGGTGTCCCAAGGTGCCTCACTATGCATGTTACTTATTAAAATAATTTCGTGTGGTTAGGCTCAACTATATCATCACATTTTTAATATTAATTTTATTGGATATGTAAAATGGATGTATTTCTATCAAAACAAATAAGATAAAGTAGTTTTTTAAAGCTAAAATATGATTTCTAAAAACAGCATAAAACATTTTCAATGCCTTTTGAAAAGTAAAAATAAATATTTAAGTGTTTCTTCCAGTAATCTTAAAGTACAGTAGTAGATTGATAGTGATGCTACATATGAATGCCAGATAACACACTAAAAAAAATAAAGCTAAAAATTATGGTGTCCCAAGGTGCCCCACTTCCCCCGCTCCCAGAAGCAGAATTTTTTTCAACAGTCTGCAACGGCATTCAAAAATCCAAAAATAGTCTGCGAAGTAAATTGTTACAGAATGAAAGATTGCAAACAAAATTTATATTAATTAAGCACCAATATTAAATACAGTGTAAAATGTGGTACATAAAAAATACTGAACAAAAACAGAAGATAATATATTATTTTGAAATAAAAAATGGGAAATTTTGATATATTTTACATGTTTTTTTATTTAAAATATGGTAAACAACCAGATCAAATATCTAAAATTTTGGATACAACTTTTGATTATTTTATTTCTAAAAGATTATTTTTGTGGAAAGTTTGCTGACTTATTTGAGAAAGTCCTCAGACTTTCTCAAAAATCTCTTTTTCATATTAATCAAAAAATAGTCTGCAGGTATTCTGTAGAGTCTGCGACGTACGTAGCAGCGTTTCACTGTTTCTGCTTCCGGGCCCCCGCTAATAACAAACTGGCAGAGCCGCCTGTAACTACTGACTTTCTTTTTTAAGCAAAAGTAAATAAGTAAACATTTTCAATCTAATCTTAATTAAAATCAAGTTTTGTTACTATATCCTTGTAAGTAATCAAAAAATGATAATTACTGTATAATGTTGTACTGTATAATGTTGTTAACTAGATACTATTACCAATCAATTTGTACCTTTCATCTTATGCTGACGCGACGATTAACGGCAGAGTTAGTTTGGGAAAGGAATTTTTTTATTGTTATTATTTTTATTTTTTTTTATTGATGACTGTATCTATGATTTAAAAGGTATGATATTGTTAAATAATTGTAATTATTTGTAAAACTAATAATTACAGTATTTTGAAATATAAATTCCTGAAGCAGTTTGCACACTGTAAAGAATTTTTCTAATTTGTTTGTATGCAAGAAAAATATGATGATTTCTTATTCAGTGATTCTGATTATTTCTTTACTGTCTGAAATCTTCATTAAAAAAATCAAAATGATACAAAAACTTGCTGAAATTTATGAACAATATCATAGCCAATTTACATGTTTTCATGTAAGCTGCTTCAGTGTAAATCTTATCTGGGTTTGTGTCATTCTCTTCATATTTATCAATAATACATAAGACATTATTTATAATAAACCCATCCAGTTAACTTTATCTAGTCAAAATAGTATCTTTAAAATATTAAATAAAAGTAAAAGTAAATTATCAGAATTAGCATTGTTTTAAGATAAATTTGTAGGTACATTATTTTTAATTTATTTCAGGTGTATTCTGTGGCACAATGGGAATATGCCATTTTCAAGACAAATGGCTGGACAAGCAGGATTCTAATGGCTATAAAGTGTCAGATTGGCTACAAAAAGCCAATCAAGATGAGGCTCTTTGCCGTGTTTGTTCGAAAACATTCTCGATTAACAAAGGATTCCACACAATTATCCAGCATGCTGATGGTAAAATACATCGACAAAATTGCGCTGTTAAATTGAATTCATTGAAATTAGTTTCCAGTTCTAATAATACAATTAAACTCTACAATGCTAATGAACGGGCACGTATAGCTGAATTAACATGGGCTCTTAAAGTTGTTTCTTCAAACTTTTCTGCTGTGTCATCTGATGATTGTGGAGATGTTTTCCGCAAAATGTTCCCAGAAGCTGTACCTGATAATTTTTCTCTATGCAGAACCAAACTTAGTTATTTGTTAACTGATGCTTTGGGTCCTTATTTTCGTGAAGAAATGTTAGATGAAGTAGCTTCTGCTTATTATTCTCTTATTTATGATGAGACAACTAATAATGCTGGTAATAAAGTACTCCAAGTTAGGATAAATTATTGGTCTGACAAGAACAAGCAAATAGTTTCTCATCATTTACAGAGTTTTTTTATGGGCCATGCAACTGCAGAAATTCTGAAAGAAAATATTCTTAAGAGCATATCAGATGCAAATTTGCCTCTTAAAAATTTGATATCTATTGCTAGTGATGGCCCATTTGCAGGCCCCGACTTACGGCAGGGCATACGGGGCAAATGCCCTGGGCCCCCCTTCTGGAAAGGGCCCCCCTACAGGCGAATACAGAAATTCTGCAACCTAAAGACCTCTTATGCCACTGCAAGAGGGCCCCCTAGAATAGGCTTGCCCTGGGGTTGCAGGTAGTCTAAGTCGGGCCCTGCCCATTTGTCAATAAGAAAGTATTTAGATTGCTTGATGAAGAAATACTTACAGTTAGAAAAAAAGGTATATTGGACATTGGTACATGCACAATACATACTGTGCACAACTGTTTTTTAAAGGGTCTCGAAGAGTATGGATCTGATGCATCTGATTTTATAATATCAGTTTATAATTATTTTGATGACTGGCCATCAAGGTGGGAAGACTTCAGTAAAATACAGGAAAAACAAAAGGTTCCTACACATCGATTTATAAAACATGTGTCAAGTAGGTGGCTAACATTAGAACCTGCAGCAATTCGGCTGTTAGAGCAATGGGATTGTCTAGTTGAATATTTTTTACGATTTATGCCATCCAAAAAAGAAAAGAAAATGCTGAATACAGCAAGCTAAAAAGAATTGTTGGATATTTAAATGAAAAAACAATGAAATGCCAAGTATTATTTATTCTATCCAGTGCCAAATTATTCACAAACTTTACTTCGTTTTTTCAAAGGGAAGATCCTTTGATTCACTTGATTTATGATGAAATTAAAGACCTTATAATTAAAATTGCAGGCCGCATTTGTAAAGAAGAAGCTATCAAGTCTTTTAAGGTTGACATTAATAAAAATGCTTTTGAAAATAAAAATTTAATTTCTCCAAAAGACATAATTTTCAATGAAGAACTTCGAAAGGAGTTACTTAATCTATCAGAAAAGGATAAAGGTTATTTTTTGAGAGATGTGCAGATGCATTTTATAGCCTCAGGTACGTACCTTTTAAATAAGGATATTTTACAAAATAAAAACTTAAAATATCTCCGCTGTTTGAATCCAAAATTTCAAAATACTCCAAAAAATCTAAAAGTTTTTGCTAAACTTGGTCAACACTTGCCCATAGACATTGAAATTGATGCTCTCTTAGATGAGTGGAAAATCATCAAGCGGGAGTTCAATCATGGAACAGAAAGTGATCGAATAGATTCATTATGGTCAACATATATTACTTCAAAAGGAGAAAATGGAGAGTTAAAATATCCTAACCTCTCCAAGTTTTTAAAGAGTAGCCTAAGTCTGTATCATGGCAGTGCTGATATAGAGCGAGGATTTTCCATTTCAAATAATATTCTTTCTGAAGATAGAACTTCGATGAAAGAACGTATGTTAAATGCAAGGTTAAACATTAAAACATTTTTCAAATCAAGCTGCTCTAGTTCCCATAACAAGTAAAATGATAAAAAAAGCTAATGTTGCATATCAGTCATACAACAGCTATCTAGAAAATGAAAGGAAAATAAAAGAAGAGAAAGAGAAAAAAGAATTAGAGTTGCGGAAAGCTGCAGAGGAAGAAGAAACTAGAAAAGAAGAAGCTGAAAAGAAAAAGAAACAAATTGCTGACCTTGAAAAGCAGTTGGAAGATATAAACAAAAATGTAGAAGAAGAAGAAGCAGTCTCGGATAAATTAATTGCTGAAGGCAATGAAAAATTAAAAATTGCGTTAAAAAATGGTAACATAACTGATGCTAAAGTTGCCCAAAACATGATTACAGCTGGTGTAACAGCTAATAAGGAAATAAAAGTAAAAAAGGATGAAGCTCATAGCTTGATTAATATTATAAATAAAAGAAAAAATAATTTGATTACAAATTTTGTAAATAAAAAACCTAAAAAAGGTTAATTTGTAAAAAGTTCTGAAGTTGATGTAATAAAACAAGATTTTAAAAATATAAAATTGGTGTACTCTTTTATTATTGAAATTTATTTGATATAATACTTTATGTAAATATTTTTTGTGTTTTTCAGGTCCCTAAAAGGTCCCTAATTTTTAATTTTTAGGTCCCTAAGTCCCTGATATTTTGGTCCAAAGTTGCTGGCAGCCCTGTTTTGCAGATAATTAATAGAAACAATGTCAATTGATAAAAGAAAATCTTTCGTTGTCTACACAGTATGCTAAGGAATTTTGATGGTTTTTTTAAGAAGCTTTCTTTTGAGTTACTAAAACGCACAAAATAAAAATTTCAGTAAAAATAAAAATAAATAAATAAATAAAGTAAAATAAAATAAATAAATAAATATAACACTAAAAGTTTTTTATTATTGTGGAGTCCTAAAAAGCCTAAAATAAAAATTTGTTCTTGCATGGACATAATACTATAGAATCATAAGTTTCAACAACAAGAAAATTTTAAAGAAAAATATAGATATTCCATATTTGCAAAAGATGAAAAATTTCAAATATTCAATATATTTTAAAAACCACTCGAGAGCAATGTCCATTTTGTATAAGTATTTATTAGATTTTTCTAGAATGTTCAATGATTTTTCTTCAGAGGAGCATAGCTGCCAACTCTCCCGAAAAATTCGGGAGCCTCCCGAATTTTGAGGCAATCTCCCGATTTCCCGAAAAACATTAATATCTCCCGATTTTTTCAAAATTTTCATCACACACCACCTAATTTTCAAATGTTCTACGAAAGCTTCCGATTTCCAATCTTTCTTCATCCACAACGTAAATGTCAATATTAATTTCAAACTTGCTTTATGAGATCCTAGAACCTATAAAGAAATAGAATTGTTAAATATTTCTTGCTCATGTTGTTATTTTTTGCCCCCCCCCCTCCCCCTCCTTTATTTATCTCTTAACTAGCGATCGGCAATCAAGTGTTTTGAAGTCTTTTATCTCTCAATCCATCTGCAACATAGATGATGATATTTATTTTAAATTTGCTTTATTAGATTCTAGAAGTAGAATTAAATGAGTTTAATATTTCTTACTCTGTAATTATTTTTTTTTTTTATCCTCCTCCCCCCCCCCTTTCCCCCATCTCTGGATAGTGATCAATGATCAATTCTAGAAACATTAAAACAATAGAAGTACTCAATATTTCTCACATATGTAATTATTTTTAGGCTTTATTGCTGAACTTTATGAATCTATTTATTTTTCCTCAATTAAATTAAGTATTTATACATCATATCTATACCAAATTTGTAAACTTGGGGGAAAAATGAAGAATATATTTTTCAGATAGGAAAATTTTTCCCAAGTCTATGTATGTATATATATAATTTCAGTATGGTTAGAATTTAATATAATCTAGTAGTATTTTTAATTCAGTATGTTTTATTTATTTATTTTCTCATATTTGCAATAAGAAGAAAGCCTCTAGATACTGCAAAAATTCCCTTTTATTTGCTCCTTCTCTTTCCAACAATTACTGTACTATTAATGTTCTATTTATGGCTTAAACTATGTTGTATACAAAATCTCCCTAATTTTGATTCTTAAAGCTTGAAATCTCCCTAATTTTCATTCTCAAAGATTGGCAGCTATGGAGGAGTAGACTTTTGGTTAGAGCATCGTGCTGATAGCGCGATGATCCCGGATTCAGTCCTCGAAAGACGATATAGTATTTTTTTTTTTTTTCAAATAATTAATAGAAAAAATTATCAATTGATAAAAGAAAATCTTCCATTATCTACACAATATCCTAAGAAATTTTAATTAGTTTTTGTAAGAAACATTTTTTTTTTTTTTTTTTTCTTTTGGTAACTAAAAAGTACAAAATAAAATATAAGTAAAAAATCATTTTTTAACGTTAGAAGCTTTTATTGTGAAGCCTTAAAATGTATGAAATAAAAATTTATTCTGGCAAAGACATGCTACAAAGAAATGAAAGTTTCAACACTAAGAAAAATTTAGAGAAAAATATAGGTGCTTCCCTTTTGCAAGAGATGAAATTTTTTTTTATGTTCAAAATATTTTAAAAAGCTTTCGAGACATTTGAAATTTGTGGCCTAACGAATGATTATACAAAAGCTAATAACTAAGAATATTGGTCTCGAAAGCTTTTAAAAATATTTTGAACATTACAAAAATTTTATCTTTTGCAAGAGGAAAGTACCTATATTTTTCTCTAAAATTTTCTTAGTGTTGAAACTTTCATTTCTTTGTAGCATGTCTTTGCCAGAATAAATTTTTATTTCATACATTTTAAGGCTTCAAAATTAAAGCTTCTTTTTTTTTCTGATAGAATATTTAACGAAGACTATGACAATGTCATACTTGCCAACTTTTCCGGTTTTCCCGGAAGACTTCCGGTTTTTTAACGTATCTTCCGGATAGATGATGAAATCTTACGTTTTTAAAGAAGTCGCAGATATCGTTCGTTTTCAAAAGAAACCCCAAATGTTCTACGAAAACTCCTGATTCCTAATCTTTCACCGTCCATAACATAAATGTCAGTATTCATTTCAGACTTGCTTTATGATATTTTAGAACATGTAAAGAAATAGAATTGTTAAATATTTCCTGCTGATGTAATTATTTTTCGCCCCTCCCTCCTCCCTTTATTTATCTCCAACTACTGATTAGCAATTAAATGTTCTGCAGAAGTCTTTTGTTTCCTAATCTTTATCCATCTGCAACATAAATGATAATATTAGTTTCAAACTTCTTTCATTAGATTCTAGAAGTAGAGTTTTAAGAATATAATATATCTTACTCTGTAATTATTTTTGTATCCCCCCCCAACTTCCCCGAATTCTAGAAACAAAAGCAATGGAAGTGCTCAATATTTCTCACGTATGTAATTATTTTGAGATCTTTATTGCTGAATTTAATGAATCTGTTTATTTTTCCTCAATTAAATGAAATGTTTGTATGTCATATTTATACCAAATGTGTAAACATGGGGGAAAAAATGAAAAATAATTTTTTCAGGTAGGAAAATTTTTTCCAAATTAATTTAAGAAAATTAATACCAGAGACCATGAGGCGACCAAAGTCGGAACTACTGAAGAAAGTAAAAACGATGAAAAAATGCAGACGTACATTTTAAATTGTTTTAATAAGCATAAAAATAAAATGTTTGATACATAACTATCGACATTTACAATTGATGCTGCACAAATTTTAATACATTTAATTAAGAAAAATAGATTTTTAGCCAATAATAATAGTTATCATTTTAAAAGGTACATTTATGTGTGTATACATAGTTTTAACATCTAGAAAATTGGAAATGAAACATTTTAAAAGAATAAATGTTAGGCTGATTTTTAAAAATATTTTGCAACTGCTTTATAAAATTACATTTATTTAAATGTTTTCTGTGTATGTGTTTTTTACACTTTTCTAAAAAAAATTGTTGAAAGAACAGAGAAGTATTAATTAAATCTTTTCTTTTTCTTTGCAGAAATTCTTGAGGGTAAGTGTATTTTAATATTTCTGGTTGTTTTCTTTTGTATTGGTAATAATGCTTATTGTATTACGTTGTTGAAAAAGTAATTTATATATATATATATTTTTGGGGGTGGGGGGAGGGGAACAAGATAATTTTCTTATCGCATATAAATATTTTATTGAATTATATACGCTCAATTTTAGTCCAATTGAATTTAGTAACTTTAACCGTCTTTCTGGCAGTAATATGATTCCATGTTCATGAAGTTTCTGATCTTTGCTGATAAAAAAAAAAAAAAAAAAAAAAAAAAAAATTGCTCCAAGTCATTTTTGATGTCTTCATTTGAATCAAAGGTTTTGCTGCTTAAAAATTTTTGATGAGACTGGAACAAGTACATATGTTCTTCTGAAGAATATGGTGGGTGTGGTTGTAGATCCCATTCAAGCTTTGAAAGCTTTTGACTAGTTGTCTAACCTGTATGCAGTTTTGCATTATCTTGGTCATCACCTTTTCTTTTGATCAATTCTGACATTTTCTGTTTGAGTAAATCAGTTTGTTTTGTTGATGGCAATGTACTTCAGAAATTATTGTGATAAGCTCTAAAGAAATGATTCCCTTAAAATCCCACAAAAACAACAGAATCACTTTTTTATTAATACTAGTTAATATCAGTCAAAATTTGACGGACAATTTTCAACTGAAATCTTTTCACGGTTTAAAGTTTAAAACACCCTTGCTTTAATATTTTGCTTTATGCTTAACCAGTTTAAAACGCCCTGTTTTAATCAATTATATTTTGGTTAGAGGGAAGAGGGATAATTTTATGAAATTTCAATATACAAAATCTAATCATACTCCACATAATAAAAAACAAAATTCTAAGGTTTTCCTAATTTTATTCTAAATATGACTAAAAGAATGTTAGGAGTAATTAAAAGAAATACAGAATTTATACAAATTATCGAAAAAATCAATATTTCTTAATGAGATGGTATCAATATTTGTCATACTACTTAACAAATCATCACACGTATAAATTAATCCCACAATAGAATTCCTCTCTGTCACACCAAGTTGACTAATAATCTACAGCACTATACTCGTTTTATGTTTACTGCACAAATTATTTGTTGTTTTTCACGTGAAATGAAAGCATACAAAGAGTTTCTACATGATTATATTAACTTACTATCAACGATAACAGTTCACCATTTTTTAATAAGACATGCATGAAAGACAAAGATTTTATTCACTTGTAAAATACTTGTAAATTATATAATTAATTCTAATTTTCAAGAAAATAATAAGTGCATTTTAAGTGTGAAATAATAGCTTTTATTCCGAGTTTTCATTCCCATATTTGTAAAATCACTTAGGTTTAATCCAAAATATTAATTCATTCTAATCTAAAAATAAACTGCAAATCGGAACAAAGTTAAAATTTGTTTTTACAAAAAAAAAAAAAAAAAAAAAAAAAAAATACATATATATAAATATATATAAACAGATTTTTATAGAATCAGTTTTTAAAAATAAGTTAAATTTTTACATTCTATGGCAACTAAAATTAAATATAAAATCAAAGTAACTTAAAATGTTTCTTCCAAATGAAACTATCGTACATTGGGAAATTTGAAAAGAAATGATTAAATCAGAATTTTTTAAAGGTATCAATTTCAAGGCTCATCTTTGAAATCCAGCTTAAAAGTTCAGACAGAAACATATTAAAATATATTGAATAATAATAATAATAAATCATATATGAAATTACGCCTTCCTTTTATGAATTATTATTTTTTTAATTTATGAGAGTATTAAGCATGTAAATTTAGGAATGGAGCTATAGAAATCCCATGAAATGAAACTTTATCCCCTTTTGAACCCAAGAAGATGGGTTTAAAATATATTGGTCAAGATAAGAAAGAAACAGGGAATGGTGCATGAGCAAAATATCTCAACGTATAGTGTTATCCAATGATTTTATTATTATTTAGATACTTTGTTTGACATTAAGATGTGATTTAAGCAAATTTGTGAATTTGTTTAAAATAACTTTACTACTGTGCAATGTTTAAAAAATATAGTTAAATGATTATTGCCATATGAATGTAAATAAAGCTTTTCTTTCTTCAAACTAATCAATATTCAAAATGTAGTTTGCTACACAGTATAAAAATAAAATCTATGGAGCATCAATAATATTACATACAATATGACAGTTTTAATGCCATCTATAATCTAAAGATAAAATAAATAAGTAAAATATCAGAGTATTTTTCTTTTCTTTCTTTTTAGGGAGGGGGGGGGGGGTATTTATAAAAAGATACTTTTAAAATCACAAATTTATAAGGCAAAATAATTTAACCTAAAATAAATTTTAATATAGAGTTTTCCTTATATTCTACAATTATTTTATTTCCACTTGGAAACAGACTATGCTACTTAAAAATAAATTGATTTTAATTAAATTATTTCTTTCTTTTTTTTTTTTTTTTTTTTTTAAAGCATTATAATACTTTATTCTATCAAAATAGTATATTTCAATAAAAGTATACTGTTAAAATAAATAAGAATGGATTTAATACTTTAGCAAGTTAATTTGCTCATAAAATTTTTAATAATAAATTATACTATGTAAATTTTTACTCATAAAATATTAATATTTTTAAGGTTATTCTTTTTAAAATAATTCTGTAATATAGTGCCGAAATGAAATATCAGAGATTAATTTAAAATTAGATTAAAAAATAAATAAAATAAAATCTCCTTTGATTTTAAGCATCTATCTTTTTTTTTTTTTAACTAAGTTTTCAACCGATAAAAGTTAACTTTTAAAGAACAATAAACTCTGACATTTGGTTAATTTTAAAAGATTTTTTTTTTCTTTTAAGAAATTGAAAGGAAAAAAAAATAGCAATATGGTATAGTATGTTTATATGGTAAGAGATGGTGCCATAAAAACTCTTGAAATATTATCCTGTGTAAGAAAATTTTCGGTGAAATGAAAATGCATATGTCAGAAGCCGATAAGTATTCGCTAATTGGTTTCTTTTTAGTATACTTCCTTAGAAAGTATGAATGAATGAATTAATCATGTGGATTGTTTATTGAGCTTTAATCAGGCGTCTGCCATAGATATGTGAAATATCAATGTCGTCTGCTCGACCTCTATCATCAATGTTCATATTGCCCTGCATAAAGGGAAAGGAATATTCCCATTCCGAATTGGTTCATAATTTTCTTGCTCATGCTGCCCTGATTGTGCAATTTTGGTCTTAAAGAAATACCTTTATGATTGAGTTTTGAAGTGTCCTGAGTCAGCTCATCTTTTTTACTACATGATCTGTTGCATTTAATATCGTTTGACAACCATTTCTCATTAGCAGCGATGATTTGCTTCAAAAATGGATCATTATCTTGATGTTTGAGAAGCAAATCATATGTCAATGTGATGGAGCGAATTGCTGTTTGTAAGAAAATGTGGTATCCAAATGTTGAGTTCAGAAGTAAAACCAAAGCGATCATGAAAGTTTAATTATTTTTTTTTTTTTAACTAACCTCATAGCAATCTCAGGTTTTTGTAATTTGACAGTTTGTATCTATCAGTGCCTTTATTTTGTCTTCACTGCTTCAACTAGCCTTCCAGAATGTGGTGCAAACTGAACATTAGAATTGGCAGAATGACAATTTGCAAACCAGTTTTGGCACTGGTATTTTGTCAATACATCTTCTCTATATGCATATATATACAGTAGGTGCCGCTTAATGTGATCACTTTGGGACAGATACTATTTGATAACAATAATCGATTGATAACAATAAACAAAAAGTATCAGGAATACAAAATTTTAATTTTACTACATATGTAACATTTATTTTTGGAACTACAAATAAGACAATGATCCATTTAATCGCTATATTGAACAAATTGTTAAAATAGGTCAATTAAAAAAAGTCTTCCAAAGTTGTCTGCCTTGTTTTTGTGTTAGCAAATTATTGATAATACTTTCATACCTGTAATGTTCATGAAAGTCTCCAGCAGTGTCTTTGTATTGCACTCTGAGTCCCAAGACATGGAGAGCCTGTCTCATTTCAGTAGCAGTTGGAGGATTCTCAACAATCTTTTCAACATCGTCATCATCTTCATCTGATGCTTTTTCATTGTTTTTTTTTTTTTTTTTTTTTTTTGATAGAACAAGACACAGCTTGGCATACATTTTCATGAGTCATTTTTGTAGTCACTTGGGCGTTCTCATCTATAGACATCCATTCTGCAAAGTCATTTTCAGTCATGTCTGATCGTACGAGTACTGTTTCGTCGAATTCCGGTATGTGATAACTTTGGTTATCTTTTAGTCCTCACATCTAATGAAAAACATTCCTTAATTTATTTTTATATGGGTATACTTAAATATCTTATAATTTAAAATATCTTTTACTTACTTATTTTCAAATTTAATTTATCCTTTTAAATCTTTTTCTTACTCCATGCTATTTCGCGGCAAACATCGCAGTTTGTTTACTTTTTAGCTGTTGCCATTCTCTGCACTGTTGAAATAACTTTTTCTCCTTGTTGCCATCGTATCTTAATTCATTAAATTAATTATGAAATGTTTCAACTTTGGCCATAAGGTGGCGTCATCGCTTTTTTTTACTGTTTTGGTTTTAACCACACGGTGGCGTTATTATCGATGTTTTTCTGATCGTTTTATGCAAATATTGTATTCTTTAATGATATAAAAGTTCGATTCGATCGTAGTACGGTGCAGTAGCAGCAGTGCAGCAACAAGATGCATTAGTGTGTTTTCCAGTGAGCTGGTCTCCTGTTTAGCTAAGATGTTTGCTGGTTTGGAGTTAAAAGTTTTATTTAATTAAAAGTTTAAGCATATGATTTTTTTCATACGAAGTTAAGTTTTAATATGTTAAAAGGTGATGCTGGTTTACCATGAAGTTAAAAAATAATTAATAATTAAATTCTGAATGAAGTTAAAGTTTTTTGGAACTCTTGTCCTTGTTCCTTATCGTTTTTTTAAAAGATGATAAATTTCTTCTGTTATAAACTTTAAAGACTTTTCGTTGTTATATCCTAGTGGTCAACAAGGCGACCCTAGGGATGTTAATATCTTCATAATTATTTCCCCGATGGTCAACTTGGCGACCATCTATCTACAATTTTCGTTTGCTTTAAATTATATCTTCTTTTGTTCGATCGTTATCTACAGTGATAATGTTTTCCTTGGAGTAACGTTTATTTGCTTAGTGGTCAACCGGGCGACCCTAAGGGATGTTAATTTCGTTCCTTGATTATTCCCCCCGATGGTCAACTTGGCGACCATCTATCTGCAATCGTCGTTTGCTCTAAGTTGCATTATTTTTTTTGATATCGTCTTACGTTTATCAATGGTCAACTTGGCGACCTTGATTTGTGTTAAATAGTGTTGTGTTTAAAAGGGGACTGTGGGACAAGGTGTTTTTTTTTTTCAGAAATATTGTGTAAAGAGCTGAATGTTTTTGTACCTTCTTCAAGCTAATGTTTTTCAAGGTAATTATCCAGCTTATATTGCTACCTTATGTTAATGCTTTATGTTAATTGTTTTTGATTAAAAGTTTGTTATATATATATTTACATATGTTTTTTTGATATAAATAAATTTGTTAAGTTTTTAAATTTTCCTTGTTTTTACTGAGATCAAGTTTTCTAGTCACTAGTCATTTTACACTTTCAAGAACTTAAAGTTCAAACGTTTCTATTGTGCAGAGACTTTGCTTAATATTAAAATTTAATAGACAGACCACTTCTAATGGTCTTCAACAGTTGGGTTATGGGCCCAGAAATTTTTTTGGATAAGTTTTTGTATGTATAGAATTTTTTAATTGTCTTTGACTAGTGTTTTTTTTTGACTCAGTGAAAATTGGGAAAATGGCATTTAATTTGACTCCCCAAATTGAAAAGCTTGGTTCTACAAACTATGCTGGTTGGAAAAATGACATTAAATTTTTGTTAATGGAAAGGAATGCCTATGAAATTGTTACTGGGGTAGAAAAATCACCTGGTGAAAAGGCATCTGAGGAGGTAGTTAATGATTTTAAAAGGAGACAAAATTCTGCTATGTCTTTACTTTACTTAAATATAGAACCAGAATTTCGTGGTTTAATAAGTGAGTGTTCTGACCCCTCAGAGGCTTGGAAAGTTTTAAAAGTCAATTTCCAACCAGATAGTAGGAGTCACCACATGAAATTGTTTTCAGAGTTAATGACATGTTTTATTCAACCTGGTGAATCTATTGGTCTCTTTGCAGCTAGAATTTCAAAAATTGTAGATCAGTTAAAAGCTATTGGGAAACCAATAAGTGACGAATATGTTTGTTTTCAAATTTTGAGATACTTACCTGATAAGTTCGATCAAATACTTCAACAGATTTTAAGATGGCCTGATAAAGAGTTTTCGTATAAAAATATTGTAGTTGAACTTTGTTCTGAAGAGACACGACTCCAACTACGCACTTTTGATAAAAGTAAAGTTGAATGTACAATTGAGGTTCAAAGTGCTAAATTTAAGAGAAAATCTGTAATTGTTTGTTGGAGGTGTGGTAAAAAAGGCCATGGTATTAAGGACTGTCGGGTTAAGCTTGAAAATAATTCTTCTGCTGCAAAAGAGAAACCACTTAAAAGTAATTTTGTTAAGAAGGCTGGCTCCAGTCAACAGTCTCGACGTGATAAAACTCCCCCACGTAAAACTCAAAATTTTATTGCTGAAGCAAACCTTAGCAGTTTTGATCGAGAGGGATGCTGGGCTTTTGATACAGCAGCCTCTCATCATTTTTGTAAAGATAAAGCCCTTTTTAGTAATTTTGTTGAAGTGTCTGGTGATGAGTTACACGTGGCTGTTGACGGGGTTACCTTTCCTATTACTGGTAAAGGTGAGGTAGAACTGAACTTTAATGGTGTTGAAATAAAATTATGGAATGTGTTGTTTTCACCTAATCTAAGGAAAAATCTTTTAAGTGGTTCTAGATTTGACCAGGGTGGTGCTAAATTCATTGGTAAGTCTGGCAAGTTGAATGTGATCAATAAGTTTGGCAAGTTTCTTTTTTCTGCAAAACTCTATGACGGGATCTATTACACTTTTCCAAAAGTTATTAGGAGCAGGCATGGTGTTAAGGTGAATGGGGGGCAAGATGTAAATGAAATTGCTAATTCTGAAGTTTCAGCTTCACCTACATATGAGTCTGTCAATGTTAAAGATTTGGACACATGGCATTTGCGTTTTGATCACATCAGCCCTGAACTCATTCTTAACACTAATCGTAATTCTGCTGTTAAAGGTCTGCCTCTTTTAAAGTCTATAGATAATTTTTTTTGTGATCCTTGTCATTTGAGTAAGCAAAATCGTGTTTCCTTTAAATCTATAGGTCATTCTTTTTCTAAAAAACCATTAGAAAGGCTGTTTCTTGACACTTGGGGACCTATTAAAATAAATGGGAAAAGAGGCGAACGTTTCTTTTTGTCCATAATAGATGACTTTTCTGGTAAATCTGCGGTTTACCCCCTTCAAGAGAAGTCCATGGTCTTTGAAATTTTTAAAAGACATGTTTTAAGGGCTGAAAGGTTTTTGGGTACCAAGTTGAAGGCTATACGCACCGATAATGGTAGTGAGTTTGAGAATGATCATTTTAGATCTTTTTGTAATGAGACAGGTGTAATCCATGAGCTAACAAATACTTTTACACCAGAACAAAATGGTACATGTGAACGCTTTAATCAGACCATTATGAATTGTGTTCGGGCAATGCTGAAATCCAGCGGGTTGTCTGCCGATTTTTGGCCTGAAGCGTGTATGCATTTTACTTACACTTGGAATAGAATCTGTCATGGGAAAAATACGAAGACCCCTCTTGAACTCTATTCAGGTAATAAACCATCTGTTCGTCATTTAAGACCTTTTGGTACTGTAGCTTATGTCGGTGTTCCTAAGGCTAGGCGTAAACATAAATTGGATTCGAAGGCAAAGAAAGGTGTCCTTGTTGGATACGCTTTGCGTACTCGTGGATATAGGGTTTGGTTAGATGATGATAAGAAGGTTGTTGAAACCATTAATGTTTCGTTCGTTGAGAGTAAAAACTTTCCGAGCAGTGGAGCGGTGATGGGCGACTCCTCCTTCGAGTTGGTGTATGTCCCAGAGGATCAGCCACGGCCCGTTGATCAGTTTCATCTTCCTGATCCGGAGCCTGGCACTTCTGGTGTCGTGCCCAATGAGACTGAGGATGTCGTCCCAGCCATTCCTCATACAAGTTCTACACCTTCTCAAGTTTTGTCATCCCCAAGCTGGATATCTAATCCAATCTGGTACAGGAAAGTTGTTTCCAGGCCTAAAGGTGATAAAATTGACATCTACTATTATCCTGATGGAGAGGGTAAGAGGCTCCCTCAAAGATCTCCAAAAGATATTGAAAAGTTTTGTTTAGCTAATGGTATTAATTACAACCCTGCCAATTTTGATTTTTCAAAATTTAATACTTTTTCTGGTGTAGTTAATTCTGACGTTATACCTTCTGCGTCCAGCACCTTAAGTTGACTAGAGGTGGTGGTCCCTAGAACGTATAAACAAGCCCTGAAATCTGCCCAGGCGGATAAATGGCATGAGGCTATGTTGGAAGAATTAGAATGTATGGCTGCAAGAAAAGTTTGGCATTTAGTAAAACTCCCTGAAAACAAGTCTGTGTTAGGAAACCGCTGGGTTTATACAGTTAAGCGCGATGAGTCTGGTGCCATAGTAAGGTACAAAGCAAGATTGGTTGCGCAAGGTTTCAGCCAGGTACAGGGTGAGTCTTACGACGAAACTTTTTCGCCAGTTATAAATTTTTCAGTAGTCAGGTTCTTCTTTGCCCTATTAGTTTCATGTTGTGACTGGGTTAACGTACAATGCGACGTAAAATGTGCATATTTATATGCCCCGTTAAAGGAGGAAATTTATATGAAACAACCAACTGGGTTTGCTGAAAAAGGCAAAGAGAGTTGGGTTTGTAGATTAGACAGAGCATTGTACGGGTTACACCAATCTGGCAGATTATGGTTTTATGAATTAAATAAAGTGTTGTTGGAACTTGGTTTTAATAAATTTGAAAATTGTAATTGCGCATATTCATATTTTGATTTTTCAGTTCTGTTGGTGTACGTGGATGATATCGTCATTTTTGCTAGAACGCAGTCACAAACTAAAACCATTTTAAAACTTTTGGAATCTAAATTTGATTTGAAGGTTTTAGGTATCACTCGTAAATTATTAGGTGTAGAATTTGAATATACAGATGCAGGTGTGTTAATTCACCAAAACCAGTATATTGGTGAAATAGGTGAAAGGTTTAGAAACCACCGTGTTCCTGTTTCTTCTTTGCCAATAGTTAAAGGTGTTCAATTTTCTAAAAGTGACTGTCCAGTTGTTCAGGCAGATATAGATGAGGCATCAAGTTTACCTTACAGAAATTTATTGGGTTGTATTTCATTTCTTGCAAATCGCACCAGACCTGACATTGCATATGCCACTAATATTTTTTCACAGTTCCAACAGAATCCAGGAGTTAAACATCGGCAGGGCTTACTTAAATTATTAGGTTATATCAAATTTACCAATCATTATAAACTTTCTCTAAATTGTAAAAGCATTAAATTACTTTCATACTCTGATGCAGATTTTGCAGCTAACAGGGACGATTATGTCTCTATGGGTGGTCAATTAGTACTTCTAGATAATGCTGCCGTTTCGTGGCGCTCACATAAACAGAAGGGTGTGACCATTTCTACAATGGAGTCGGAGTTTATTTCAATGTGCGATTGTGTTAGGGAACAAGATTGGTTTTATAACATACTATTAGAATGTCAAAGTTTAAAAATTATTAAAGAGAAATTTGATGTACCAACACTTTTTGCTGATAACCAGGCTGCCATTAGGTTCACTAAATCTAGAATTGAAAATTTTCACATGCGCCATGTAAATATAAAATTGTTTTTCATTAGGGACTGGTTTGATGAAGGGAAATTTAACCTTCAGTATGTTTCTTCTAAGTCCAATCTTTTCGATCCATTCACAAAGCCACTTGCCAAAAATGAATTGTTAAAATTTATAAATATAGTTTTCTTTCAAAATTCTAGTAATTAAAACTCTTCTTCTCCACTTTGCAGATATTTTTTTTGTATATATGTATATAATTGTTGGTATGTATGTGAGTCACAAGCGCTTGTGCATATGTGTTGTATATAAGTATTTCATCTATTTCATCATTTATAGTAATTTAGTATTGTATATTAGAATTGTGTTTTGCATTGGTCTTGTACATATTGTATATAAATTATATTATCTCTTATTGCATATTTAGAATATAGGTCATATACATAATCATATAAATTGTATTGAATATTTATAATGTATTTTTCTGCGTAGTATCTGCATTGTGGGGAATTTGCGTTTGATTATCTTTATAATGAAAAGGGGGGAAATTAATTGTAAAATGAAATTTAAATTTAATCTAAAATTACTTTCATGTGCTGTTTCGTAGTACATGTTTAAAATTTTTTTTATGTACTATCTTTGAAGTACATTTTTCTTACTGACTTTTGTCAGGTTGTGTGCCGTTTAGTGGTACAGTTTTTTTATGGACTCTGAATTTTTTCTTGGGTGGCATGTATATGCACACTTAACTCTTGTTGCTAATTCGTCTTATTGCACTTTTTGCTAGCTGTTAACTTGTTTTTACTAGATTGTTGAGTTTTTGTTGTTTGTTGTTAAATAGTTTTTACTAATGAAATTGTTGCATATAAATCGTTTATACTAATTATTAATATGGTTAATATTTGAATGTTTTTTTCTTATATGTTGCGGTGGGGGGCTTTGATAACTTTGGTTATCTTTTAGTCCTCACATCTAATGAAAAACATTCCTTAATTTATTTTTATATGGGTATACTTAAATATCTTATAATTTAAAATATCTTTTACTTACTTATTTTCAAATTTAATTTATCCTTTTAAATCCTTTTCTTACTCCATGCTATTTCGCGGCAAACATCGCAGTTTGTTTACTTTTTAGCTGTTGCCATTCTCTGCACTGTTGAAATAACTTTTTCTCCTTGTTGCCATCGTATTTTAATTCATTAAATTAATTGTGAAATGTTTCAACTTTGGCCATAAGGTGGCGTCATCGCTTTTTTTTACTGTTTTGGTTTTAACCACACGGTGGCGTTATTATCGATGTTTTTCTGATCGTTTTATGCAAATATTGTATTCTTTAATGATATAAAAGTTCGATTCGATCGTAGTACGGTGCAGTAGCAGCAGTGCAGCAACAAGATGCATTAGTGTGTTTTCCAGTGAGCTGGTCTCCTGTTTAGCTAAGATGTTTGCTGGTTTGGAGTTAAAAGTTTTATTTAATTAAAAGTTTAAGCATATGATTTTTTTCATACGAAGTTAAGTTTTAATATGTTAAAAGGTGATGCTGGTTTACCATGAAGTTAAAAAATAATTAATAATTAAATTCTGAATGAAGTTAAAGTTTTTTGGAACTCTTGTCCTTGTTCCTTATCGTTTTTTTAAAAGATGATAAATTTCTTCTGTTATAAACTTTAAAGACTTTTCGTTGTTATATCCTAGTGGTCAACAAGGCGACCCTAGGGATGTTAATATCTTCATAATTATTTCCCCGATGGTCAACTTGGCGACCATCTATCTACAATTTTCGTTTGCTTTAAATTATATCTTCTTTTGTTCGATCGTTATCTACAGTGATAATGTTTTCCTTGGAGTAACGTTTATTTGCTTAGTGGTCAACCGGGCGACCCTAAGGGATGTTAATTTCGTTCCTTGATTATTCCCCCCGATGGTCAACTTGGCGACCATCTATCTGCAATCGTCGTTTGCTCTAAGTTGCATTATTTTTTTTGATATCGTCTTACGTTTATCAATGGTCAACTTGGCGACCTTGATTTGTGTTAAATAGTGTTGTGTTTAAAAGGGGACTGTGGGACAAGGTGTTTTTTTTCAGAAATATTGTGTAAAGAGCTGAATGTTTTTGTACCTTCTTCAAGCTAATGTTTTTCAAGGTAATTATCCAGCTTATATTGCTACCTTATGTTAATGCTTTATGTTAATTGTTTTTGATTAAAAGTTTGTTATATATATATTTACATATGTTTTTTTGATATAAATAAATTTGTTAAGTTTTTAAATTTTCCTTGTTTTTACTGAGATCAAGTTTTCTAGTCACTAGTCATTTTACACTTTCAAGAACTTAAAGTTCAAACGTTTCTATTGTGCAGAGACTTTGCTTAATATTAAAATTTAATAGACAGACCACTTCTAATGGTCTTCAACAGTATGTTCATACCTTCGCCAGCTTTAACAAATCCACCGTGCGAGAAACAGTTCTTAATTGTTCCCTCGGACACTCTATCCCACGACATTGAACAGATACGTATGTGTTCTGGCAAGGCACAAAAATAAAGTGTGGTTTCATCAGCATTGCAGATGCTGTCGGGTGAATAATGAGCGATTATTTTTGGTCATACCTCGGAAATTCATTTTTCCGCAGCTGAAAAATCAGCATCAATTTCTTCTCCATGGGTACGTTTGAACACAATATTATCTCTTTTTCGCCAGAGATTAAATCACTGTTTGTTGCGACGTAATTTCCTTTGCGCATTTTAGAATTGTTGTAATTTTTGTCAATGTTGGTTTTATTTTATTTTCTTTATTAATAACTGTAATGTTTAATTGTGTTTTGTTACTTAAGCTAGAGGTTTTGACTAGTACTAAAGGATAAAGAACTAACGTTGTATTTTCAACCGGCAAACGTTTTGAGTCAACTTAAAGTCTAGAATAAGAGTTTAATTAATAAATTGTATAATTGTGGTATGAAATATTTTATCTATCACATAGTCTAAACTTTTATTGAAGGCATTTCTTATTAAATACAGCATATTTACTTACGTTTTGGCCGGAAACTTTATTTTAAATAATTTCCGTTTATGTTTACATTAGTGAACTACTGCTAACGACGATCGGTTGGTTGCTCACTGGTTTCTTAACATCTCGCACTGGTTTACCTGTTTAACTGCACTATCGCCAATTGCCGTCACTAGATGGCAGTGAGGTAACTAGTTTTCGCGGGCTGCCATTGGTTGAGTGTGCTGATCCGATGATCAGTATTTAAGGCCTTACCGGCGAGTGATGTGGGCAGTTCTTCAATGTTTTGATTTGTGTAGCTGTCTGCTGGAGCAGCTCCGGGATGCCTGTAGTTTTTTTAAAGTTCAACCAATAGTGAAACCTATTAAATGAAATTCCTTTTCCCGTCGTCGTGGTTTTTGGCAGAGTCTTCCGGTAGTCACAAAATGTCGTAAGTCTTTTTTTGTTAAGTTTTGTAGAAATGTTTTAAGGGATGTTTAGTATCTCAACGTTTCTGGTACCTTGAGTCATGGTGTAACGTCGTTGTATGTTGTTTTTTTGTGACTCTGTGGTTTGTTAACTTCGGTTGACATCGTTTGGGCTTTATCACATGTTAAGTTTGCAAATGTATATTGTTTTTTTGAAGTTAAGTTTTAAATTCTGTTTAGTTAATTGGAGGTTTATAACTGTTTAAATTGTTGAATTTCGTTAAAGTTGAAAAGAGTTTATGATAGTTAAAATTGCAGATAGATTTACGTTTTTAAAGGCTGTTTAAATTGTTGAATTTCGTTAAAGTTGAAAAGAGTTTATGATAGTTAAAATTGCAGATAGATTTATGTTTTTAAAGACTGTTTAAATTGTTGAATTTCGTTAAAGTTGAAAAGAGTTTATGATAGTTAAAATTCCAGATAGATTTATGTTTTTAAAGACTGTTTAAATTGTTGAGTTTAGTTAAAGTTGGTTAAAAGTTTAATTTAGTTGAAATTAATAAGTCTATTATAAATGTTGAAGTTTCAAGGTATTTTGTTAAGTTTTTATGAAGTTTGTTTGTTGAAAGTTGCTGGTCAACGTGTGTTAAAATATTGTTTACAAGTGAGCTGTTGGTTGCCAGAGATAAGTTGTTGATAATTGCTATACTAATATATTGTTGTTGAAAATCATTTACATATGTTGAATTTCTATTCTAATAAATACAGTTGTTATTTTTAAACTTGTCCTCATTATTTTTGTTGCATCTTCTGAATACACATTTGAGTCTGCTTAATGCAAGTTTACAGTTAGAGTTTTCATTGTGCATATTAAGACACTCTGCAATATCAACATTGGCCAAATTGGCTAACATAATTGGTTATGGGCTTTTGCTAGAGAGCAGCTCATGTATTGTGTTTTTTTTGTGATGCAGCTTTGGTGGTGAGGTTTGTTTGAAATGGCTATTAATGTTTTACCTGGTATTGAGAAGCTCAGTACTCATAATTATGGTACTTGGGTAAAAGATATAAGGTTTGTTCTAATAGAGAAGAACGCGTGGGACATTGTTGCTGGAACGGAGACTCTGCCGGAGCCCGATGAAAAGGGGGGAGTCGCTAGTAAAGGAAGCATAAATGATTTCAAAAGTCGATCGCGCCTGGCTTTATCAACTATATATTTAAATATCACTCCTGAGTATCGGGGCTTAATAGACGACTGTACGTGTCCTGTAGATGCCTGGAAAATTTTGAAGGAAAATTTTGTAAAGGATTCACGGGCTCACCATATGCGTCTTGTCAATGATTTGTTTAACTGTAGGATGAAACCAGGTGAATCTATAAATATTTATGCTCAAAGGCTATCTAAGATTGCTGAGGAGCTTAAGCAAATGGGCCATCCAATGGATGATACGTATGTCTGTTATCAATTTCTACAGAACTTGAATTCGAAGTTTGAATCGGCAGTGCAGTATATTCTACGATGGCAAGAGGGTTTCGAATTTAAGAAAATTGTCACCGAAATGATTGCTGAAGAATCGCGACTTGAGTTGAGAGACTCTAATTCAAACCATAGAGTTGAAATTCAAAATACATGTTCTAATGTGAGAAGTTTTGCCAATATTAAATGTTACCGGTGTGGACGTCAGGGCCACATAAGGAAAAATTGTCGCGTGACTTTGCCTAAACATCCAGTGAATGAATTTAATACCTCATCTAAAAATGACTCTAGAAAGAAGCCTATGTCATCTGTAGCTAAAAATAAAACTAAAGCCATCGGCCGTAACTTTTCTTCCAAAAATTATTTTGTTGCTCAGGCAAATTTTAGCAAGGTGGATGATGATTGCTGTTGGGCTTTTGATACCGCAGCATCTCACCATTTTTGTAAAAATATTGAGTATTTTTCAGATTTTACCTCTATAGAGGGTGAAGATTTGTATGTTGCGGTTGATGGTGTTAGTTTCCCCATTGAAGGGGAAGGTACTGTAAATTTAACTTTTGATAATGGTAATTCATATGTTCTGAAAAATGTGCTTTATTCCTCTAAACTTAGAAAGAATTTAATTTCGGGGCCTGTAATGGATTTAGATGGGGCTAGTTTTTTTGGTAAAGGGGGTAAAATTGATGTGGTCGGCAAAGATAATAAAAGAATCTTTTCTGCTGAACTAAGTAATGGTGTTTACAATGTTTTTCCTAGAATTTTGAATAAAAATGAAGGTCAAGTTATAAATGTTGCAAATGCATATAATACGAACTGTAATGATATTGAAGCATGGCATGCACGTTTTGGTCATGTAAGTCCGGAGTTGGTCATACATACTAGCAAAACCAATGGTGTAAAAGGCTTGCCTAAGTTAAAATTTTCAAAGTTTTTATGTGAACCATGTCGCTTAGGAAAGCAGAAAAGAATTCAATTTAAGTCATTTAACGGTACTCAATGTAATGGTCCTTTAGAAAGAGTTTTTATGGATATTTGGGGACCTATCCAAATTAATGGTTATAGGGGGGAGAAATTTTTTTTATCAATTATTGACATGTATTCCAAAAGAACTGCTATTTACCCTTTAAATGATAAATCACAGGTTTTTTCAGTTTTTGTTCGCCACATTGCTCGTGCTGAAAGGTTATTAGGTAAAAAGTTGAAGTTCATTCGAACAGACAACGGTACCGAGTTTGTGAACAGTGAGTTTAAAGGTTTCTGTGATGAGAATGGGGTTGTTCATGAATTGACGAACACTTACTCTCCAGAACAAAATGGGGTTTGCGAGCGTCTTAACCAAACAGCTTTAAATTGTGTAAGGGCAATGTTGGTGGATAGTAGGTTACCTATTCGTTTTTGGTCTGAAGCAGTTCTCTATTTTGTGTATACGTGGAACAGAGTGGTTCACCGTGGAGAAAAGAAAACCCTGTTTGAGCTGTATTTTGGACATAGACCGTCAGTTCGACACTTGAAACCTTTTGGCCTTGTTGTGTATGCTGGTGTCCCAAAGCAAAAACGGCGACATAAGCTTTCACCAAAGTCCCAAAAAAGTGTGTTAGTGGGATACGCTCTGAGGACGAAAGGCTACCGAGTGTGGTTACCGGAAGAGGACAAGATCATCGAAACCTTGAATGTTTCTTTTGGCAATAAATTGTATGGTTCTGACAGTGGAGCTGCACTGGGCACCTCATCTTCAGATTTGGAATTGCTCACCGATGGTCCAGTTGATCGTGCCAAAGCCGATCCTGTTGACATCATCGTGCAGAGCGAGCCCGAAGAAGTTGGTGAGGATGTCCAGGAAGACAATGCTGAACCTGTATGTCCCCTTTCTGAGACCCAATCTGAACTCGTGTGGCGGCGTAAGGCTGTCCCCAGGCCCAATGCGAAACGGGTGGATATATATTATTATCCTGATGGTTCTAACACACGGCTAAGATCTCTTAACGATGTCCAGAAATTTTGTTTAAGTAAAAATGTGGTGTTTGACCCGGATTTGTTTGATTTTTCTGGTGCTAATTTGTTTGAGGGGTTGGTGAATCAAGCTGTCGTACCATCGTCTCAGTTGACGAAATTTAAAAGGAAGTGTAGGCGTAAATCCAAGTGACTAGACTTGTCTATTCCAAGAACATTTAATCGAGCAATGAAATCTCAACAACAGGCTGAATGGAAAGCTGCCATGGACGAGGAGATGAGTAGTATGAAAGAGCGTAAGGTTTGGCACCTGGTTGAACTGCCGAAAGGTAAAGTTCTGTTGGGAAATCGCTGGGTCTATGCCTTAAAGCAGGACGAGCATGGAAACATCGCACGCTTCAAGGCAAGACTCGTGGCTCAAGGATTCCGTCAAATTAAAGGCGATACATACGATGAAACCTTCTCTCCTGTGGTGAACTTTTCAGTGGTCCGGTTTTTCTTTTCACTTTTAGTTTCAAATTTGAAATGGTTTAATACACAATGCGATGTTAAATGTGCCTATTTATATGCCCCATTAGATGAGGAAATATATATATGAGCCAACCTTTTGGGTATGTAGTTCAGGGCAAGGAGCATCTGGTATGCAAACTTGACAGAGCACTGTATGGCTTGCACCAAAGCGGACGCTTGTGGTATTATGAATTAAATCGTGTTTTGTTGGACCTAGGTTTTGAGAAATTTAATTGGTGCAATTGCACGTATAAATTTAAAGATTTTATTGTTTTGATGGTTTATGTTGACGATATAGTAATTTTTGGAAAGAGGCAAGTTCAAATTGACAATATAATTAAATGTCTGGAAGGCAAGTTTGATTTAAAAATTTTGGGACGAACTCAGAAACTTTTGGGGGTTGAGTTCTCATATGATGACGGTAATGTACAATTATATCAGTTGTCATATATCACGGAAGTTTGTGAGAGATTCAGTTCATTTCGTATTCCTGTGTCTTCACTCCCAATAGTTAAAGGGGTTAAATATTCTAAGAAAGACTGTCCAGCAAACCAGCAAGAAATTGATGAGATGACTAAATTTCCCTATAGGAGTGTTTTAGGATGCTTATCATTTATTTCAAATAGGACTCGTCCGGACATAGCTTACGCTGTAAACATCTTTAGTCAATTTCAAAGTAATCCAGGTCTTCCCCACTGGAACGGTTTAATAAAACTGTTAGGATATGTGTCATATACCAAGCAGTATAAACTTAATTTAAAATGTCATAATTCTAATTTAATAGCATATTCAGACGCTGACTTCGCCATGAACCGGGATGATTACGTGTCTATGGGAGGACAAATTGTTTTTGTTGATGAGAGTCCCATCTCTTGGAGGACATTTAAAGAAAGTGGAGTAAGCCTTTCCACTATGGAAAGTGAATTCGTGGCTATGTGTGAATGTGTTAAAGAGTTGATGTGGTTAGACCACATATTAGAGGATTTTTATAGTTTTGGTATAATTCCTGGTTCACATGTCCCTCCACTTCTCCTAGCTGATAATACACCGGCTATTGACTTTACGAAGTCGCCAATCGAAAACAACCGTTCGAAACACATAAACGTAAAATTGTTTTTCATACGTGAATGGTTGTTTGAGGGTTTGTTTAATCTTAAATATGTTTCTAGTCAATCTAACTTTGCCGACCCATTCACGAAACCCGTTACAAAATTTAATTTGAATAAATTCATTGATAAAGTATTTTTGAGAGATAAATAAAATTAAAAGTCATGTATTAAATTATATAGTAACTACAGTTTAAATTTTCCTCGTTTTAAATACATTATGTGTTTAAATTTCGGGTTATGGATCCTACCAAAATCCATGGTTTTTTTGAGAATTGTTTCTCGAATACAATATTTCGGGTTTATGGATCCTATCAAAACCATAATTTTTTCCCTCTTTTGGGTTTTTTTTGCTATTTCTCATTGCTAATGTGGTGTTTGGTGTTTGTACATTTTTCTTATGATTTGGTATGAATGGTTAAGCATGGGCGCTCATGTACGTATGTGAATGTTTTATGTGTTCGTCTGTATCATTGTATATATTCCATTTAAATGTTTATTGTGTATGAATTGTATATATATATGTCATATAAAGTACTTAATTATATCTATGTTTATTGGGTTTGCAATGAGAAAGTGAAAATTGTAATTGTATATATATATTACTATTAATGTTTGAGAATTTTTCCTAGTGCATAACTATTGAAAATGGACTTTAGGAGCAGATCGTACTGAAGAGCTGCTTATGATTCTTGTATGATATATTGTTATTGATATTTTGAGAATTGTTTCTGATGTGCTACTACTTTCGGATTCTATTGAAGAACTGTCACTCTGGATGTGGTAACACTTGTTTTTTTTAACCCTGGCAACTAATTGCTCTCTTGAAAAAAAGCAACATGGAGGGGGGAATATGTTGTAATTTTTGTCAATGTTGGTTTTATTTTATTTTCTTTATTAATAACTGTAATGTTTAATTGTGTTTTGTTACTTAAGCTAGAGGTTTTGACTAGTACTAAAGGATAAAGAACTAACGTTGTATTTTCAACCGGCAAACGTTTTGAGTCAACTTAAAGTCTAGAATAAGAGTTTAATTAATAAATTGTATAATTGTGGTATGAAATATTTTATCTATCACATAGTCTAAACTTTTATTGAAGGCATTTCTTATTAAATACAGCATATTTACTTACGTTTTGGCCGGAAACTTTATTTTAAATAATTTCCGTTTATGTTTACATTAGTGAACTACTGCTAACGACGATCGGTTGGTTGCTCACTGGTTTCTTAACATCTCGCACTGGTTTACCTGTTTAACTGCACTATCGCCAATTGCCGTCACTAGATGGCAGTGCGGTAACTAGTTTTCGCGGGCTGCCATTGGTTGAGTGTGCTGATCCGATGATCAGTATTTAAGGCCTTACCGGCGAGTGATGTGGGCAGTTCTTCAATGTTTTGATTTGTGTAGCTGTCTGCTGGAGCAGCTCCGGGATGCCTGTAGTTTTTTTAAAGTTCAACCAATAGTGAAACCTATTAAATGAAATTCCTTTTCCCGTCGTCGTGGTTTTTGGCAGAGTCTTCCGGTAGTCACAAAATGTCGTAAGTTGTTTTTTGTTAAGTTTTGTAGAAATGTTTTAAGGGATGTTTAGTATCTCAACGTTTCTGGTACCTTGAGTCATGGTGTAACGTCGTTGTATGTTGTTTTTTTTTGTGACTCTGTGGTTTGTTAACTTCGGTTGACATCGTTTGGGCTTTATCACATGTTAAGTTTGCAAATGTATATTGTTTTTTCGAAGTTAAGTTTTAAATTCTGTTTAGTTAATTGGAGGTTTATAACTGTTTAAATTGTTGAATTTCGTTAAAGTTGAAAAGAGTTTATGATAGTTAAAATTGCAGATAGATTTACGTTTTTAAAGGCTGTTTAAATTGTTGAATTTCGTTAAAGTTGAAAAGAGTTTATGATAGTTAAAATTGCAGATAGATTTATGTTTTTAAAGACTGTTTAAATTGTTGAATTTCGTTAAAGTTGAAAAGAGTTTATGATAGTTAAAATTCCAGATAGATTTATGTTTTTAAAGACTGTTTAAATTGTTGAGTTTAGTTAAAGTTGGTTAAAAGTTTAATTTAGTTGAAATTAATAAGTCTATTATAAATGTTGAAGTTTCAAGGTATTTTGTTAAGTTTTTATGAAGTTTGTTTGTTGAAAGTTGCTGGTCAACGTGTGTTAAAATATTGTTTACAAGTGAGCTGTTGGTTGCCAGAGATAAGTTGTTGATAATTGCTATACTAATATATTGTTGTTGAAAATCATTTACATATGTTGAATTTCTATTCTAATAAATACAGTTGTTATTTTTAAACTTGTCCTCATTATTTTTGTTGCATCTTCTGAATACACATTTGAGTCTGCTTAATGCAAGTTTACAGTTAGAGTTTTCATTGTGCATATTAAGACACTCTGCAATATCAACATTGGCCAAATTGGCTAACAAGAATCAAGATCTTCAGCTTTCTGCCGCATTAATGGACCGTTAATGTGCGCATCATTTTGCCTAACATTGGCAAACCACAGTGTCCAAACAGATTCGACTTCTTTATCTTTTCCAGTACATCTTCGTTTACAGTTCAAATTTGCATTCATCTTCGCTTTAATGTCAATCTCGTCGCAATTCTTTATCATATTTTACAGAGTGATTGCTGAGAGATTTTTAGTGCAGCAACAGCTTTCTCTGACTCATTTTGGGTAAATTATCAAAGCGTTTCAAAATGCCAATTTTGTCCTTGAGAGTTAAATCATTGTGTTTTCTTTCCATAGCTAAAATGCTTGGATTATAAGTGCAAATGGGCACAGAGAAAAAATTCAGCGAAGCCTTCTATTCTTTTGGAGATTCTCCCTTTGATTTTATAGTTTGCAATTTTTGTTGACTGAAGGGGAAAAAAAAAGAAATTGAAAATGGTACTTGAAAGTGATAACAATAAACGAAGGCGCTGATTACAAAAACCGACTTTTTTAACATGTGTTAATATACAAGCGTTCGGGACTTCGCAATTCTGATAACATTAAACGAATGATAACATTATCCGTGATCACATTAAGCGGCATCTACTGTATATCATACTTGCCAACTTTTACGTTTTTTCCGGAAGATTTCCAGTTTTTTAGCGTATCTTCCGGTCTTCCAGACAGATGATGAAGTCTTCTGTTTTTAAAAAAGTCGCGGATATTGTTCGTTTTAAAAAGAAACCCCAAATGTTCTACGAAAACTCCCGATTCCCAATCTTTCTCCATCCATAACATGAATCTCAATATTCATTTCAAACTTGCTTTATGAGATTCTAGAACATGTAAAGAAATGGAATTGTTAAATATTTCTTGCAGATGTAATTATTTTTTGTCCCCCCCTTTATTTATCTCCAACTAATGATCAGCAATCAAATGTTCTGCAGAAGTCTTTTCTTTCCTAATCTTTATCTATCTGCATCATAAATGATAATAAAATTAGTTTTAAACTTCTTTCATTAGATTCTAGATGTAGAGTTAATATTTCTTACTCTGTAACTCTGTAATTATTTTGTATCCCCCCCCCCCCTCTTCCCCCGGATTGTGATCAATGATCAATTCTAGAAACAGTAAAGCAATGGAAGTGCTCAATATTTCTGATGTATGTAATTATTTTTAGACCTTTATTGCTGAATTTAATGAATCTGTTTATTTTTCCTCAATTAAATTAAATATTTGTTTGTCATATTTATACCAAATGTGTAAACATGGAAAAAAATGAAAAATTTTTTCAGGTAGGAAAATTTTTCCCAAATCAATTTAAGAAAATTAATACTCAGTTGGTTTTATGCACGTTTGAAACTGATAATTAGCTACTGCCACATTTTTTTATATGTACAGGGCATTTAGTGTGGTCCCTAAAGTCCCTAAAAGTCCCTTAATTTATTTTAGGTCCCTAAAAGTCCCTTTTTTTGGCAAAATGGTCCCTAAGTCCCTTTTTTTTTCTTTGCCTATCAAAAATCTTAAGATTTTTTAAGTATGCCGAGAAAAAAAAAAAAAAAAACATTCAGATGCGATGAAATTGCTTAGGCACATACTTTATATTATCTACAGAATACTGAAATGATAACTTTTGGCAGCCAGTTATCTGATGTGTAACAGGGACACTAATATTCATAGATAATTCAGCAAATGGGCCATGGGGGAAGGAAAGGCTAAGCTTAAAGAGGTCATTGTGCTAACTGTCCTCTCACCATTGCATAGTGCGATACCACAGTACTGCATGCATTAGGTCAGAAGCTTGAGTATTTTCAGCTCAGTAATGAGCCCAGTTACAAATTCAACTCTGATGACTAGCAAAGATTTGTATTTGTATATCTTTAGGTTTAAAAAAAAAAAAAAAAAAAAAAAAAAAATGTTGCAGTACCTAGGGATCAATCCAAGCAAAAATTGGGACCCTTTTGCTGCCCATTTTCAAATTTCTAAAATGAATCCCTTTACAAAATTCAAATCTATAAAATAGGCCCCTTCACAAAATTTAGATTTATAAAAAAAAAAAAATCCCTTTCATAGGATTTTGTTTTGTAAAAATGATAATTTTGTAAAATTTTTCCATGTTTCCAGTATTATTTTTAATGAGTATCTATACTTGGTTCAGTGAAATGCTATTAATTTGATATTAAACATCAGATAGAGTAACTGCTAAAATGAAAGGTTTCATACAGTAATAATTTTTTTCGCAAAAATAATCAAAATTTTGCAAAAATAATTTGTTTTTCACAAAAATGGACCCCAAAAATTCAAACCTGTGTCGACCCCTGGTACCGTAACATTACTACTTTGCTTTGGCCTGGTAATAAATAGTTTAGATTTAAGTCTGAATGGAAATCTAGTACCTTTAACACAGTTAAGGGAGCATGTATAAAAATTTGGTTCAATGGAAATACTTCTTAATTTAATACTAAATGAACAGATCCAAAATTTATCTCAGTGCCCAATTGTTGTGCAGTCATCAATGCCAGGGGTGGCCCCATAAAGTGCTAATGGCATAGGATTTCCACTACGGTCTCATTTTCCAGAAAATGTGTTTATACAGAACCACATATATACAGAATGCGAAAATTAAACAAGAAATTTTTGCTTTTTTTGCTGAAGCATTTTATTAAACTGTTATTTAAAAAGAAAAAAATTTAAAAATGTTAATTTTTTTTACACAGAATAAAAAGAAACAAGAACAGAAAATCATGTGGTATGCATTGATTATTAGCATTTTCCAATTGTACATACTTGTTGTGTCATTATAACCTTCAGTATTATTTATCTACATTATCACACAATGAAAAGGCAGACAGGTAAACTATGTCACTCTTAAACATTGTTAGAAAGTGTTAAAAATGATTAATACAAATGGAAATGTAGCCATTAATTTCTAATTGCAGCTCTTAATGTATCTAAATATTTTAGTATAGGCCTGTTAATCTGAAGATTAAACATATTATTCTATACAAAACATTATTTTATCATATTCACATAAATGTCAACTTCTTTATGATTTTTGAAGTAGATAGTTATTAAAATGTGATTTATAAAAATGGCTATCCTATAAAGCAATGTATTGGCCTTTTTTTGGGGAGATGTCCCTGTATACAAACCAAGTTGTGCAGGACTCATTAATGCTATTTTAAATAGAGAACATTACATAATGAACTTGAATAACATATATCATTTTTAAGAAAAATCTGAAAATATTGACGAACACTGCAGTCGAGCAGATAGACATAGAGAAACAGACAGCTGGGCAGACAAATACATTATTTCAAATCTTATTTATACTTAAAATTTTTTAGAAAGTGTTAAAAATGCTTGAAGTAAACAAAAATGTAATTGCAGCAAATTTTCAAAAACAGTTCTTAA
The DNA here is from genome assembly GCA_963930645.1 of Salticus scenicus. Lineage (NCBI taxonomy): Eukaryota > Metazoa > Arthropoda > Arachnida > Araneae > Salticidae > Salticus > Salticus scenicus. The sequence goes on from CAWVNO010002726.1 coordinate 117,547, forward strand.
TGTAACTGAATATTTTTATAGTCTTTTTAAATTTTATTGCTATTCATATTACATTCTGTAGAAAACATTCTTTTGTACATATAACATATTTCAATTTCATTAAGATTTGTGCCAAGTGGTAGTGTATGCCTGTATGGTTTATAGAAATACTTCTCATAGAATGAATGCTTTGGCATATTTTCAAATGTTCTTGTACACAAATCATTGGTGGTATTTATTCTATTTTCAATGGGAAACATCTGATAGTGAACATGAATAACATATTTTAATTTCATTAAGATTTGTGTAAAGTATATTAAAATCAGGTTTATTGTAATTCCTTTCATAGAATGCAATGCTTTGGAATACTTTTGAGTGTCCCTGTACACAAAGCAGTAGAGGTATTTATTCCATTTTTAATAGGGAATGTGGGATAGTGAACTTGAATAACACATATCAGTTTCAAGAAATTCCATGAATATTTACGGGAAATAGAATACGGACAGACAGACAAACTGAAGTCATCAACACTTTTCAATCTTATTGGAAAGTGTTAAAAAACACTGATATACATTACATTGTTTTACTAATGTATGATCATTGTATGAAATGGACATATTATGCATAGTTCTTTTATCGAGAAGTATAAAAGATTTTATTTATATCACATCCTATGGGGACTAATTTTCTTAAAATAAATTAAGTTATTTAAAAGTATGAAGTGAAACTAATATATATTTCAGAATGTTCCTACAGAATTACCGAAATTGCATGTTTACTATTTATTTTCTTTTTCAGGGATCCCTAAAAATTTCAGATATATTACTTGTATGTTCATTGACGGATATATGAATTTGGGAATAAAAACATACTGACATCATGTTCACTTTTATTTATTTACTGAAATATTCAGTGGTTCAAATTTGCTTAAACACACAGCAACTATACTAAATGTTCAAAATGTCCATGGAAGCCACTTCAGATTTTTTTTTTAAAGATGTCATTATAAAATTTAAAACTTAGTTTGGAAACGAAAAATGTAACATACATAAAGAGACATCTATAATAGCATACGAACAGGTATCATAAGTCTAATAGCATTGTAGCATTTTGTTTGAGACGGTTTTTTGATTTTAGCTTTTTCAGTAAAAAAAAAATTATGAACTCGGGTTAAACCCCGTAGTGGCAGCCGATGTTGGTATGATTTTTATTTTCACTTGTAACTTTGAATTGCATTATTTATTTGGCTAATATCCAACTTTGTTAGCAACACAGAATGAAGTGGGCTGGTACCTTTTAATCAAAATGTCATGATTATTATTTTTTTTTTTTTTTTGTCATATCATGAAATGCATTAAATGTTTTGTCTGCCGTTCAAACTTTTATAAACATATACTTTTTTCTGTTATTTGCAGCAGTTCACGACAGCTGCATATAGCATAGTTACTGCAAAACTCAGACTGCACCTGTAGCATACTGTGCAATTTTTTCTTTGCACATCTTAGTTCAATTTGCCCTATTGTGCAAAAAATGACCTTAGAGCTAAATTCTTTTAATAGTTAGTATGGTTTTGCTTAGGTTGTTTACAAAAAAGAATTTTGAAGCAACAAACCACACCAGTGGCTGAAAGGTTCTCTTCTGAAATCTAGTTGATAAAAAAAAATGCCAGATTCGGGTTACACTTGTGGGCCTTACCTAGCTATTTGAAAATTTTGTTTTCTCTGAAACTCGCATGAATACAGGCTAAAATCCTTTAAACAGATCCCCATGGAGGGCAAAACACTCTAGGCACCTTGAGTAGGTAATAGACTGTTCCTCTTGTTGACCCTCCCACACACTTAGAACAACAAATTTTGAATAAATTGATGGGAAAATATGTATATTCTATTTGCCAAACATAGCTTTAAATGTAAAATCTGAAACTTTTCATTTTGCATCATAACGAGCAGTAAAAGTGAGTGCTCATCATAGAAATTATTGTAGGACCAAGAGTCTCATGGCTCATATAACTCAATGCCTGTATCTTAAGGTATTCAACAAAACCAAATGAGTATGAATTCTTTTGACACTGGCTGTGTATTTTTAAATTATTTGATTTTGGGCATTATACTTGGCTTATACATGGTAGGGGATCATAAAAGAATGCGTATATATGTATATTACTGATACTTAAGCATAAAATAAATAGGTCCCTAAAGTCCCTTTTTTTTCAATTTTGGTCCCTAAAGTCCCTTTATTTTTGAGGGAGTTGTGCTAAATGCCCTGTATGTATGATTAATGTACATACACAAAAAACATATTCTATATTTGTTTAAAAAATTTGTTTTTCTGTTGGCATGGAATTTTATTAAGGCTTTATGTGGATATAAAAGTTATTGCAGTTATATTATTATTATTATTATTTTTTTATGTTAAGGAAAAAATTCTGAAATTGCTTAATGTAGTTAAAAATTATACATATAAATAAATATTTATGTCGCCAATTTATTGAAAGTGACATTATCAATATTTAACTAATCAACCAACCAACAATGTTAGCAAAAAATTTTCAGCTAATTTCCAATTTTAAAAACCACATGAACGATTGTTTTTTTTTTTTTTTTTTTTTTTGAGGGAGAGGGGGGGAGCTTTAACAGGTTTCATACTCATCAGGGAAAACCTGGAATACTCAGGGAATTAGGATTTTGTTAAAAAAAAAAAAAAAAAAAAAAAAAAGAGTTAGGAAAAATACAATTTTCATCAAAAGTCAGGGAAAATCAATTATAAAACCTGGAAAAACAAATATTTCCATCCTCTCAAATGACTTTTTTGTTTAGTTCAATATCAAAATTCAAATGATTAAGGATCGTGAAAATATGCATGTAAACAATAATTTCTACCTGAATTTCTATCATGATCGGCAGTAACATGACATCATACAGTGGAAGTAGATGTATTTTCTTCTCTCTAGAGGAATATTTCTTGTAATAGTCATTAATATTTTTTTGAAAATTGCCCAGGGAGTTTTTTTTTTTTTTTTTTTTTTTTTTTTTTTCCCATATCTATCTGAATGTGAACCTTGTTGAAACAGCTAATGGAAACTAAAAATGTTTAATAGAAAATATTTCACAGCTGCTTAGTGAGTGCATTTCTTTCTACACTATTAGGTACTCTTTCTTATTTTATTTACTTTTTTATTATATAATTTAACTTAAGTTTTTTTTGTCTACTGTTAAAAATATTTCTTACAGATTCTGTTTTGTAGATATTTATATGTTGAAGAGGTATAGCTTCATTTAAAACTTTTATATATTTAGTATAATCAGTAGTGGCACCAGAAATTCCCCGACAGGGGGCACTACATAAAGAGAGTTTATTATATGAGTATTTATCAAAAACTTCAATACTGTTAATAATATTTATGTTAATATTTGTACCATTCCATTTGTTAGTACTCCTCATGGTTTTGGAGATCATTGTGTCACAGACAGACATTTTCTAAAAATATCGTGGTCAAAACGTGTTCTGGACCTCTCAAAACATGTATATTCATGGAATACTGGAAGCTGAAAATTTTTACGAATCCAATACTTTCTTCTATTGAATATAGAATGGAAAAACTGGAATGCTCCAAATTTGTAAAAGGAAAGAAAAATGCTGCTAAAAGTAGAAAAACTGAAAATTTTGTATTTGTTCCCCCGAGAGATTTTAGGAGTATGCCCCGACTGGGGGGGTCACAGACTCCCCAACGGAGGGGGGGGGGCTGTACCCCCTAGCTGGTGCTACCCCTGAGTATAATCAATCTATAGTAAAACATTTTTATAGATTCCTTCAAAATATTAAAATTGTAAAACTGTATTGTTTATACGTCAAAGAAAAAAAAAATCTTCCCTTTTTTTATGAAATCTTCTGGTTTTTCAACAAAAATCTTCCCTTTTTTTATTAAAATAGGTTGGCAAGTATGATATATATATATATATATATTTTTTTTTTTTTTTTTTTTTTCTCTTGAACAGCATTTTTGTCTGATACCACAAAACAAAATACGTTGAAAATGCAACTTTCAAATTTTCATGTTCAAGTGGGCATCAAATAAAAAGTATTGATGTATCAGCTATCAAAATGTATGATGACAATGTGGCTTAAGTCTGAAGTTAGTGGGAAAAATGCAATTCTTCTGTTGGAGGGGGAGGGAGTTACTTTTTGAACAGCTGAATACAAATATTAACATTAAATCTCTTTTTCGCGATTGTTGATAAAATTGTGTGTATGTTAATATTATAACTTAAAGTAGATTATGATTTTTAATTTCTTAAAAAATAAAAATATTCACATATTTGTTAATGTGTAAAGTTATTGTTAAAAACAGTTCTTTATATATTAAAAACTTTGATAGTTTCTCAATCTCAAACAAAAAATAAATTAACGTATTTAAAATTAATTAATGTAAATAAGTTATTGAATGTGTAATGTTCAGTAGATTGTTAGTGTTTTACCATAGTCTCATACCATTGCCTTTGTTAGATTGCTAAGACCTTTCATCTGCCGGAACCACTGAGGTCCGGTCCGAGAAACATTTCATTCTTTTCAGGTATCACCATCCCTCTCGACTTTTTTATGTGACGTATCCTCTTTACTCCGTGTCACATAAGAGTTATAATGAAGAGGCTTTCATTCAGTAACGAGTCCGAGAATTAGAGGCAGTCGTTTATTGGGCCATCTGGAACATCTTACAGGTTATAGTCCAGGATCTAGGTCTGAACATGTGGAATGCAGTGCAGCGGAGCCGAGAATGACGGTAGCCCACGATTACATTGCGTACCTCCTGGGGCCGTTAATTTGACGTGACTTTACTTAGGCAAGAGCACACACGAAGAGAGAGCTCATCCATGTGCGTTTTCTCTTAAATACCAACGTTTTTGGCGCGAAACTTTACAACTCCTTCGTCTAATTATTGGCTATTAACTTAATGATTGACAACTTTGCTGAGGTCCAGATCGCCGGGATTAATTATTATGCATCATCTAACCACGCACAAGAAACTGCAAGTTGCGTTTGTTCAGCACTTTATTATCCTAAAATTCGTTCACTTTTATGACTTTTGCTAGGGGTGAAACTTTTCAGTGGCTATCCCTGAATTCAGGGTTTTTAAAAATTTTGCTGTCTTTGAATTTCATGTTAAAATACTTTGTTTTTACAGAAATTTTTACTTTGAATGTTTAATTTGCCTTATAATGTATTACAAAGCCTACAAATGTCACTTATTATAGGTAACCGCATATAATATATCATTAATAAATGCTCCTATCTGCATTTAAGGAACAGTTTTCAGAGTTTTTGCAAGCTAGGTAGTTTCACCCCTGCTTTTGCATTATGCTCGTGCATTGTACTAAAACTTGCTTTACAGGGGAAACTTTAGAATTAATTTTTAGTTAAGACTTTCTAATGGGATTTTCTTTAAGTTATTACTCACTATTAATTTAAAATAATAATTTAAAAACTTACCTCTCTTTATCCTTTCATACATATATATATATATATATATATATATATATATATATATATAGAGATAGATAATGTATAAATGATTTTACATAGTCGTTAAAAAAATTTCTGAAAGTCCTTGAAAACTCCTTATTTTTCTTTATCATAAATGTGTACAAACCATGTAAATTAATGAAATTATTAACATTTTGGCATTGGAGTGGTTCGTAGAAAATTTGTATATATTTAATTTTTTTTATTTACGATTTTAAACATATAAAGCTACAAATTTAATTAAATAAACAAAAAAACCTTACTTTAGCTTTACCGATGTGACACTTTTTGGCGAAGTACTTTCTTATTAGGGGGCCCCCCCTCATCGTCATCGTCGGTCACTCCATTCTGTGCGCTTCTGAAGATTTTCTGCAGGTGTTTTAATTTCTTTTCTCTTTTTTAGGATATGGCGCCAGGTGGCGTCTATACTTGTTGTTGGTTGGTTTTTAATTTTTGTTTTTTCAATTTTGGGAATTCTAATTAAAATATTTAACCTAGAAGTGAAATTAAAAAATTAATGTTATTTTTATGACACAGAAGTTTCTTACTTCAAATTGTATATTATTTTAGCATTTAACCATGCATTTCCTAAACATATATTTATTCTTATTTAATCAAGAAAAACTTAAACTCATTTGAATTAACAAAAAATTGTTATCTTCATATATCCAGGGCTGCCAACAACTACGCAATTGGCATAGTAACTATGCTTTAGCCTGCTTCTGCTACACTCTATGCATCGCATATTTAAAGCTACGCTTTTCCTTTCCTCATCGTTATCTTGTTTACAACAAGCGAACTCCGATTTCGCACCATATCTGCAAATTGCAGTTACGGATGAAGTAGCCTGAAAACTCCGGAGGTTGGTAGGTTTCATTTCCTTCTCATAAACTATGACAATAGCATGACTGTATACGTGCGGTGATTGGATGTTTGGAGAAGTTCTTTTCTATCACTAGAGGTCTAATGCTAATCTGTTTACTTTTGTTTTTTGGTATCATGTGTTATCGGCTGGACTCGTATTTCTGCATTTATTTTTTACTTAAAAGTGGACAAATTTGTTTAGTTTTTTATTTAATAGTATTTTAAGTTAAAATGAGCGATTATGGTGATAAAGAAGAAAAAAGTTCCTGATCAAAAATTTCTGTCGGAGTATACTGCTAATGGCCATATCACACGGGAACATATATACTCAACACAACACTATACACAACATGTTGACTATGCTGAACGAACGAGAAACCGGTCAGCTTTCCCCAGGGTTCCCCCGAATCAATGGCGTGATGTATTCCCTTCTCTAAAGGTATTCCAAAAAAAAAAATCCTGTTTATTCCTCCTATTGGTCAATTTTGATCAGCATGCTCAACATACTCAACTTTTTCTAAACGGTTTCGTAAAAGTTGATCATCCGAAAACTTGCTGTCCTTGAACAAAATCAGGCTGAGTATGTTGGGTATAATGCTGAGTTTAGTAAAATGCTGAACGAAAGTCTCTCGTGTGATATGGCCTTAAATGACCATGTTTGCGATCTGTTGATTCATCACCCCATCAGGCGTATTATTGTAAAATATGTAACAGCAATTTTTGCATAAATCATGGTGGACTTGATTGTTCATGTTATATTGCAACAAGCCAATGTATTATTTTTGTATGTTAGATTATTAAAAGTCAATAAATTTCAGAAAGTAAGTTTTAATGTAAACAAAAGATTTTATGCTTATTTATATTTTAAGCATTTTCTTATTTTTTAGCGACTACACTTTTTCTTGTTTTTTAACTACACTTTAGCACTCCAAGAGGTTGGCAGCCTTGTATATCCTTCAAATCATATGAGTGTTCACAGCAAGTTTTTCAATATAGGCAAGAAATACTTGGCTTTGCAACAGTATTGTGCTCGGTACAAGAATATTTATAGGAATATTCTTGGATCATCATCCAGTTACCTATCCTGTCCTACTCCATTTGCTAAATTTAGAATTTGTACTTCTTCCCGTTGCAAAACATGTCCAAATGCTTTAAAATCCCAAATTCATGACAGTAGTTCTTCGATCCCATTTTGTCAGGCATGCAATGTGATTTATAAAATTAGCTGTGGTCTTTGTAACATGAAATATATTGGTGAAACATGCACTCCCTTTCATCTTAGAATTAATCAACATCGTTCAGATTCCAAAAAAAATCTCTTCTTATATGCACCTCACTCAAAATCCCCTGTTGAATCACAACACTTTCATTATAATTTTAACTCCTGCACCATAGAGATATTTAAAATTTACAAAAATAAACATGAGCGTCTTTTTCTAGAATCCAAATATATGCAATATTTTAATACTATTTACCCACATATAGGCTTAACACAGAGCATTATAATAAAATTGTCAAAGTTTATTCAAATACTAATCCACCACATGAATATACAACTATTTATGAACAGCTTAACCATACAATTTATCATAAAACTACTAGATACAAATGTGGATCCAAATCTACTGACTATATAATTCCTCAAAAAGAAATGCTCAAGAATATTTTAGAGATGCATTCTCAATATCTCATCAAGTATGATTGGGTTTATGTACGGAAATTCATTTTAATTAAACGGAAATATTTAATTAAATATTTAAAAGTGTTTCTTAATCTCTAAATCAGCATTTTTCTGATATTTTTTCCGATATTATGTTTAAAATAAAAAAAATTAATTTAAAAACTAATAAAAAAAACCTAACAATGTTTATACAAATTCTCAAATTATTGTCAATTTTTCAAACCAGACAATTACAGCAATAACAATGTATAACAATTACAATAATATAATAACTCTTAGAAAATATAGCACAAATCCATTTTTTTACCTTTTAAGTGCAGAGCAAAAGAACGTCTTTAGATGAATTTAACATACATGATGAATCTTCACAAACAATAACCTTTTAAATCCAGAGAAATAAATCACAATATCTTCATAAAAAGGGATTTTAGCCGGTAACATTGTAGATAATCACAAACTATAGAAGACACAACTAAATCATAAACAATCGACATGCATCGTCTCGCGGTTGCCTGGTTGACCAGCGAGAAAGACGAACGATGATTTGAAAAAACGCACAAGAGTTCAATTGAAGACCATAAAAAAAAAAAAAAAAATCCTGCAGTAAACTGGATCTGTTACTATTTAAACTGTTTTAAAATTTAACTTATTTTAATTTAATCATTCAAATTTAACATGATTTAGTACTAAGACTATAAACAATTTCAACATCATTAAAACCTAAAACTTAATAATATCAATTCGAAACACTATAACATCTTTTTAATTTTAAAATTTTAACATCTCTAGATGAAAAACTATTAATGAGGTCAAGTTCATCTTAACTACAAAAACATAACATCCTGAAGCTGCTATAAGAGACAGCTACTAGAGCTACTCAAATGAACTAAGGTCATACTGCCATTCTGGAACTCATGAAACTGCCAAGTGCGAAGTTGTTCAAATCGTCGCGCTCTTTTATACTTCACAGAAGTTTTTTAATTTGCATATCAACGACATCGATAACTCTACTTAACTGCGAAAGCCAAAAGATAATTTATAATAACTATTTCCAAAGTAATGGTAACAGTAAAAATAGAAAAGTTCCCAGACCTGCGAACTGCTACGAATTTGGGCTGAAAACTATGAATTTTTATCTAGCACCAAAACTGCAACATTTCTGACTACGTTTTGCTTTGTGATTTTCAATCTTTCTCCATCCTCACCATAAATGTCAATCTTCATTTTAAACTTACTTTATTGGATTCTAGAATGTATAAAGAGATAGAATTGTTAAATATTTCTCATTCGTGTATTTTTTTGTGCCACCCCTTCGCACCCCACCCCACTTCCTAATGATTGGCAAACAAATGCCTTGCGAAAGCCTTGGGATTTCTAATCTTTTTCCATCCGCAACATAAATGTCAATGTTCTTTTTAAACTTACTTTAATAGATGCTAGAACTTATAAATAAGTAGAATTGTTCAATATTTCTCACTCATTTTTTTTACCCCCCCCCCCCCCCCTTCCCCTCCTCATAAGCAGTCAATGATCAAACGCCAGCAGAAGACGTTGAATGTATTTAATGTTTATATTTTAACATCTTAAAAATAGTTATCCCAATTCTAAGATTATAATTTTTTACTATCATTATAATATATATTTTTTAAAATTATACGCATAATTAAACACACAACAAAAATATTTATTTAGTGGGTAGCATTTTTGCTGAATTTTAATAGCTGGTTGAATATAGTGTAAAAACAGGAATTCTGCATTTTGAATAAAATTATTTTACACCTGATTTCATAAATCGTGTTTGCTTCTTACAGTCTTTCATTATATATGAACACTAATGCAAATTATTTAGAATATTTTAGATAAAAATAATAACTTTAAAAAATGTTTAATCTGAGGTGGGAGGAGGGGAGGTAAAAAAAATTAAACATAATGTGGCCGGATTTTGGTGACAAATAAAACCAGATGTCCAACATCCGGCAGTGCATATTATCTGTGGAAAATTTTTCATCAGGGCTGAAAATAGTACCCTGTGGATTATACACAAGAAAATACGGTAATATACATACATTTATTTTGTTTAGGATTCGTGTGTTGCATCAACCATCCAGTCTATTTTTAAAATTGGTGTGCTACTAATTGTCATTTTCAAATGTTGGCAGGTATGAGTTACGTAAGCCAAAAATGGCAACGATAGAAAGGTAAACAAACATTGATGTTTTGATACGCGAAATATTTGAGCAGCGAAATGAACTTTAATAAAAGAAAAAATAAGTGAAAGTTTAATAACTTCAAAAGAAAAAGGTAAGTTAAAGCTTTACCTAAAACAATGAATATATATATATATATGAAATTAAATTTTTTTATATGTGAGGACATTGATAGTTATCAGGTCCAGATATCCGACAGTCCCCATTCCCAGTATACGAGGTGTGGCTATTAAATAACGAGACTATTGCTGTAAAACATTTTATTTTAAATTTATACATATTTAGTTATTATCATCTTAAATATACAACCCTCCTCTATCCCCACAATGCTCCATGTGAATTTTCCATTGTTCGAAACAGTGCTGGAAGTCTTGTTCTGTGAGCTCCTGCATGAGGCGTGCCGCTTTTTATTTCACAGCTTTAACTGACTCAAATATTGTTCGTTTTAATACAAATTTAACTTTGGGGAACGGATAAAAGTCACATGGGGCAAGGTAAGGCGAATAAAGCGGATGGTCTAAAACTGGGATGTTGTATTTGGCTAGAAACGCCTTGACAGACAATGACGTGTGAGCCGGCGCATTGTCTTGATGGAGAACCCATGACTTGTTCTTCCACAATTCGGGTCGTTTTTTCCTTACCCCTTCACGGAGTTGAGCAAGCACCTCAAGATAGTAATGTTGATTAATAGTTTGACATTCAGGAACCCAGTGAAGGTACACAATACCATGAATGTCGAAAAAAAAAGGATCATCATCGCTTTGAATTTTGGTCATCATCTCCAAAGTCTTCTCAGCCATCTTGGAAACGGTTGAACTACTCATAAACTCGCACACGTGATAAACATTCATCGCCATAAACTTGTTTTGATGAAAGATAAGTTTCACTAGCGATTTTACCAAGTTTCACGTGGAATTTCACGACAATTCGTTGCTCTACTTTTACACTTTTCGGCAAAACGAAACAAACACCTCTTACACAAACGAAGGTTATGGCCAGACTGATTTCTCTACAAACACGGAAAGAGCTGCAATCGAAAGAGAAGGCTTTACGCTGCACAGCTGTCGGTCGTTCGCATTTGGCGCATATGTAGTTCATCTGTAGCAGCAATAGTCTCGTTATTTAATAGCCACACCTCGTACACATGAAATTATCAATTTTTTAAGTGCACACAATAATTAAACTAGTTTGTTGTGGCCACCGCAAGACTTTCTTCTATATTTTACTATATTAATTTATTAATTGAAAATAATTTATTAAAATTATCTAACAAGGTTAATGGAAATGATATTCGTCTTAGAGATAACTAACACTAAATATCTAAAGAAAGACAGTTTTATTGCCTATAAATAGCATCTTAAAAAATCCGTTTTTATAATGGTTATCTCACATATCAGGTTTCATACAGTTATATGCCATAGAAGTTGGTATACAGCCTCCCCGTTATAAGGAAAATTGGAGTAAGCAGCGCCACCTGTTGGGCGGATAACGCTAAAATTTGACAGGCATTAATTTATATCAAGGTACATCTATATATAAATTTATATACAATTCTCTGCAGTAGTTCCTGAGATATAGCCTTCCTTTAAACTACTGAAATCGTATAGCAGCGCCACCTGTTGGCCGATAAGCATTCAAACTGAATCAGTGTAATGTCCCATTATGGCGTTCTCATATATCAAGTTTTGTTTGATTTAAGTTGTGGAAATTGCTGTATAGCCGCATTACATGTTGAGCGGCTGACACAAAAAGTTGATAGGCACTAATTTAGATCAAGGTACATCTACATATAATTTTATATAGAATTCTGAGCAGTTGTTTCGGAGATATAGTCAGTATAAAATTTTTGGTTTGTTGCACACACACACACACAAACAGATACATTTTCTAAAAAAATGATCAAATCGTGTTCTAGACTCTCAAAACATGTAAATCCATCAAAAACCAAAAGTCAAAAATTTTTACGAATCCAATATTTCTATTGAATATAGAAAAAGGTTAAAAAAGTATTTTGGTTTAAAAGGCATTTGATTTTTGTATAACTGGATTCCATTCAGACATAATTAGCATGTTTTGGCCACCACAAGACTTTTTTCTACATATTCCTATTCACTGAGTGCAAAAAATTTATTGAAACTATTATTCATTGCAATTATCTAAGTTTTGTGGTGTATAAATAACATCTAAAAATATGTGTTTTTATAATGGTTATCTTGCATATTAAGTTTCGTACAGTTATAGCAATAGTGTTCAACTAAACAACATTACTATATGAAGAAAAGTACTCATACACCCTATTATAATTTTCTGTTTTGTGTATTTAATAATTTCTCTTACTTTATTTTTACAACTGTTATTTACTTAATGTTTGGAAAGTTGAGTGTAGTCACTCCAAATTTTCTGTAAGAAACTAGAAATGAATTATTTACATAAAAATTTATACTAAAATTTTGTTGTGTCATAAATGCGATTTGAAAATAAAAATTTACCAATTAAATGTCGGTCTTCACTCTTTTGATAAATGAAGTACATGTATTTAGATTGTAAGAACATTTATTTTTTGAAGAATATCAAAGAAAATATTGTACATCTAGTGATTTTTATTTTCAACTGAAACTACACAAAACAGATAAGACAAATAATAACTATGTGGAATTATATGAGATTATTTGTTTAGTGACGTGATTTAAGAGGCTATGTTTTGAAGCTTCTCCTCCAAATGGTGGGGCAAAAGTTGATTCTTGCATTTCTCACCATATCTCAATGAAAGAAAAGAAGGAAAAAAAAGATATTTAACCCGTTAGTAGTCGCATACTTGCCAACTTTTCCGGTCTTCCGAACAGATGATGAAATCTTCCGTTTTTAAAAAAGTCGCAGGTATCGTTCGTTTTAAAAAGAAACCCCAAATGTTCTACGAAAACTCCCGATTCCCAATCTTTCTCCATCCATAACATGAATGTCAATATTCATTTTAAACTTGCTTTATGAGATTCTAGAACATGTAAAGAAATAGAATTGTTAAATATTTCTTGCTGATGTAATATTATTTTTTGCCCCCCCCCCCCCCCCCCCTTTATTATCTCCAACTAGTGATCAGCAATCAAATGTTGCTCAGAAGTCTTTTGTTTCCTAATCTTTATCTATCTGCAACATAAATGATAATAAATATTAATTTTAAACTTATTTCATTAAATTCTAGAAGTAGAGTTGAAAGAGTTTAATATTTCTTATTCTGTAATTATTTTTGTATCCCCCCCCCCCCTTTCCCCGGATTGTAATCAATTCTAGAAACAATAAAGCAATGGAAGTGCTCAATATTTATGATGTAATTATTTTTAGACCTTTATTGCTGAATTTAATGAATCTATTTATTTTTCCTCAATTAAATTAAATATTTGTTTGACATAGTTATACCAAAAGCGTAAACATGGAAAAAAAAAATGAAGAATAATTTTTTCAAGTAGGAAAATTTTGTGTATCCCGGGCCCCTAGCTGGCGCCACCCCTGAGTATAATCAATCTATAGTAAAACATTTTTATAGATTGCTTCAAAATATTAAAACTGTAAAACTGTATTGTTTAATACGTCAAAGAAAAAAAAAATCTTCCCTTTTTTTATTAAAATTGGTTGGCAAGTATGTAGTCGCTATAGACAGTGCCACCTTCACCTATTATACACTGACTACCAATAAGTATTTGGACACCTGTGATAGAAAAGAAAAACTAACTTTATTCAAAATCAATAGTTGGTAGAGGCAATTACGAGAGGTCCACGAGAGGCAATTACAGCGTGAACCCTCAGGGGCATACTTTCCACAAGTCTTTGTATGACAGCTAGTGGTATTTTCTTCCACTCGGCTTGGAGAAGACATAGAAGTTCCTTCACCGATTTTGGATGGGTAGTGCACCCCTGAATTCGGCGATGCAACTCGTCTCAGGTTCTCGATAGGGTTCAGGTCTGGGCTCTGGGCAGGCCAGTCCATTCGATGAACTTCATTGGCACCATACCAAGCCTTGGTTAACGTCGAAACATGACAACTGGCATTGTCGTCCTGAAAGTAACGGGTCCAACCCGTAAAACTGCCGCAACGTAGGAAGCACATTGTCATCGAAAATAGTGCAGTAGGCATCGGAGTTGAGCTTACCATGAATGGGGACCAAGGGTCCCAGTCCATACCAGGAGAAACACCCCCAGACCATAATTCCCATTCCGCCGAACTTGACTGTTGGCACAATGCATTCTGGCAGGAGACCTTCTCCAGGTAGACCCCAGACCCTGCCATCCGAACGATAAAGGGTGAACCTGACATAGACTAAAGGTCTATCTTTTAATTAATTTTTATTATGCAGATAGCATACAGTGGAAACAAATTAATTTTAAATTTTAAGGGTTTCAATAAAAGGTAACCTGACCAGTGTTTAACTGTTATGACACATCAAATACAAAAGTTTTAACAAAAAACAGTTTTATTCAACAAAACATAAATATATATTAAACTTTCGAAAATATGACAAAATCAAGATTACCTTTTCAGGTGATGAACAAGACAGAGCAATAGGCATAATCAGACATCTATAAACAATGCACTTGGAAAACAATCACATTTCGTTTTAGCAACAAAACATCGGCGATCGCCATGTTGACCAGCGGGAAATAGGATGATGAACTATACTTCCGCGATCGCCATGTTGACCAGCGGAAATAAACGAGATGTATTATCACAAAGTAACAACGATGAAGATTACACTATTAATTCTATGATTTAATTCAGAAGACTTTTAAATTAAGTTTTCAAACTTAACAAACGCGGTTTAAAAAACTGCTAAACAAGATTCAACATTAGTGAAAAACGACCTCATCTCAAACTTCGATTATCATTTTTGATTTCTAGAATTTCTATCGAAAAACTATAAACTTATCCTCTTAACAAGGTACAAACTTAACAAAATTTAAACAATTAACATTTGTGAAATATTCAACAACGGCAGCCATCAAAAAATATAAAAATGCAACAGCCAGATAGAACATAGCAAGCTTTACTGTAACATGCCAAAAGCACACCTGCCAGTGCTCAGCTTACCAACAGCCAAAGCTGCTTAATTATTCCAAAATGTTACGACTTCATTTCTAATTGAAGACAGGCTAACCATTGCTGACGACTGCAATCTAACACACACGCCGTGATCTTTTTATACTGACTGAAAATTCAAAATCTGCATATAAACAATACATCGCTATTGCCACTCAACGGTCATAACCGAAAATATAATTTACTATAACTATTTCAATAGAAGTGGCATCAGTAAAAATAAGAAAAATTATGCAGATCAAGATTGGCAACGGCAACGATGTAAACAAACATCGATCGTTAAGGCGTGATGCAGGCAAAGATGGCTGACCAAATTTTAAGTAAATAAAACAAGTAAACTTTTAATAAACTTAAAGGAAAAGGTAAGCTAAAAGTTATATAATGAAAAATAAGCATTTATATTTATAAATTAACAATTTTTTTATGTGTGAGGACAATTGATAGATATCAATTCGTCACTCCAAAGAACCCGTTTC
Source organism: Salticus scenicus (assembly GCA_963930645.1). Taxonomy (NCBI): domain Eukaryota; kingdom Metazoa; phylum Arthropoda; class Arachnida; order Araneae; family Salticidae; genus Salticus; species Salticus scenicus. The sequence goes on from CAWVNO010002726.1 coordinate 133,360, forward strand.
CACTGATCTACGGTCCAATTTCGATGTGCTTTGCACCACATTAACCGAGCAGCGCGGTTGGACTTTGTGATCAAAGGCTTATGGGCAGCAGCACGACCATGAAAACCAAGCAGATGTGCTTCCTTATGGATGGTATTCATTGAAACAATACTCCCGGATGCCTGTTGAAACTCGTCGCGGATGAGGGCCATCGGTTGGGTGCGGTTCTTCCGAATTTCTCTGGACAGCACTTGTCGGTCTCTATCTCCCAGTTTCTTTGGTCTGCCGACTCGGGGCACATTCTGACAATCACCACTCACCTTCCACTTCTTAATCACATAGGCCACTGTCGATTTTGGGTACTTCAGATCGCTAGATATGTCCCTTAAGGATCTGCCTCATTTGTGATACCCGATAATTATACCTTTCTCGAAATCAGAGAGCTCCGAACTGCACGGCATCTTGCATGCGACTAATGCCGATGCTGTTTCCTACACGATATATACCAGCGGAGGCCGTGACGTACCTCAGAACCGCAGATATCGTCATTTGCATAGGTGTCCAAATACTTATTGGTAGTCAGTGTAGATTGCGCACTTTTTATTTAACTGTTACCAATAATTTTAAGAAGTGGTGTGATCGACGTTTCTTCGAATTTATTCGCGTTTTATGTATATCAAATGCCACTTCTAAAAATTTTTGGTGGCTATTGAATAAAAAAATCAGGCAACACTGAAGGATGGGCGGCAAATCGACCAACTAGCGACTACTAACGGGTTAAAAGCCGGATATCCGAGATATTGACCGGATACCCAGTGGTTTTTAATAACTATCAATATCCTCACATATAAAAAAAAATTAATTTCTTATATATATATAAATATTCATTTTTTTAGGAAAAGCTTTAACTTACTTTTTTCTTTTGAAGTTATTAAACTTTTACTTATTTTTTTCTTTTATTAAAGTTCATTTCGCTGCTCAAATATTTCGCGTATCAAAACATCGACGTTTGTTTACCTTTCTATCGTTGCCATTTTCGGCTTACGCAACTTTTCTATTTTTACTGTTGCCATTACTTTCGAAGGAATAATCTACAGGGATAATAAACCGGATGCTTCTAACGGTCAACGACTTAAGCTACGGAAAAGGACTATGATTATGGCTACCTGGAATATACAGGGAATTAGATCAAAATGGATTGAGGTAATGAGAGAAATTGATACGATGAAAATCGATTTGATTGTTTTAACAGAGACAAAGAAGAAAGGATCAGGAATAGAAAAAATTGGAGAATTTATTCATTTATACTCAGGAGTTCCTAAGGATGAAAGAGCGAAACGAGGAGTATCAGTCTTATTGAAAAAGAAATTTGAGAGAAATCTTAAGAATTTTGAGGCTGTGGATGAAAGAATTTTAAAGATCAATATGGATATTTTTGGGAGAAGAATCACTATTCTGGGAATTTATGCCCCAAATGATGATGAAATTATAGAAGTCAAAGACGAACAAAAGAAATTTTAATGATGGGCAATTTTAATGGAAGAACTGGAAGCAAGAGAGGGGATGATGTTGTTGGAGAGTTCGGAGAGGATATAGTCAACGATAATGGAAGAAGAATTATTGAATTTTGCAGCACAAACGATCTCAAGATTACAAATGGTTTCTATAAACATAAGGATATTCACAAATATACGTGGTACCAACATACTAGACAACTAAAAACAATAATTCACTATATAATTATTAAACAAAAAACTCAGTTAAAATTGTTAGACGTCAGAGTCCAAAGAGGAGCAGACTGTGGCTCGGATCATTTTATGGTACGAGCTAGACTTGCATTTCCTTACTTAGCTAATCTAAATACTGACAGAAGAAATCCCATAGAGATGGAGGACCTTGATGTCCTAGAATATTTCTTGGAAGGTTTAATAGAAGAGAGTACCAAAAGACTCTTTCAGGTAAGATTGGATGAAAAATTGGAAGAAAAGAATTATACTGATGCAACTGAGTTGTATCAACATATTAAAGCATCTTTACACCAAGCTGCAAGTGAAGCACATAGGACAAAAAAGTAAAGGAAAAATTTCCTCAAACTTTTGGTGGGATGAGGAAATTGAAAAGACTGTGCAACAGAAAAAAGAAGCCTATATTAGATGGATGAGTTCAAAAAGGGAAGAAGATAAACAGAATTACAGAAATTTTAGAAAAAACACAAAGAAATTAGTAATAGAGAAGAAGAGATCATCGTGGGATAAAAAATGCAGAGAAATTGAGACATATATATAGGAGGAAGACGATGTACAGAGGCATGGAAGTTTTTAAGGAATATTATAAAGGAAGATAGTAATGCATGGCAAAGAATATCTGTTAAAGAGTGGGAAGAATATTATAAGACTTTGCTAACAAGAAAGGAATGCTAATAGAAAGGAATTTCAAATAAAAAATACAGATATTGATTCCTTGGGACAACCTATACAGTTGGAACCTGAGAGAGTTAAAAAGGCAATTAAAAAATCAAAGAGCAAGTGGCCCTGGTGGAATAACAGCAGAACTGATAAAAAATGGAACAGAAAAATTGTTCAGATTAATTACACAATTATTCGAAAAATATTTAAATGGAGATGAAACACCAGAAGAATGGAGGGTTGGAAATTTAACATCAATTTATAAGAAAGGAGACCGACAAAAATGTGAAAATTACCGTGGCATTACTGTAACAGCAACATTTAGTAGAGTTTATTGAAGAAATTAAAATGAAAGAAAGTGAAGAGCAAAGTTGATTTAGAGCAGGAAGATCATGTATGGATAATATATTTTGTCTTAAACAAGTTGTTGAAAAGGAAATGACCATTGGAAATCAAATTCACCTTTTGTTTACTGATCTTACGAAGGCATACGATAATGTCCCAATCTCAAAATTATGGAGTGTATTAAATGAAATAAACGTAAATCCAACTATCATTAGAGCAATTCAAGAACTTTATAGACAATCAAAAACGAACATAAAAATAGGCAACAGATTGTCAAAGGGTTTTATAACAGATAAAGAACTTAGACAGGGATGTTGTATCTCTCCAACACTTTTCAAAATTTATGTTGATAAAGCATTAAAAATTTGGAAAGAAAGTGCAGAGCAATGGGATTTAATGTAAATAGAATGTCAATTTTTACTTTACAATTCGCAGATGATCAAGTCATAATTGCAAAAAGTAAAAGTGATTTAGAGAAAATGACAATAAAAATTAAGGAAGAATATGAAAAAGGGGGACTATACATGAATGTCAATAAGACCAAATACCTATGTATAGGAGGAGACGGGACGGACCTAAGTCTGAATAATAACATCAAAATTAAAAGTTGTGATCATTATAGATACCTTGGTGTAGACATTAATAGAGAAGGAAGAGACTCACAGGAAATTAAGAATAGAATCTGTCAAGGAAGAAAAGCAGTAAAACTATTAAATTCGATTTGGTGGAGTGAGGAGTTATCTAGGACGAGAAAGTATAATATATACAACTCCATTGTAAAAAGCATATTGTTGTCTGGAGCAGAGGGATGGACAATTATGGAGACGGAAAAAAAAGAAATTGGCTGCTGTTGAAATGGATGCCCTGAGAGGATCATGCAGGATATCAAGAATGGAGAGAGTGAGAAATGAGAGAATCAGAGAAATGATGAAAATAAAGAAAACCATATTAGTGAAGTTCAAAAAAAGCAATTAATCTGGTTTGGTCATATTAGAAGAATCAACGATGAAAGATTACCTAAAATTGCTTTTAACTATATACCAAATCAGAAAAGAAAACGAGGAAGACCAAGAAAGACTTGGGTGGATAACATAAAAAAGCGATGAGGGATAGGGGTCTGGAAGAAGAGTGGACCCATGACCGGAAGACCTGTTGATTCTGTCGGAAGGCAACACCCGATGCCATAAACCGAACATACATTACTTTCAAAACAGTTATTATAAATTAAATTTTGGCTTTGGCCGCTAGGTAGCGTTACCAATGTTGTTGATATGCAAATTTATTAACATTTGTGTAGTATAAAAGAGCGCTACGATTTGAACAACTTTGCACTTGGCAGTTTCATCAGTTCCAGTATGGCAGTACGAGCTTAGTTCATTTGAGTAGCTCTAGTAGCTGTCTCTTATAGCAGCTTCAGGATGTTGTGTTTTGGTGGTTAAGATGAGCTTGATCTCATTAAGTTTTCATCTCACGATGTTAAAACTTTAAAATTAAAAAAGATGTTATAGTGTTTCGAATTGATGTTAAGTTTTAGGTTTTAATGATGTTGAAATTGTTTATAGTCTTAGCGCTAAATCATGTTAAGTTTGAATGATTAAATTAAAATAAGTTAAATTTTAACACAGTTTAAATAGTAGCAAGTCCAGTCTTTGTTTAGTGCAGTATTTTTTTTTTTTTTTTTTTTTTTTTTTTTTTATGGACTTCAATTGAACTCTTGTGTTTTTTTTTTTAATCATCGTTCGTCTTTCTCGCTGGTCAGCACGGCGACCACGAGATGTTGTCTAAAGTTCTTCTTTCCCTCGCTGGTGAACTTGGCGACTGCACGACGACGTATGTTGATTGTTTATGATTTAGTTGTCTTCTATAGTTTGTGATTATCTACAATGTTACCTGCTAAAATCCATTTTATGTTTTATGAAGATATTGTAATTTGTTTCTCTGGATTTAAAAGGTTATTGTTTGTGAAGATTCATCAAGTATGTTAAATTCATCTAAAAATGTTCTCTTGCTCTGCACTTAAATGGTAAAAAAATGGATTTGTGCTATATTTTCTAAGAGTTATTATATTGTTGTAATTGTTATACATATTCCTTCTCCATAAATAAAATTTATTTGTTAATGTTAAATTTTGTACTTACTGAGTTCAATATACTTTTACACTAGTCAAATCATCTTTACTTAAACCCTAAATTTAAATTTAAAATTGTTTCTACTGTTTTCTCTGCTTAAATAAGATTTTTTAAAAGATTGACTAAAGGTCTTTATTAGTTTTGAACCCGATGGTATTTCGGATATTGAAAAATCAGCCGGATACTGGATATTTTCTGGATATCCAGTCCATCCCTAGATAGTAATATAATAAGTTAGTTACTAAAGCATATAGAAATAATAACAAGTTTGAAATTAATTTAGAGCCAATTTCTAGTAAAGAATGTAATGTTGTAATGGATGATTAGTCCAGGCAACGAAGGGCAAAATTTGACAAATAGAAAAAAATAATCATGTAGTTTTGAAATTTTGCATACTCATAGCCAAGAGGGTCCTGAACAATATACTAAAAGTCCCCGCCCATGGTGGGTGAGTGGGGGGCAGGGGCATTTAAGGGGGCACATTTCAGCTTTTATTAACTATCCTGAAAACTATCGCATTTAGAGAAAAAATGTCATTCACAAAATGAATCTACAAAGAAATTTCCTACAAAAATGTATATTATATTTTGTTTGTATGATCAATAGTTTAGAAGATATTGGGGGATGAAATAACACATTTTCTTGAAAAATTCTTTTTTGCAATAGTAAAATCAACTAAAGTGTGCAATTAAAAGGGTTCTTGTCAAATATTTTCTAATGTACAAAACAAATATATACATTGGGAATATGCAAGGATAATACAACATGTTTTGTAAGTTTTAAATAATTTTAAGGCTAGCAGGCGCAAGTGGCGTTTTGAGTAAAAATCCAGATAACAAAGAACCAAAACCGATCAACATTTAAAAAAATCGTGCAGCTTTGCAATTGAGGACAGTTATAAAGTTAAGTGTCCTGAACAACATACTAAAAGTCCCCAACCATAGGGGGTGAGCGTGGGGCAAGGGGACTTAAAGGGGACACATTTCAATTCTTATTAAGTATCTCGAAAACTGTCACATTTAGAGAAAAAATGTCAATTACAAATTAAATGTACGTGAAATTTCCTACAAAAATGTATATTACATTTTGTTTGTATGATCAACAGTTTAGAAGATATAGGGGGATGAAACAATACATTTTCTTGAAAAATTCCTTTTTGCAATAGTAAAATCAACTAAAATGTGTAATTAAGAGTTCTGGTTAAATATTTTCTAATGCGCAAAACAAATATATGCATAAGGTATATGTAAGGATAATACAGCATGTCTTTTACATTTTAAATAATTTTAAGGTTAGTAGGCGTAAGTTGTTGTTTTGGTAAAATTGCTTTTTAATCCCTGAATTAAGAGGGGTGTTATAAATTTGAAGCCTTTGTTTGTCTTTATACTTGTTGTTGTTTCATTTTATTTTATGCAGTGCAAGAGAAATGCTTTTGATTCATAAAAAAACTTTTTTATTATTAAAAAGAATTATTTTTCAGAAATTTAAAACACTGCAAATGAAATATCCTAAAACTATGTCAATATATAAAAATGAAAATTGTCATATAAAATCAGTCTTTGAAATCATAACTACCGTAAAATTCCGAAAGTACTCCCTCTTTTTGAAAAGCAAAATGGATAAATTTCAGGTGGGGGGGGGGGTTATAATCAAGATTTAAAAAAAAAATGAAGAAAGGGGAAGGGAGGGATTACTTTCGGGATTTTACGGTACTTACTTAAAAGAAAATATTAAAGGCTATCATTTCTTACATAAAAAAAACTGCGTAATGATTCCATTGATAACGTGCATCTGACACTTTATGAAAAATTAGTTAAATTAGAAATAATATATAAATATTAAAACTTAATTCAATGCCAAACTTAACTTGCAGTGCCGACGTACCGTAAGTGCACTCGAAGATTGGATGTGGCTTTGTTGGATGGAGAAAAAAAAAGGGGGAGGGGGGGTTACTTTCAGGATAACGGAGACATTTCACTTTCAGCGAGAAAAGGGGGGAGGGGTTATATTTGATGGGGGCGTTACTTTCGGGATTTTACGGTACTCGTTTTATAGGCAAATCTATTCTGTGTTTTTTAATTTAATTTTTATGTTATTTACAATAGTAATATAAACTATATTTTGTAATTAAAAGGATTTGGGGTAAATATTTTCTACTCATACAAATAAACATCTGTGTGTGTGTGCGCGCAATGTGCCAAGTTTAAGGAGTGGAAGTCAAAATATACAAATCGAAAAACTCCACTTTTCTGTAAGGTATCTGTAAGATACAAATATAAACCTTTATATTTTCTTAACTATTGTTCATACTAACAAATGTAATAGGTATTTTCATGAGAAATTTTACGTAGATTAATTTTGTAATTGATATTTTTTATCTAAATGCGATAGTTTTCAAGATATTAATAAAAACTGAAAAGTGCTTCCTTTAATTGCCCTCTGCCCCCCCCCCCCCCCCCCTTTGATCGGTTTTGGGTCTTCGTTACCTGGATTTTTCTTAAACCACCACTTGCACCTACTAACCTTAAAATTATTTAAAATGTACAAAACATGCTGTATTGTACATATTCCCTATGTATATACACCCCGCGACAAAAAGATAGGTACAAAGGGCTTTTTCTTTGATTTTTCATAAAATAACATTATCTGAATTGTGCTTATCATTTATTGTTATAAAACAACACTATTCCAGGACTAATTTTTGTTTTAAGACTAATTTAGAAATATTTTAAGACTAAAATTTGCTGAAATGTGCCCCCTTTAAATGCCCCCCTGCTCCCCGTTCACCCCCTATGGTTGGGGACTTTTAGTATGTTGTTCAGGACACTTAACTTTATAACTGCTCAATTTCAAAGCTACACGATTTTTTTTTTTTTTTTTTTAATTTTGATCGGTTTTGGGCAGTGCCGTAAAAACCGGCGGTGCAAGCGGTGCGTCGCACCTGGGCCTATGAAGTAAGGGGGCCCATAGCCAGAAAATATTTTTATTTTATTTTATTCCTTTTTTTTTTTTTTTTTTTTTTTTTTAAGAAAAAAAATGCCTAGAATTTTGAAAATCTGCATTCTCCCCCCCCCCCCCCCCCCCCCACACACACACACACACATATAATCCGCCACTAGAAGAAAAAACATTCTTGAAAAATCCACTCTTTAAAAAGTCCTACTGCCTACTCCAATGTTGCATTTTTAATCCTTTATTCTCTGTGAACACATGGAAAACGATGTTACTATATTCTTTGAAAAGAAATCGTCTTTTCTGCTCCGTACAACCCTACAATAGGAATGAATGTTTGTCTACCTTGGTATCGTCTCAAACGAACCGGAGTTTGGGGACTTGACAAAGTGAGTTCCTGGAAATATAGCAATTGCACGTGAAAGAGTCGGTTCAGCGTTCACTTTGGAGGAAAGTCTCAAAGAAATTAATTATTACTACAAAGCCTTTGGTCTTTGTTGATTGTCTTATATCTCTCAGACGTAATCTGATAATTATTTGAAAAGAAGATTAGACGAAAGTAATAGGTAAATAATAAATTATTATTAGTCATTTTTATTATAAATTTTATTCTCCACCAGAATTAATATATTAGGTACATATTAAATATTTCAGTCAAATGATGGAACTTTCTTTAAAATTTAATATTATATGGATTTAGAGACCCATTATTTTCTCGGACTCCGAGTCTTTTGCAAACTTCCTTTTAAAAGATTATGCTACTAAAAAATAGTCATTTTAAAAGATAGGATTAATATTTTAATTGAGAAATATTCAGTATAAAATTTCATTTGAATGAAAACATTGTTTCTCAACCTTAATATTATAGATTTAGGGGGGGTTCCCAGGGGTGGCACCATCTAGGGGCCGGGGGGGCACAAGCCCCCCCCCCCCCCCCCCGTCGGGGAATCTGTGACACCACATCAGGGGCATTCTCCTAAAATCTCTCGGGGGGGGGGGGGGGGAATGCAAAATTTTCAGTTTTTCTACTTTTAGCAGCATTTTTCTTTACTTTTACAAATTTGGAGCATTCCAGTTTTTCCATTCTGTATTCATAGAAAGTATTGGATTCGTAAAAATTTTCAGCTTCCAGTTTTACATGAATATACACGTTTTGAGAGGTCCAGAACATGTTTTGACCATGATATTTTTAGAAAATGTCTGTCTGTGGCACGATGATCTAAAAAACCACGAGGAGTACTAACAAATTGAATGGTACAAATATTAACAGTATTGCAGTTTTAATAAATACTTAAATAATAAACTCTCTTTATGTAGTGCCCCCCTGTCGGGGAGGTGGTGTCCCCCCGTCGGGGAATTTCTGGTGCCACTACTGGGGGTTCCTTGTTATCGGGGCTTCCCATTTTTGCCGAAACAATAATATGACCCTGCTGATATGTTGTTTATTGTTTATAGATGTGTTAGATAGCTTTTCAATGTATGAAAAATTTAACTGATATGCTAAAATACTTTTAAAAAGAACTTTTGGGGATCTCCGAAGTCATTCATTAAATTGAAATTGTTTAATACCCAAGATCTCAGCTATTGTTAAATCCACTGAATCTCAGCATGACTTTACAGATTAAAATTCTATAGAGATTTATTTTTCTTTGATTGTAGAAAAATTACTGAATATATATATATATATATATATATATATATATGGTCATAAACTAAGATTATAAAATACTGAAATTCACATTTATTTGTAGAGATTTTCAAAGAAGTTGGAACTCGATAATACGGAAAAACGATCTTGGTTGGGTTGTGCGGATTAAGGCCGATTGACTGCACTAGGTCCTAGGTCCTGAGGAGGAGTGCCCTCCTTGGGATACTAATTTAGAAAAACGATCTAGAATTCTAATAGGGTTTTTTAAAACTCGCTAGCAAAGGGAACTAGTATTTATAAGGCTGACGTGGAACTATTTTTACTAGACATAATTTAGCTTTTAGATGTCAGTCACAGGATTTTTTTTTTTTTTTTTTACTTTCCGAACACTATAGTGAGGAAAGTATTGTAATCATGTCAAAAATCCCAATTTGAGATTTTGATGTTTCTATACGCTTCGAGGTCCCCTGAGTCCGTGTTCACTATTTTTAGGATGATGTATGTATGTGTGTATGTCTGTGAGTGAACATGCTAGCGTCTAAACGCTTTGTTCGAATAAGCTGAAAGTTGGTACGTATATTGTAAGTCACCATAGTACGAACCCTATTGATTTTGGTGAATCTAGCACTTATAGTTTTTTTACAGGAACACCAGGAAAAATTCTTTATCATTATGGCCTATGGGGCCAAATTTTTAAAAGTGCGATAGCGTCTAAACGCTTTATTAATCTGAGCAAAAAAAATTGCACACTTGTTAAAGGTCAGAGTTGCACAAACTGTATAGATTTTGGTGAATTTAGCACTTACAGTTTTTTTGCAGGGACACAAAGAAAAATTCTTTAGCATTATGGCCTATGGGACCAAATTTTTAAAAGTGCGATAGCATCTAAACGCCTTATTCAATATAGCTGAAAATTTATATGAATATTATAAATCACTGTTGGACTAAATATAAGCATTTTGGTGAATCTAGCATTTATAGGTTTTTACAGGGACACAACGAAAAATTCCTTATCATTAAGACCTAGGGGCTCAAAGTTCAGTAGCGTTAAATAAAACATTGTGTAATATGTGGAGAAAAATACTCACTGTATTATGGTTTTCCCTCTTTTGTTTGTTAAACAACTCCTCTTTCCTTACTTTATCTACAAAACTGTTAATGACTCAATGTTCGAAAAGTCGAGTGGAGTCACTCCAGATTTATTTTTTTTCCCCAAAAGCACGATAAAGATTTGTACAGTACAAACAGTACAGTAATTACAAAAGTAGTATTGTACAGTAATTACAAAAAGTATTTCTGTAATTTTCCAGCATAGCAAAATTATTACATAACATGCAATTTCGGTTTTTTTTTTTTTTTTTTTTTTTTTTTTTTTTTTTTTTAATAAACGTTTTCCCTCAATGGGCCGTTCAAGAAAATCGTCAGTTTTTCAACTTATGAAGTAAACACATATCTAGTCTAAGTCTAGTAATGTAATGTTATCAAATTATACTCTCATGCAAGGTTCTGAATTCAAACATTTTCTCTACAAAGTTGAAGAGTTTTTATCATTTCGGTTTGTGATGCATGGTTTGTTAGGCAGACATGTCTGCCTAAGCTTCCATTCCGTTTGTATTCTAGAATTCTTCGATTTCTAAATTCGTATACTTTATTCAGGCTGAATACTGATTATTTCTTTTGAAAAGGTATACATTAATCCCACTGCTCGTATATAACATAGGCACACACAAAAAAAATCGGATATATTACTATCTATGGACCATACGTCTTTCAAGAGCATTTTAATATCTTTATACTGCATTAAAAAAAATTAACATGTGTATTTTTATATGTACAATAGAATGTTTCCTATAGAAAATGTTGTCTATGGTATCAAAGATTTGTTTAGAGCGCAACACAAAGGTATCAAGATATGTCACTGGTAATAGGTAAAAAAGCTGGAAATCATTTTTTTTTTCTTTTTTTTTCCACTGTATGAAATTTTAGTACACTTTGTGGGGCATGTGCAATTTATATAGAATATCCTAACCAAAAGGCGATCAAACAAATTGTTTCACACATATCTCTCTTTTATTCAAACTTTTCCTGTGATGTTGGAAAATGTTTCATAACACAGACCTGGAAAAAAAAATTAAATTTTTTTGGTAAACTGTAGGTTCGAGGATGCTGAATCTAAAAATGATATCCACCTTTGCCCACCACGTATACGGTTATTTTTGCAAAATATTGGGGTTTATTAGAATAAAAATTCACTATTTTATTACACAGAACTAAACATATTCTTTCTCATAATTAAACAATCAATTTTTACGTGATGTACTTACATTTTGTGCTCATTCTTTTTGCTTGTCCAACCTTTTCTTCTTCTCCTCTCGATTTTTTTTAAATTTTCAATTTACTTTAATATTGTTTTAAAATAAAAAATAATTGTTCAATATTGTTCTTATAATCAGGGATAATTGTGTGTAGGATTTTTTCCAAACTATTTTTCACTGGTAATTTCTTAGATTTTCAAAAAATTTACATGTACTTTATTGGTTACAATAGTAAAGAAAAAGGAAAAAATAAAAATGTTCATCGCACACCCTGGCCTTTTCTTTTCTTTTTTTCATATAACTTTAAGATTTTCAAACTGGGATCGCAAACAGGGGTGGCGCCAGCTAGGGGGCCGGGGGGGGGGGCACAGGCCCCCCCGTCGGGGAGTCTGTGACCCCCCATCGGGGCATACTCCTAAAATGTCTCGGGGGGGGGGGGGGGAATTACAAAATTTTCAGTTTTTCTATTTTTGGCAGCATTTTTCTTCCCTTGTACAAATTTTGAGCATTCCAGTTTTTCCGTTCCATATTCAATAGAAGAAAGTATTGGATTCGTAAAAATTTTCAGCTTCCAGTTTTCCATGAATATACACGTTTTGAGAGGTCCAGAACACGTTTTGACCATGATATTTTTAGAAAAGGTCTGTCTGTGGCACGATTATCTCCAAAACCACGAGGAGTACTAACAAATGGAATGGTACAAATATTAACAGTAATATTATTAACAGCATTGCAGTTTTTGAAAAATACTTAAATAATAAACTCTCTTTATGTAGTGCCCCCCCTGTCGGGTAGGTGGTGTCCCCCCGTCGGGGAATTTCTGGTGCCACTACTGATCGCAAACAAGCTCGTATAATCAATAAAAGGATACCAAATTTCATAAATTTGAGCAAAACACAACTAAAAATTACAGTATCGGACCCAAATAAGGGACTAGGGAATTCATGCCTTCCCACGCAAAAAAAAAAAAAGAATGAAAGAAAGACAAAAGGCGCTTACAAACATCGAAAATTCATATTGAAACAGCTGATTAACATTCTGAATGGTATCAGCAATAAAATAATTTCATGTTTTTTTTTTTTTTTTTTTTTTTTTTTTTCCCTAGCTGTTTCGAGCAAAAAAATTGAGAACTTTTTTTTTTTTTTTCAATTAATAGCTAAATAAGTCACTTAGTGTGTTGGCGATAAATGTATGAAATTCTATGAAATAAATAAAACGTTTGTATGAAAACACCATAAATAGCAAAAACCTCTCAACAGTTGTTTCGGGGTCGAAATAATAGCATGGATCTTCATCAATCGGGGAAAAAAAAAAAAAAATGAGGAGCGTGCTATTATTTCAACTCGGAACAATTGCTGCGTTTCTTTCTGTTTATAATATTTTCATACAATGTATTTTATTATTTTTCAACACAAATGCACAGCCGCACTTTTTACTTACGTTCCAAATCTACAGTAAGGAAAGTATTGTAACCATAATAAAATTCGGCTATGAGATTTTGATGTATCAATACCTTTTCAGATCTCCTGAATCCATTTTTAATATTTTTACAGCGATATATGTGTATGTATATCTATATATATATACATATATAATATATATGTGTGTGTGTGTAAGCAAACGCGATAGTGTCTAAATAATGTCTAGGAATTACTGAAATTGTTGAAAGTTTTTCATTTCTTCAACCCAGTATTTCTGAAGGACAAAAAAAAAAAAAAACTGGAGTGACTCCACTCGACTTTCCGAACATTGAGTAATTAACAGTTTTCTAGATAAAATAAAGAAAGAGGAGTTGTTAAACAAACAAAAGATATAAAACCATAATAAAGTGTCTGAGTATTTTTCTCCATATATTACACGATATTTTATTTAACGCTACTGAACTTTGAGCCCATAGATCATAATCATAAAGAATTTTCGTTGTGTCCCTGTAAAAAATCTATAAATGCTAGATTCACCAAAATGCTTATAGTTAGAGCAACAGTGATTTATAATATTCATACAAATTTTCAGCTCAATTGAATAAGGCGTTTAGATGCTATTGCATTTTTAACTAGTATGTTGTGGCCACCACATGACTTTCTTCTATATTTTCCTATACAAATTCAATCAGTAAAAATAATTTATTAAAATTATTATTTAAAAAAATTATCTTCCATGATAATGCAGATGTTTTCCATATTAGAGAAGTAGTATAACACTAAATATCCAAAAAAAAGTCAATTTTATTGTCAATATTACATTAAAAAAAATATTATATATTGTATATATATGTATATATATTTGTTAAAAATGAAAAAAAATCGGTAACTTCATTTTAAATTATCGCAGATCTACGGCTCAACCATTCGTTTTAAAGGTACTGTCGAGCTCTTTTGAAAGATACCCATCATGAAAATTTACTCCCCTCAAGGGGGGAATTCCCCCCCCCCCCCCCAGTGTGTGGGAGGGGAGAAGGCGAGGCTCCTACACACACAAATTTTTTCCCAGTTGACTATCTCTATTATAAATAATTCTGGTAAATTTCATAATGATTATTAAAAAATAATTCTCTTTATGCACATTTATACAAAATTTTGTACTCTACCACCATGTTAAAAATGTAGAAAAAGTGGGATGGCAACGCAACCTGTAAGACAATTTTTACCAAAAGTTGATAGGCACTAATTTATGTCAAGGTGCAACTACATACCAATTTGTATGAAATTCTGTAAAGTAGTTCCTGAGATACAGTTGCCACAAAAGTTTGTCACACACACACAGAGACTGACAGACAAACACAGACATTTTCTAAAAATGGTCAAATCGTGTTCTACAGCTCTCAAAACGTGTAAATGCATCAAAAACCCGAGGTCGAAAATTTTTACGAATCCAATACTTTCTGTGCCAGATTCTCCAAACTCTATACAGATTGAGTAACCTATAATATGTTGATTGACCTATAATATGTGTATAAATTTTTTGCTCAATTGAATAAGGCGTTTAGACGCTATCGCACTTTTAAGATTTTTGTCCCATAGACCATAATGATAAAGAATTATTCTTTGTGTCCCTGTAAAAAAACTATAAGTGCTAGATTCACCAAAATCTATAGGGTTCGTACTATGGTGACTTACAATATACGCATCAACTTTCAGCTTATTCGAACAAAGCGTTTGGACGCTAGCGTGTTCACTCACAGACATAAACACACACACACATACATACATCATCGTAAAAATAGTGAAAACGAACTCAGGGGACCTCAAAACGTATAGAAACATCAAAATCTCGAATTCTGATTTTTCACATGATTACAATACTTTCCTCACTATAGTGTTCGGAAAGTAAAAAAGAATGTGCCGGTAAGTTCACTGAGAAATATGTAAATAACATAAATTCTGACATTATACTCCAGATAGAAACATTTAGATACAATGCAAAATATATAATGTAAACATTTAGATACAATGCAAAATATATAATGTAAATATTATTCACGTTGCATGTTTTATTCTGGAAAATGATTATTGCTCTTGTTTTCCAGATATATTCACATTACCTGTAATTTTCCTAAAATTGCCTGTCACAGTAGCTACAACTGAACAATCATTTTCTAAAATGAAACTGATAAAAAAAAAAAAAAGTATATGTGGAGTAGTAATTCCTTTCCCAACAAAGATTAACAAATATTTCTGTTATGAGCATTGAGGGCAAGAAGTCGGACCGTTTGAATATTGAGTTGGTTGGATGGTTGGAGGGGTTTTACGTTGCACTAGTTTCGCCCTATAGTCAGTTGGTTACGGTCTCCTCCCCTCCCAAGGATAATCAGGAGACATGCCGTCACAATTTAGATCTCCCACGGAGTGGATGCCCTTCCGCTTCGGTGACGCCAGACGTATAATTTGGATGAGAACGTGGAATACATTGCAGCCATGACGGCTTTTACGAGCACCAGTCACCATCAGTGTACACGATGGTCCTTGGCCGGCTGTAGTATCGAACCCATAACCTTCCAATTACGAGCTAGGCATCCATTTATAGGACTGCCGCGGCCCCTTGAATATTGAGCATATAGTTAAATTTGCTGATGACAAAGCTCACAATCGGAAGTTCTAGACCTTGCACGTGATTGAATGTTATTATTATTCATTATACGTTTTCTTCTTATTTTTATTTATATAATTAATTTAGCTTAGTTTAATTTTTCCAAAGCATTCATAATATTAAAATAAGCATTGAAATCAATATTGAAATAAACATTCTTTTTTTTTTTGTAATAAATGCTTAAACAAAAAAAAAAAAAAAAAAAAAAAAAAAGAGAGAGAGAGAGAGAAATTAGTCTTTTTTATAAATCAGTAAAAAAATGTGAAATACTACCTTTTAATTTGCTTTCTTATTTCAAAACGATTTTTAATATTTGTCATTGCAAGTAATGCAATTACTATAGTAATATTAGTATTTGCAGTAAAAGTATTAATATTGCGTCTGAAGTAAGACAGCAGAGGAGGGAGCCCTATAAATTCATCTTTAGTGTAGGGGGGCCCATAAATTCATTATTCGCACCGGGGCCTCCAGCTTACTTGCTACGGCACTGGTTTTGGGTCTTTGCTATCTGGATTTTCTTAAACCGCCGCTTGCGCCTACTAGCCATAAAATCACTTAAAACTTAAAAAACATGCTGTATTATCCTTGCATATTCCCTATGTATACATTAGAAAATATTTGACAATAACCCTTTTAATTGCACACTTTAGTTGATTTTACTATTGCAAAAAAGAGTTTTTCAAGAAAATGTGTTATTTCATCCCCCTATATCTTCTAAACTATTGATCATACAAACAAATGTAATATATATTTTTGTAGGAAATTTTACGTAGATTAATTTTGTAATTGACATTTTTTCTCTAAATGCGATAGTTTTTAAGATATTTAATAAAAACTGAAAAGTGCCCCTCTTAAATGCCCCACCACCCACTCTCCCACCACGGGCAGGGACTTTTAGTATGTTGTTAAAGATCCTCTTGGCTATGAGTATGCAAAATTTCAAAACTACACGATTTTTTTTTTTTTTTTCTATTACTCCTATTTTGACTGGATTAGATATTGATTATGAAATCTGGCATAGTAGATTGTCATTTAAATCCTAATTACATGATTAAAATGAAAGAGTATATTGACTTTAATATTATAAAAGATTTCAATTGTGAAATTTGTGATATAAGTAAGGTAACTAAAAAAACTCATCCACCTGTTAATACAGAACAAAGTTCCGAAATTCTAGAATTGATTCATATAGATTTGTGTGGGCCTATTAATCCTGTTTCATTAAGGGGTGCTAAATATTTTATGATAATAGTGGAGGATTTTTCTGGCATGTACTTTAAATATTTTTAAAAAAATAAGTGTATGAAACATTCTGTAACTTTAAGACTAAATATGAAAATTTAACTGGTAAAAGAATCAAAAGCCTCAGGTCGGATAATGGCCTGGAGTTTTGTAAATGAAAAATTAGATAATTATTTAATTAATTCTGGTATATCATATGAAAAAACCATCCCTTATAATAGTCAGGCATGAAATTCTTCCGCGGATCTGCGATTTTCCACTTTTATGTGATTTCTGTTAATTTTGCAGGTTTTTTTTTTTGTTTGTTTGTTTAAATCAAACTCCAATAACGACCAGTGTTCAAACTCTCCACAAAAGACTTTAGATTCTTAATTTTTCTCCATCCAAAATAGAGATGCAACGAACAATCGTTGGGCCGAATAACCGAATACCAATTAATCGGCCAAAGTATAGCCGAATATTCGGCCGCCGAATAATGAACTCATTTTTGTCTAAAAACATAGTATAGTATGCACTATATGCACAATTCTTGTACATTTCATAACTAAAATGTACTATTTTCTTTTTTTTAAGTTATTTTTATACAAATTTTTAATTTTTAAAACCATTATTTGATTCTGAAAAAAATATTCGGCTATGTTCGGCTTAAAAATTGCCTCAATAATGATAATTCTTTGCAAGTTTCTTATGAGGTATTGTCTAGTCATATTTTAATAGATACTAGTGAGCTTTGCCCGCTAGCGGGTCACTATTTTTAAATGAATCACTATAATGAATGAATTTTCAAAATTCCATATTCTCACTCATAAAAAAAAAGCTTTTTGATCGAGTAAAAACATACACCGGGTCCCCACTGCCGTAGGCAGCACAGACCTACACTGCGCGTGCAGAGATTAAGGGGTATGCATATTTATTCCCCACCTTTCCTGCCCCTCCTAATTCACCTACATATACCAATTTTGAACAGTGTAACTCAATTTCTATTTTTTTGTTCCCCTAGTCCCTCTTTCCGCCTCCCCTTTAATAATGTAGCACTTTTGAATGGTCTAACTCAATTTCTATGTTTTTGCTCCCCCCCCCCCCCCCCCCCCCCATCTGCTTCCTAATAATTTTACACTTTCTAAAATATCCTCATTCGACTCTTAGGCCCCCAAAACCTATACATACCAATTTTGAACGGTCTAACTCAATTTCTAATTTTTTGCCCTTCCTTCCCCCCCCCCCTAATAATTTTACACTTTCCAAAATATCCTTATTCGACTCGTTGACTCGTAGGCCACTAAAACCTATAAATACCAATTTAGAATGGTTTAGCTCAATTTCTAATTTTTTGAACCGCCCCCCCTTTCAATAATTTTACACTTTCGAAAATATCCTCATTCGACTTTTAGGCTCCCAAAACCTATGTACACCAATTATGAACGGTCTAACTCAATTTCTAATTTTTTGTCTCTCTCTCCCCCCAAAAATATCACCGGAAGGATTTTTTTTTATTATTATTATTAAATAACGAAGGATAAATATTAAATTTTTTCATTCTGCTTTGAAAAAAAAATCAGAATTTGCTTGTATGGATCAGTTGGAACAATTTTGAATAGATTAATTTTAAATTTAACAGATTATGTTAGCTTACTACAGATATATGTTTTGCACTTATTGATGTAGCATAAAAGTTTTTACATGATCCTTACATTAAAATGGTATGATGAAATTCATTCAAGGTATGAAAGTTTTTTTTTTTTTGGTGGGGGGGATATTAGTTAATTTCAAATAAAATTTTCACAATACATGACAAATATAAATTCTAAAATTAAAAAAATTTATTGTGTAATATAATGTTTTTATTTATATTGTATAAATATAAATAAAAACATTTCTTACAGAATTATTCGGCCTGCGCCGAATAATGGACTTGATATTCGGCTGACAGGCCGAATAGGCCGAACATTCGGCTTCGGCCGAATAATCGTTGCATCTCTAATCCAAAATATAAATGTCAATATTCATTTTTAAATGTGCATTATCAGATTCTATAACATATAAAAGAACAGAATTATTCAATATTTTTCACTCGTGCAATTTTTTTTGTCCTACTTCCCCCCCCTTATTTTTTCATCTCTAACCATCGCTAATCAAACATTCTGTGGGGAGCCTTTTGTTTTTTAATATTTATCCATTCACAACAAAAATGTCAATATTAATTTTAAACTTACTTTATGATATTCTAGAACCCATAAAGAAGTAGAATTGTGTTTAATATTTTTCACTCATGAACTCCTCCCCCCCCCCCTTTCCATTTCCCACTACCAATCAATAATTAAATGTTGATTGTTAGCTTCTTTTTTTACTCACATGTTTTATTGTGTTGATGTGCATTATTTTTTTAGTTTAATTTGTCACTTTTAAAATTTTGTATAGTTTTTCCCTGTGTGCATTATTTTTCATTTGAAATTTTATGAACACATTTGTATAATTTTCCCCGTGTGTGTTATTTTTCATTTTATGAACACGCGTGTTTCCTGTTTTTTTAATTTTCTGCACTCTCATGCCTGTATTTACAATTGGTCTAAATTTAAGTGGATTTTTGTGATCTTTGAATTTTCCGAACATTCTTGCTGTATTAGGTGCATGGTTGGTTATTTTGGGTTTATTGTTGTTGGGCAATTTTCCTTCATTTATAATTTTGTTTATTTTTTCTGTTATTTTTTTATTTGGATCTTTTTTGATATGGATGACACCTATATCCTCAATAGTCTTTTCCATTTTTTCGTTGTACTCATCGCCATTGAAAATTGCTATTTTACTTGTCTTATCAGTAAGGATGCATGCAATATCTTTATTTTAGGGCTTTTCAAGGATTCCTTTTTATGCTATATTGCATATATTGTTTTGATGGCTTTTACGGATATATTGTAGAGTAGATTCAACCTTAGCTATAGTGTCTTTAATGTTAATAGGTTCATCTAATATATATTCATGTCCAAGTTTTAGCAATTGGTCTTGATGTGTAGAATGTTTTATATTGGAGAAGTTTAGGTATGGAATTTGTTTTTGTTTATCTTTATAGTTTATTTGAGGTTTATTTTTAAGCCAAAATTTTAGTTTTTTTGTTTTCTTTTTAGTATAGATTTCATCTATATTATTACTAAAAACTTTAATTTTAATTTTTAGTTTATTAAATTTGTTTTGTTTACATAAGTTATGCATTTGTTTTTCTATTTCTATTTGGTTTCTTAATTTATAGAAATTTGCTGAGGATATGTCTTTCAATCAAATTTATAAACTTCTTATTTAAACTCATGTTTTAGGGTTTATTTTTAATGTTCATGAATTTAGGGATAATGTTAAAATATTGACAATCTTGTAGAAAAGTTTTATGTCTATTAACTTTGGTTAGTTTTTTTGATAATTTATTCCATTCTTTAAAAAAAAAAAAAAATCTGTATTCATTGTTTTAACAGGGATGAGATTTTTCAGCTTTTCAACTGATTTCAGCTTTTTTGTACATTTAGCTTTTCAGCTTTTTTTCAAATTTTTTAGCTTTTTTTATGTTTCTGATGTGCATTTGTTCTTTTTTTATATATTGAATATTAAAAAAAAATATTTATTACTCTAATATAATAGATTTTGTCATCAAAATTCTAGTATTTCATTTCAATATCTTGTCTTTGTGTACAGTTTCAGATTTTTTGTATTTTTGCTAATCTCATCCCTGTTTTAAGATTTTAAATATGCAATTAATATATATAAATAAAAGACCTTACTTCAGCTTTACTGAGGTGACTCTTCATAGATGCGAAGTACTTTCAAATTAGGGCCCCCCCTCCCCTCATTTTCAACGCAGGTCACTCCGTTCTGTGATTCTGTGAAGATTCTCTCAGGTGTACAAACATCCTCCCTCTCTTTCAAGAGATGGCGCCAGGTGGCCTCTATACCTGTTGCTGGTTGGTCCAGGTTGCATGCACTGGGTTGGCTGATAATTTCTATGGTTTCACGAAAGAGGGCATAATTGTAATTATTGTAATTAGCGATTTTTTCGGTGTTTTTAAAAGTCAATTTCGATATTTTCATTTTTATAAGTTTGCGCTAATGCGGTGCCGTATTTACCAAATTTTATGTCATTAGTATGCTCTTTGATTCTTGTGTTTATTTTTCTTTTAGTCATTCCTATATACACACCTGCCAACATTTGAAAATGACAATTAGTAGCACACCAATTTTAAAAATAGATTGGATGGTTGATTGGTTCATTTTTATCATGCAACACACAAATCCTGAACAAATAAATGTATGTATATTACTGTATTTTCTTGTGTATAATCTGCAGGGTACTATTTTCAGCTCTAATGAAAGCTTTTCCACAGATAATATGTACTGCTGTTTGCCGGCTTTATTTGCCACCAAAATCCGACCACATTATGTTTAATGTCCCTCCCCCCTCCACCTCAGATTATAACATTTTTAAAAAAAGTTATTTTTAACTAAATAATTTACATTAGTGTTCATATATAATAAAAAACTGTTTAAGAAACAAACATGATTTATGAAACCAGGTATAAAATAATTTTATTCAAAATGCAGAATTTCTGTTTTTACACTATATTCAACCAGCCATTAAAATTCAGCAAAAATACTATCTATTAAATAAATATTTTTTGTTGTGTGTTTAATTATGTGTATAATTTAAAAAATATATAAATTATAATGATTGCAAAAAATTCTAATCTTAGCATTGGGATAATTGTTTAAAAAATGTTAAAATATCAATATTAAACACATTCAACAGTTTCTGTAGGCGTTTGATCATGGATTGGTAGGGGAAGGGGGGGGGGGTAAAAAAAAAAAGAGTGAGAAATATTGAACAATTCTACTTTCTTATAGGTTCTAGCATCTAATAAAGTAAGTTTAAAAAGAACATTGACATTTATGCTGCAGATGGAAAAAGATTAAAAATCCCAAATCTTTCGTGAGGCGTTTGGTTTGTCTATCGTTAGGGGGTGGGTGGGGAGTGAGGAGGGCACAAAAAAAAAAAATACACGAATAAGAAATATTTAACAATTCTATCTCTTTATACATTCTAGAAGCTAATAAAGCAAGTTTAAAATGAAAATTGACATTTATGGCGTGGATGGAAAAAGATTGAAAATCGCAAGGCAAAATGTCAGAAATGTTGCAGTTTTGGTGCTAGATAAAAATTCGTAATTTTGAGCCGATTTTCGTAGCGTCGTAGTTTACGGCCCAAATTCGTAGCAATTACGAATTATTCGTAGCAGTTGGCAGGTCTGTATATAACAACCGTCGCTATTGTTTTGATATTTAAATGGGATTCTGTAAACGCTGGTGGATTCGGAGGGGGAGAATTTGATCTTTGTCGTTTCTGATTATTTGGTAAATATTCGGATTTGGCTTAATTGGAATGTTTATATTTAAATTATTTGCAATATTTTTAATTTTTACTGCGGCTCCGCAATCGTAAGGTATTGGGTTAGTGTATTTTTTATTTGGTTTTTGGTGGCTAGGAATATTATTGATTTTCTTTAGACGTTTTTTGTATAATTTATCAACAAGATTTTTAGGGTAGTTGGCTTGTATGGTTAAGTTTCTAATATATTTTATTTCATTTTTAAGATCTTCCGGTTCGGTACATATAAGGATTGCGCGATTAATATAAGATTGATTGCATTTAATTTATATTTATATGGTGTTTTACTATTGTAGTTAATGATTTCATTGCTGGAGGTAGGTTTTCTATAAACAGTTGTGTTAATTGTATTTTTCATTCTTTTTATTTTAACATCAAGGAAATTAATTTCATTCTTTACTTCTATTTCGCTAGTGAACTGTATATTTTTATCTAAGTGGTTTAGGTCATTTAAGAGTTCCGTTATGTTTTGTTTCTCATGGACTATGGCAAAAATGTCATTGACATATCTGTTCCAGTAAATTATTTTGTGTTTAAATTTTTCTAAAATTTTAGAAACAAAAACAAAAAAACATACGCTTTGTATTGAGAACCTAATCCTTTTTGAAGTCGGTTAATTAGAGCATCTCTTACGAAGTTATAAGCTTACAAACACCAACAACAACACATAGCTCGAATTAAGAACACTCTCCTTTCTGAAGTTGGTTGAAAACGACTTTGCCCTAATCGATGTGACCACTTACAGTAACAGTACTTTGAACCACCGAGTATACGTGTCATACGCTATGCTGCAAAGTGTGCAATGTAGTTCAAGTGTGCACAGTGTAGGAGATTGCGAACAAACAACTGCACGTTTTAAGTGTTCTATTTTTAGCAATAATGTCTGAAAACTGTCTTTTCGTAGTAAATCGATGATGCTCTGTAACTTCGTAATTAACTTTTCTCCCATCTTGAACCGTTTTTGAGATAGGAGTGCTAATTCCGCTGTTTTTCACCAGATGGCGCTTTATTTTCTTTAGATAGTAAAGATGTTATAATGGGATCTACTTCAGACCAAGATCTCTACAACAAAACAGAAAGTATCAAGTAACCGTATTTTGAACTATATTGCGTATGTCTCACCAGCTGCGCTGCAACGTGAGCAATGTAGCTCAAGTGTGTATAGTGTAAGAAATTGCGAACAAAAAAATGCACGCTTTTAGCATTGTATTTTTAGCATCAATGTCAAAACTATCTTTTTGTACTAAATCGATGATGCTCTGCAATTTTATAATTCACTTTTTCCCCCTGTCTTGAACCGTTTCCGAGATAGGAACGTTAGAATGAATGTCTAAACTATCTTTTTGTACTAAATCGATGATACTCTTCAGCTTTGTAATTCACTTTTTATTTAGAACCGTATTCGAGATAGGAACACTAACTCCACTATTTTCCACCAGGTGGTGCTGCAAGCAGTTTAACCTTGTACTGCATGGCCACTTTGCTATACATACATACCATTTTTATCACTCTAACTGCAGCCGTTTAGCAGTTTGGGACTGATTTTTTTGGGCACCTTGTATTTTCTTTAGATCGTAAAGATATTGCAATGGGACCTATTTTAGACCAAGAGCTTTTCAACAAAACAAAAAGAATCAATCGGAGCATCCATTCAGAAGTTATGAGCTAACAAACATTTTAAAAAAACGTACGTTTTGAATTGAGAACCTTCCTTCTTTTTTGAAGTCGGTTAATAAAATTAAGATCGTAATAGAATTAGAACAAAATTAGATTGTTCCACATCATAAATATTTTATAGAAAGTAAAAAAAAAAAGTGATTATCAGGGGTGTGCAAAAGAGGTCTCTTCGGCAACCCTGTATTGGTATGACTAACTGCATGTTTAAAATAAGAAGAAAATGCATATCCCAGGTAACAAATATGACTAAGAAACAACAGCTTTATCCAGATTAAACAATTCTAAACCAATACAGATATTTATTATTCATGAATTCATCAACTCTGAATATTCATTTTAAGTAAATTGGATTGTAAAGGTTGATATTTTACATATACAGTAGAACCCCGATCCATTGTTTTTCATGTTGTGTGTGAAAAATATAGTATACTACTAATAAAAACTAATTTGTTACTCCCCAAACTGTCAAAGAAATAAAGTTGTGGAACATTAAGTTATATTTATTTTTAAAAGTCAGTAATTTTATGTTGGATTTTTTGTTCATTTAATAAACTAAACTGGAATTTTCGAGATGTACAACATTTTCTGGTCTTTTTCTGTAATTTCACGTGCATATAAAAAAAATTCATGCATTTTGAAATGACGTAATTACTTCAGACACACTTGACACTGGCATAGGCTCAGCCTCAAAAATGTGAAAAGATGTAGTAACTGGCCATACTGGATACATGCATTCTCCTCTTTACACAAAGAATAACTTAATCTCCAAACAATAACACACTATCCGTGTTCAGTAATTCATAGACGCATGTTACAATATCTGCACCTAAAACAGTATAAGATTGAGTAGTTGAGGTTAGTTGGGTTTTGCACCACACTAGTGCTTACAATATAGGCAAATGGCGATGGTCTAAAATTCATCTTTGAGGATGGTCCGAAGACATGCCATCACAATTTTGATCCTCTGTAGAGGAGGAAAAGAATTATTTTAGAATAAAAGAAGTAATTCCAGTTTGAATGCCATATGGAATCACTTGATTTTCAATTTCATTTCGGTTAGAAGAAAAATTTTACAACAATGAATGCGGGGAAAATGACCTTTTGAAGAATGACATATGAGAGTTTTGTTAACATTATTTAAATACAGTTTGCGCAGGGACCATAGAAATAAAACGATCAGTGCAGGAAAATGATGGATGTGAGATCAATAGATCAAGGTTTCACTATATTAACTATGCGAAAAATACTAGAGCTGGGAATCAAACTCAGGCCCTTCACTTAATGCACAAATGCTCTACCACTACGCTACCCTGGCTGATAGCCAGCTTTGCACTTCTCACATAATATTCGTTGGCAAAGTCACCAAGTCTGCAAACACAGATATAACAGGTGAGACAATATTAATTGTAGCACATCTCCATAGACAACGAAATTTCAATTTAGAAATTTATTATTCATGAATTCATCAACCATGAATATTCACAGTCTGTAGAGTTGTGCTATGATTAATATTGTCACACCTGTTATATCTGCATTTGCAGACTCGGTGAATTTGCCAACGAATATTATGTGAGAAATGCCGAGCTGCTATCAGCCAGGGTAGCTCAGTGGTGTAGAGCATCCGGGCATTAAGCGGAGGACTCGGATTCGATTCCCGGCTCTGATATTTTTCACAAAGTTAATTTCATATATAAAAAAATAACCTCAACACTCCAATTTACTTAAAATCTCAGACCTGCCAACTGCTACGAATAATTCGTAGTTGTTACGAATTCGGGCCATAAACTACAATGCTACGAAAATCGGCTCAAAATTATGAATTTTTATCAAGCACCAAAACTGCAACATTTCTGACTACGTTTTGCTTTGTGATTTTCAATCTTTTTTTTTCCATCCACTCCATAAATGTCAATTTTCATTTTAAACTTGCTTTATTAGACTCTAGAATGTATAAAGAGATATAATTGTTAAATATTTCTCATTCGTGTATTTTTTTGTGTCCCCTCTCGCACCCCATCCCACTCCTAACGATCGGAAACAAATGCCTTGTGGCACCTTGGGATTCCTAATATTTTTCTATCCACAACTTAAATGTCAATGTTCTTTTTAAATTTACTTTATTAGATGCTAGAACCTATAAAGAAGTAAAATTGTTCAATATTTCTCACTCTTTATTTTTTTTTTTTTACCTCCCCCCCCCCTCTCCTCTAACAAATTAATGGCAAATAAAAACTGGATGTCTGGCATCTGGCAGTGCATATTATCGATGGAAAATTTTTCATCAGCGCTAAAAATAGTACCCCATGGATTATACGCAAGAAAATACAGTAATATACATACATTTATTTGTTTAGGATTGGTGTGTTGCATGATAAAAATGAACCAACCAACCATCCAATCCATTTTTAAAATTGGTGTGCTACTAATTGTCATTTTCAAATGTTGGCAGGTATGAAATCTATACAGATATTTTTTTAGAATAGTAAAATAGTTTATATATCTAGATTCTGTCTCTCTTCAATTATTCACAAATCAATTTAACACGAAAAAGTAAAGTTCGTGACAGAACAATCTTTTTTAAATTACCGAAGATTTGACAAGATATGTTGACAAATTCCATTGTTTACCTTTGCATAAAAAAATAAATTTTCAATTTTGAGAGTTTCATAAGTTCTTTCAGCGAAAAAACATAATTTTCCCCTGAAGACATAGTTTGTAATGCATGAAACTAATTGGTTTTATTTATATTTTTGTTAGAGCAAAATGAAATAAAATTATATTGTCACTTAAGCAAGTTTACTTTTAATATATCTTATTAACTTGTGACTTGGTTTATTTATTCCATTGAACCATGTATGTTGGGATAATTAAAAAAATATAAATATATTATAATTGTTTTATAAAATTGCAATTTTTTAAATGTCTTTTATACTTTTTCTTTAAGAAAATTTTTTAAACAAGCATTAATTGAATCCACCTTTTTTTTTTTTCTTTGCAGCTTCTTGTGAGGGTAAGTAACTTTTTTTAAATATTTCTGACTGTCTGTCCTTGTGTTGGTAGTAACTTTCATCAAGGACGTACCCAGGATTTTATTTCAGGAGGGGTCCAAAATCAAGGTTTCATTTAGGCACGTAGGGAGTAAAGCTATGGTTTTTTTAGGGGCTCCTTACATACTTATTATAAATACGCTTAAAACTGAGCATCCTTTTGCCCCTCTTTTAAGGAGCCTCTTGTTCATAATAATTGAAACCTTCACCATTACGTATGTAAAATTTAAGCTTTTCCTAGAATTTGAGTTTAAGCTCATTTTTTTAAACATCAAAATTTAAAATTCCAGTTCATGCTGAATTCACGTTTACTGAATCCATACGAAAAAAATTATACATTTCTCTAAGTGTTTTTCACAATTTAAAACATCATTCGATTCCTTAACACCTGAATAGTAACTTCAGCGAATTCTGTGTATTTTTGTCTATAAATGGCTCTGGAAGTATTAGAAAATTTCTCTTTACCAGGAAGATGGTTAGTTGTGGTTCTTGGGTTAAGGCTGATTGACTATGCTAGGATCCTAGTCTTTTTAAGAGATCCTAGTCTGTATTTATGCGAATTTTAAAGAGCCACGGAAATCACCAGACAGCTGGTCAACGAGTGTGACCTGTGACCGAACCCGGCATTTCCCGTTTACCAGCTTTGAGCGCAGAAACGCTCAGCCACTGGTAGGGCATTGGGAAGAGGGAAAATATTTTTTGAGAACATACTTAATTGAAGTATATACATTTACAACAGATCTGTAGCAATTGTTGGCCCTTGTTATCCCATAGGAAATTTTTTTTACTCATTACCTAAAGCATTTTTTAAAATTCTGTTTCAGAAAATTCACAATTGTTAAATAAGTACTCATTTTTGAAAAATTAGTTCTTAAAATTTTTACATTTTGATTTTTAGTTAAAATATGTGAATTTTCACTGAGTGTATTTTTCTCATGTTTTAGCCATAAAACGAAATACTAAAAAATCAGTTTTTGGCAAATAAGTTCTAATTTAATGATTATGAGTTTTCTGAATGTGAAAACGGATTTTTAAAAAACACATTAGGTAATGAGTAATTATAGAAATAAATTTTCTCATAGGATAACATGGGGGCCACAGCTGTCAGCGATTTTAGGTATTATTTGCTATTAAGTAGAACATATGTTAAGTAAAGATGCTGTAATATTAAATACTTTTCTATAAATGTTCATTTATTTAAATATTTATGAAATTACTTATACATTAATAAAAAATACAGAATCAAATTGAGACGTTGTCTCGAGGCCATCTTGTTCAATGCATCATAAAAATTTCATGTTAAATTATGATGTTTTGTGAGTATTGCTATGCAAAAATAGTCTTTCATGCACAGTTCTGTTTATTGTAAACGTCTTTAAAAGATGTCATTGAGCTCGAAGTAGATACATGTAAACTGTCAATTTCATTCAATTGCTAAAGAAGTACAATAGGCACAATTGCATATCAGAAGAAAAAAAAAGCAAATCGAAAATCAGCTTATTTTTAATACTGTTTGCTTGCTTTTTTTTTTCCCGTTTATAGACCACAAAAAATATCATTAGGAATAATTTTGAAAAAGTAACAAAGACGTTGCTCATGTACAAAAAAAGATTTAGAATATCAGAAGGGAATATTTATTAAAGTAACTTTTATTAAATTTTATTTCGGGAGGGGTCCGGACCCCCATGGACCCCCTCCCTGGGTACGTCCTTGACTTTCATTATACAGATGTTATGGCTGAATCTTACTTGTGATTGTTGGTAACATGTATAGCTACGCTTCAAATTAGTTATGATTATATTTTGACCTATCTAATGTTTTTATTTATTCTTTTTTTTTTTTTTTTTTGTATTTAATGTGTCATTTACCTTTTTTGTTAATATTGTAAGTTATTGATATAAACATGACAGATTTTTATAAAATGGAAAAAAAAAAAAAAAATGAGGGGGGGGGGACTAAATGCTTTCATTTCTTTCATTTTTCATACTACTGTTTTTTAATAGTAGGAATCGTGCAAATTATCTTCGTTTAGATTAAAAGATATGTATATATATTAAATAAGTAGTAGGCTTTGCCTGCTTCACAAATTACTAATATTAAAGGAATTATCAAAAAACATTAATCACTATATTTTAAATAGCTTTATAAATAAAAACTAATAATAATAATAATAATAAATTTATTTTCTTAAAAACCTTCCTTCGGATCCCCACTGTTTGCATTTGTGCCTTAACTGGACATTTGTTAGAAAAATTAAGTTTGTCCATGTTTTCCCTTAAATGAGGCTAAATGCATTAAATGTTTAGATAATTTTTAACTTGTAATGTAACCAAAAATGAAAAATTATTATCTTTTTAATAAATAGCAAATATCTTACTCTAGGCTCCATCTTAGTCGCTTTCACCAGAGGCCTCCGGCTGCCAGGGGCCTCTGGTGAAAGCGACTAAGAGGGAGCCTAGAGTAAGGTTTTTGCCATTTATTAAATTGTTTGTAGGCTTCGTATTTATCTTTTATTTATTTATTTATTTATTTTTCAGTGTTTACTTCTGGAAAAATTAATTTTAATGTATGTCATTTTTACTATCATAGAAACACTTGCTATTTATTGTCAATCTTTACAAACTGGGGTATGATGTTCTAACAAGCGCTTTTCTGTATGGAAAGAGTGAAGCTATTTCTAGCCCTTTCTAAATAAGTGATTGCAACAGGTGTCAGTCATTAGCACAATAGGTGTAACCTGGATTGTAACTACCACTGGGGCAGTGCTCTGGGACCCCACAGCATAGAGGGTTTCATATGAGATGAAGAAATATCTTTTTTACATTGGTAATTCTATTTTTAAAAATTAAAATATCAAACTTCACTGCTATGAATTATGTAGCTGTATCTAAAAATTTATTCAACAACGTAAAAGTGCTATATACTGCAAAATAGCACAATGTTTTATTTTAAATACCCACAATAACCTCTTTATTTTTAATCTTATGTACATTTCTTTAAAAATTATTATTATTCCTTTGCCTGTAAAGATAAATTATTAAAAGAAACAAACATCTGATTAAAAATCTTTATTATTAGAATTAAATACTGTAATTTCAGGGAGAACATGTGATTTTAAAAGTTTAATTTTGGCACATGCAGCATATCTAATAGGGTGGTGTATCTGACTTTATTTTCTTTACTTTCTTTTCTTTTAGCAGCATTTGAATAACCACAGTCAGTCAAAAATTCGCTTTGGACAATTTATTTCTTGAATGTTATGTCAGCACAGACAGCTTGTGAAAACAAAAATAATAAAAGTGCTGTGGAACCCAAGCTATAGAAGACCACACACATACACATGCTGCGTAGCTCAAGTTATACCAATCCGCAGCACACATGCTCCGTTAGATCGCGTCTAGTTGATTATAAGTTATTAAGACAAAAAAATCCAGAAAAGTATTGGGTGTCGCATTAACAAATTCATTTCGTATTTCATATCATAAACACTTAGTGAAATCTCTTCTTCGCGTGAGCATGTTAAAATGAGGAATAATGCTAGTGAGAAAAATTCTTAATTCCCACAATTTAATTAGAACTATATGAACAGTTTAATTAGGGCTATCTATATATCTAAGGATGATTCTGTACAAAAATCATGGAAACGTATGCCAAATTGTTCTGAAAAATTTAAAAAGTACACTATCAGTTCCCCATATTAATTTCCCCCCCCCCCCCCCCACCTTAAAAAAAAAAAAAAAAAAAAAAAAAAAAAACTTGCAGGGAAAGAGAGTAAGAAAAAAAATATTGTCCCTTTTATGAAAAGTAAAAGAAAGAAGACTGAAAATTGAAAGAAATGTTTAGCTCTTTAAACCCTCATTTGCCACGTACATTTTATTCTAATGAAAAGCAAAGTAATCTATCAGTTGATGCAAGATCAAGAGGAAAGTTGGTTGACAATCTGCTGTATGAAATAATTAAGTTCGTTTCACATTAAAATGCATTTTTATTTTGGTTTGCGAATAAATGATCAGCATATACTGTAAAACCCCGCTTAACATGGGGGATACGTTCCATCAAAGTAGAGCGTAATGCGAAACAGCGGGGAATCAATTTCGGGGAATCCCCGGTTGAAATAAAAGAGCGCTAAACCGAAACAGCGCTAAATGAAACAGCGTTAAGCGGGGTCTTACTGTATTTTCAAAAATTTGAAGTCCAAATGAATAGTGCTAAACTAATTCAAAGGAGAATAAATATAAAATGTGTATTCTTCAGAAATAGAAAATGTTAAACGCTATTTAATTCATGAATCCTATGGTTTTCATTAAATAACTAGCCCCACCTTCTGCTGGATTTAATTTTGCCGTTGCTGGTCATCTCAAAAATTTTAATAACGTTTTGAGTACATTTTGACAAAAATGAAAATGAAGGAATGAAAGATTAATTTTTAAATCTGTTTGATTCAGGAAATGACAATTTTCACTTTGATGACTTTGTAATATTGAATGAATAATTCATGAACAATAATAAAAACGTATTATTTTATAATGTTATGGGAAGGGTTACAGAAGTTTGCGATTAAAGTAAGATCGTTTTTGGATTATCTTTATTGAATAACAATTGTTTGCTTAATTGATTTTTATTACTTTTTTAGCATTTAATATTTGCATGCTTAAAATTATTTCAATTTGAAACGATGGGAAACACTACTTTGATGAACATTGTAGTAAAAAATTATGTGGTGTATCTGATGGTGCAATGTATTCGATGATTTTTTAAAATAATTTCCGCTGATGCTGTGTATATGCAGGGGTGGCTTATCTCCCTGAAATTATGGTACCAAAATATATTACATTTATTTAAAAAATATATACCTAAATACTATCCTTTTAAAAAATATACACTTACGGCTTTTAGAACAAATATATTTCGGACAACCATCGTGTCCATCTTCAGTGCATTACTGTCACATTCCTTCTGTTTTGATTTGTTTCCTCCTCTTGATCTTCAATTCTCTTCACTTCGAATATTCTTTTTCTTTTTAATTAGGTGTTGCCATACAGATGGTATTACGCTATGCCAGTGGTGTAGCGTGATATTTGAGACTGAGCATGCTCTGAAGCCAACTGTAAAAAGAGCATTACTTCTAAATTCGTTATCATTTCTTATAATTTAAGTACGTAAATTTCCAATTTCTTCAAACCATAAATATAATTTTACACACATATTTTATTGAATTTATCTTGACAGCATTTATTTAAATGCCACTCATTATAATTTATTGAAGAACCAATAGGCTTTGCATGCTTCACTGGTCACTACATAAAAATGAATTTTCAAAGAAATTGAATCACTAATTTTTTATACATCACTTTATATATACATAGCGGCCAACTCTCCCGAAAAATTCGGAAGACTCCCGAATTTTGAAGCAATCTCCCGAACTCCCGAAAAATATTAATATCTCTCGAATTTTTCAAAATTTTCGTTACGCGCCACGCTTATTTGTTTATTTTTCTCTGCCTCTCCCATGCTGACATTTCAGGCATGTGATTTTTGCCGCAAATTCACGGAGATCGCGATTTTCTTTTTCCTTTTTTTTTTTTTTTCAATAGTCTAATTTGTAGAATTCTGCAAATTTATTTCTTCCATTAAAAAAAGAATAAAAAAAGAAAAAAAAACCCGTGATTATCGTCTGTTTTATAAAAAGAAACCCTATGGAACAATCGACGATCGAATGTTCTACGAGAGCTCCCGATTCCAAATCTTTCTCCATCCACAACATAAATGTCCATATTGATTTCAAACTTGCTTTGTGAGATTCTAGAACCTATAAAAAAATAGTATTGTTAAATATTTCTTGCTCATGCAGACCTGCCAACTGCTACAAATAATTCGTAGTTGCTACGAATTTCGGCCGTAAACTACGATACTATGAAAATCGGCTCAAAATTACGAATTTTTATCTAGCACCAAAACTGCAACATTTCTGACTACGTTTTGCTTTGCGATTTTCAATCTTTTTCCATCCACTCCATAAATGTCAATTTTCATTTTAAACTTGCTTTATTAGATTCTAGAATGTATTAAAGAGATATAATTGTTAAATATTTCTCATTCGTGTATTTTTTGCGTCCCCTCTCGAGCCCCATCCCACCCCCTAATGATCAGCAAACAAATGCCTTACGGCACCTTGGGATTCCTAATCTTTTTCCATCTGCAACATAAATGTCAATGTTCTTTTTAAATTTACTTTATTAGATGATAGAACCTATAAAGAAGTAGAATTGATCAATATTTCTCACTCTTTTTTTTTTTTTTTTTACCTCCCCCCCATAACAATCAATGATCAAATGCCTGCAGAAGCCTTTGAATGTGTTTAATATTTATATTTTAACATTTTTAAAATAATTATCCCAATGATAAGATTATAATTTTTTGCAATAATTATAATTTATATTTTTTAAAATTATACACATAATTAAACACACAACAAAAATATTTATTGATTGGCTAGCAGTTTTGCTGAATTTTAATAACTGGTTGAATATAGTGTAAAAAGAGTAATTCTGAATTTGAATAAAATTATTTTACTCCAGGTTTCATAAATCGTGTTTGTTTCTTAAACAGTACAGTCTTTCATTATATATATGAACACTAATGCAAATTATTTTGATAAAAATAATAATTTTAAAAATATTTAATCTGAGTTGGGAGGGGGTAAAAAACATTTAACATAATGTGGCTGGATTGCTGTGGCAAATAAAAGCCGGATATCTGGCATCCGGCAGTGCATATTACCTATGGAAAATTTTTCATCAGGGCTGAAAATAGTACCCCATGGATTATACGCAAGAAAATATGGTAATATACACACATTTATTTGTTTAGGATTCATGTGCTGCATGATAAAAATGAACCAACCAACCATCCAATCCATTTTTAAAATTGGTATGCTACTAATTGTCATTTTCAAATGTTGGCAGGTTATGTGCTCGTGTAGTTATTTTTTGCCCCCTCCCTCCTTTATGTATCTCCAATTAGCGATCGGCAATCAAATGTTCTACAGAAGTTTTTTATCTCCCAATCTTTATCCATCTGCAACATAAATAATAATATTCATTTTAAATGTGCTGTATTAGATTCTAGAAGTAGTTTTGAAAGAGTTTAATATTTCTTACTCTGTAATTATTTTTTTTATCCCCCCCCCCTTCTTGATAATGATCAATGATTAATTCTAGAAACAATAAATCAATAGAAGTGCTCAATATTTCTCATGTATGTAATTATTTTTAGACTTTATTGCTGAATTTAATGAATCTGTTTATTTTTCCTCAATTAAATTAAATATTTATGCGTCATATCTATATCAAATTTGTAAACATGGGAAAAAAATTAAGAATAGATTTTTCGGATAGAAAAAAATTTCCCAAATTTATGTATGTGTATATTTAATTTTAGTATGGTTAGAATTTAATATAATCTAGTAGTATTTTAAATTCCGTATGTTTTTTTTTTTTTTTTTTTCTCCCTCATATTTGCAATAAAAAGAAAGCCTCTAAATACTGCAAAATTACCCTTTTATTTGTCCTTTTTCTCTCTGCAACAATTGCTGTGCTATTAATGTTCTATTTATAGCATAAACTATATCGTATACAAAATCTCCCTAATTTTGATTCTCAAAGGTTGGCAGCTATGTATGTGTATATATTTGTGCCCGGTACAAGGATATTTATAGGGATATCCTTGGATCGACATCCAGTTACCTATCATCTCCTCCTCCTTTACTTCAATTTAGAACATGCGGTTCTAATAGATGTAAAACTTGCCCTATGGCCTCTCACACACAGTTGAATAATAATCACTCTTTGGTTCCATTTTGTCAGGCATACAATGTTATTTAAAAAATCAGTTGTGGTCATTGTAAACTTAGTTATATTGGTGAAACTTCAACTCCTCTACATCTATGCATTAATCAGCATCGATCAGATTCTAAAAACCTTTCAGCTGCGCCTTCTAAATCAACTATAGAATTACAACACTTTAAATCACGTAATTTTAATTCATGTACCATTGAGATTGTAAAAATTCAGAAAAATAAAAGTGAGCGTCTATTTCTTGAATCAAAATTTATGCAATATTATAATACAATTTATCCATATGGCCTAAATTCCGAATACTTTAGTAAAACTATTAAAGCATATTCTAACATCAACCCTCTACATGATTATTCGACTATTTATGCACAACTCAATCACAACATTAACAATAAAACTTCTAGAACTAAACGAGGTAGTAAAAAAACAGATTTAATCTTTTCTAAAAGTGCTATTATTAAACTCATTTCAGATCTAAAGACTAATTACTTATCTAACTATAACTGGTTCATTATTCGAAAATTTATTTTTGCAATTAAAAAGAAATACTCAGTAAACTTTCTGAATGTCTTTCAAAGCCAATCCTATAATAAACATTTTTCAGACATTTTTTATGATATTATAATGTACAAAATCAAACAATTTAATTTAAAAATCAATAAAAAGCCCAACAAATTTAAAACAAATACTCAATTAATTGTGAATTTTACAAATCAAATATTGAACAGTATTAACATTACGTCTATCATTAATGACAAAGAATGTTTGTTTCCGATTAAAGATTTAAATCTATCTCGTACCTTCAAATATCCTCTTCCTCTTGGCAGAAAGATATTCAATTATAATTCTGTATCTAAGTCTACCTCTTTTACTAACACTGTAACCTGTAAATGCAATGATCCTTCTTTCTCAAAATTTATTGACAGAGACCATGGACACATTATCACAGGTAATCTCAATATTATTGATAATTATCAATTAAAAAAATTCATGAAATTTGGCACTAAATTTAGACTTCCAGTTAAAACTAGCATTCCACAAATCTTTCAACAGTTTTCT
Organism: Salticus scenicus; assembly: GCA_963930645.1. Classification (NCBI taxonomy): domain Eukaryota; kingdom Metazoa; phylum Arthropoda; class Arachnida; order Araneae; family Salticidae; genus Salticus; species Salticus scenicus. The sequence continues at coordinate 169,522 of CAWVNO010002726.1, forward strand.
TATGACCTAGATTTCTTTATTTATAAAATATCTATTACTCATAATAAACCTATTGCCTACTTCACTCAATGGAAAGTTTTAGTGTTACAAAAAATCAAAAATGCATTATTTATCAATTCTTCAAATCTGGTGTTATTTAAAAAATCTGTACTTCTTAACTCAATCAAATCACTACAGGATGACTTTGTGATCACTTATGTTGACAAATCACCTAATAATTATGCCATTATTTGTAAATCCTACTATCTCTCTATTTTAAACTCTTCAATCAATAATAGTAACATCTTCAGTTTAACTAATAATAACCTTATTATTAATAACCGAAAAATACATAATTACTATAAACTACTTCAACTTCCCTTCAATAACTTTAATTATCCTTATATAGTTCTCATACTTAAGTTTCACAAATCTCCAATTAAATTTCGCACTGTTACTGTTGGGTGTAACACTTATAACAACAATGCTAATAAAGCTCTACTCGATATTCTAAAACAAATTTACAAATGTACTTGCAAAGTTGATAATTTACACTGTCTTAAAAATAGCTTTCAATTAATTCAATACATCAAATCGCTCGATTCAATAGACAATATTATGACTTTTGACTTTCAAGATCTTTTCAATAATATTGAGTTATCAGATCTTAGTAATATCATTTACAGTCTTTTTCAAGAATATAAAGCTCAAATTAATCTTCCTTACAATTTTAAAGCAGAAAAATTTAAAACACTTCTTAACTTTGTTATCCATAATAATTATATCTTCCACAACAACGATATCTATTTGCAACAATTAGGCATCCCACAAGGAGGTTGTAGCTCCAGTATTTTGGCAGATCTCTATCTTTATTATTATGAAAAGCAAATTTGCAATGATGATGTTCGATTTTATCGTTACGTCGATGATATTATTGTATTTTATCTCAACAAGAACTCACAAAATGGCTTTTCCTTCAATTATCCACCTAATTTACAGCTAACTCAAAATACTTTGACTAATCAATCAATTAACTTTTTAGATCTTAAAATAATCATCGATGGTAATAAACTTTACACAGATATCTATGACAAACGGCAAGATTTTTGTTTTAATGTAAACTTATTTACACATTTTAATTCATGTCTGCATCTTTCGGTATTTAGAAACATCATCATTAACCATTTATTTCAAATTAATAATTTATGCTCTGCAAAGTTTAAAAACAAGAATATTAATAAACTGATCACAGCCACTGCTAAAATGGGTTTTCCTAAAAACTTTGTATTTTCTATTTTATATCCTTAACCATGTCTCTGTCAGTACACTTGTGTACATCAACAAAAAAATTATAAAATAATAAAAGACAATAAAAAAGGTGGTGGTTGGGTGGGCAGATGTTTGATTACGGAGGTGGGGTGGTGTTGTAAGGCTGGATGGTTGGGTAGGTTTGTGAAATTAAATTTAAAAAAAAAAAAAAAAAAAATAGAAGGCTTGTTGCATTTGCTTTGTATTACTATGCAAACTTTCATTTTCCAATAAAATTTCAGATTTTTCCTTTTTGAGTTGTCAACTATATTTAATGTTCTAATTATACTGTTAAACACAATGTGATCAATCGGTGAATTTCATTGTGGCTTCGTGGTTTCATTAATGTTCATCTGCTTTGAAATTTTGCATTTTTAAATCCATATGGTTCCTGTTCTGGTTGTGGCAGGCTGGGGGAGTGTTGCCGGCGTAAAACTAGTGTAACCCCACAGGCAAGTCACAAGTCTTGCCGCCTGCCTCCTTCTTCCTATCTTGTGTTTCTTGGGTTGTTTCTTCATTAATTTTGATAAGTTTATGGTTTTAAGTTAAGATTTGTTGTTTTACTTTATTGATTCGTTTGTTTTGCAGACTGTTAATTAATAGATCTGGTTTCTTTACATTAGTGTATTTCATCCACTGAGGATTTTTTTTTTTTTATCTTATTGGTCATTGGTGTTTCAGTGATCTTGTATTTGTTGCTTGGCTTCTACTATGCTTAATAGATCATCTTTATTATATATATATATATATATAAATTCATTAAAGTCACACAAAATATGGCAGTGACTTCCTTCCAATGTCGGATCTGGGGCCCCACTGCTTGTGATAGCGCTTTAACTCTGACCACAAATAGTTCTTATACTTGAACTTAATTGTTGAACATTTTAATAAAGTTAAAAATGTAATAAGTTTAATTATTTTTATTATATTGACATTTGATACCAAAAGAAAAAAAAATTAAAAAATGATAAACATTTTTCCCTTTCAAACAAAATTTTTAATTTTCCAAATAAAAAATGGTTTTAAAGGAGGCAACTATTGAAATAAAATATCTTATTTTGTTCAATTAAAATAAAAATCTGTCTATAGCTTAGCTTTTTAAATGGCATCACAACATAGAGAAAGCGTTGCTATGTAGTAACTGTAATAAGCTAGTAACCATTGCTAAGGAATGGAGACGATTAAAAATAAAAACCAGGCAATTTGAATAAAATTTAGGAAAACAAAAAATTTGAGATGGGGGGGGGGGGGGAGGGGGAGATATTCTGATCCAAAAAAAAAAAAAAAAAAAAAAAAAAAATTATCCCGATGAAGTGTGCATTTGCAATATCCAAGCTATACCTCTGTCACAATTTGTAGCTCTGTAATCAAAGACCTTAGCTTCAGAGCCAAGTTCTTACAAAAGGAAATTTTGATACCACTATTTTTATATTGTAATTTTTCACTTGATGAATCGTTATATTCATTTTTTACATTCATTACATTAAAAAAATACAGGGGTAGTACTTGTCCTGATTTTCCTGAAATTCCTGAAAATTTAAAAAACGTCCTGAAATGTCCTTAAATTTGATAAGTTGTCCTAGTATTCCTGAAATTTTCAGCTATTGTGTTATATATTGATATTTAAACCATCCAAATTAAGTGATCAAAACTCAAACTCGCTCTGTATTACTCGCACTCTCTGTATTACTCTGCAAACTCGCCATGCTTTACTGTGATCGCCAGATAAATAATAGATTAAAAACTTTGCAAGCGCCTTTGTTTTGCACAGCTGTCTTCATGCATACTTTTTATTTCCATTACCCAAATATCAAAGATAATAGGTGTATTGTATTTGATGTAAATTTTTGATACCAAATTTTCACCTGATTTGCATGCTTTAAGGTCTCCTGATTCCAAAAAAAAAAGTGGTTTTCAGCAATTGTTCAGTATGCATGTATGTGTATGAAGAATCTTCTGATTATCATATCTCCTAAACTAATAAAGGTAGAATGACAAAACTTAAGAATTCAGACTGGCCTGGTGTACAGATGATTTTTCCAACTCTTGGTGAAAATTGCAAAATCGGAAGTAGGGTATTGAAAACGAGTAGTAAGATTGTAAGTGCATATCTCAAAACAGCCCTAATAATTTTCTTCAAAGTTGCTTTATAAACATCTTTTTAGATGTCCTTTTGTATGTATTAGTTGATTAGTTCAGGAAGATTAATAGATGTCCTACATAAATGTATCAATTTTAGGTTTTGTGAGTGCATTTCTTTAAAAATGGCTCTACGGATTTTCTCCAAATTCACCTTATTACTAACATTTTATATGTCAATTTGTATGTAATTGTTTGTTAGTTTCTGGTGAGTAGATGAGTTTGCCAAGTCTTTGTCAAAATTGGCAATGGAACCAAAAGTTGGTATCTCAAAAATGGCTCTGAATGATTTTCTCCAAATTTGCAATAGAAACCCTTCTTTAGATGTCCTTTCATGTGTATTACTTGGTTACTACAGGAAAATTGACAAACATCTTCATTTAGTACGTCAATTTTAGATCTTAGAAATTGCTGTTTAAAAAAATTCATCTACCAATTTTTTTAATACTCTTTTTTTTTATATTCCTTTAAGACGTATGTATTAGTTCCAACGTGAATATTGTTTGGTATCTAATTTGTTTAGACAATTTTATATCTTCAGACTCTACTATATCTAAAAATAATACATTTATTTAACAAAACAGTATTAACTTTACTTTTTTTATATAGGAATTTTTGCTAGTGTTCGGATACTTTTGTTACTGACTGTACTATTTTAATGGCTATTTTTAAAGCTATTAGGAGGTTATTGTTTTCATATTTTAATTAATTAAAAGAAAACTAATCAAAAATTCGAAAATGGGACTTCGAAATATTGTGTTGTCAAACGGGTTCTGAGCTATTCTGAAAGTTTCAAATGTCTAGCTAGTAGGGAAGTTAGTAAAAAATTGATTGCAATTTTCCTGACAAACAAACAAACAAGAATCGAAGTTAATAAAAAGATGGTAAAATTGGTCTCTTAAGTTGAAATTCCATGGAAGATGCCCTTTTTGATGTAGAAATGATTCCAAAAAACTATGAGTCTAAGAAAGTTTTCGAAATGATTACATGAATGCATGTTTTAGTGGTGCTTCAGTTGCTCTAATTAAACTTAGATTTTTTAAAACTTTAAAATAGTGAGTTGAAGGTTTCATTTTTATGCCATTTAAAATTTTCTTGTATGAATTAAAATGTACGCTAATTAATTTTCATTTATGCTTGCCATTTTATTTTATATTCTAATCATAAGTAAAATTTTGAGTTATCAAAAAGCAATATGATATAAACCCTTTCAAAAATTGGATGTTTTTCACTATTTAAAAACTAGCTCTTTTTACCCATGCACAGTAGATTCAAGGTGTCTCGCTTATGTAGGTGGACTAGTAATCTTGTCCTGAAAATGTCCTGAAATTTTCAAAAATATATGTCCTGAAATTTCAACTTATGCTAGTACTACCCCTGAAAATACTATATTAAAATAATGGTATCTAAATTTTTATTTGTGAAACTGTCCAGAGTTCACGCAGACACACAGGGAGAGACAGACAATTCTCTTTACTCATGTAGAGAGACAACATAAGTAAAATTTTTATCATAATTTTATTTCTTTCGGAAGTTTTCGTTTGGTATGAGTTATTTAGGCTAAAAAAAAGAAAAAAAAAAGTAACTTTCCTGTCGCATAAAATAACAGAGATATTTTTTCAGAAATTTATGCAAATTTCATTTTATTGTTGAATGATCATTTATAAATAAATTCAGTTTTTTCTCTTTGTTAAAAGATTTTTTTTATTAAATCATTGTAAAATAAAGCATTAAATTTTACTTTATCAATAATATTTTTTAACTGACGACATCGTCAATCTATTCAGTCATTCTTGTCTTTGAGTAGATGGAAAAACTAGTTCTCACTGACTATGGGGACACTTTTATGGAAGATAAGAAAATGAAAATCCCCAATACTTAAGCAGTACGGGAAAACTATAGGACATGCTCTCGTTGAATAGCATGACTTGGATCCTTTAAAGAGCGGAAATCCCCTTGTGTGGGAAAATTAGTGCAATGAATATTTCCTCACACAAAAAAAATTCCCTATCCAAGGGTAGGCTTTAGAAAAGTAGCATGCCTTACGGAGTAACCAGTCAGGAAACGGTGTTTTCCAAGAATTATCTTACGTAACAGAACACATTTTCTTTCAGAATAGATTTCGAAAATTAAATGACGGCTAATGGATGGATGGTAGCGGGTGATTAATAAAATCAGCTGTTAAATTATTCTTTCTTTCTTTTTTTAAGCAAAATATGCGGATATGTGGTGCATGCCTAGCATACACAGAGAATACGCCACTGCGCTATGCTCATGATCGTTAATAGACAGATTGTTAGTTACTATTTCGATGGCTTCTCTTTTGAGAGCATAATGGTGGTTGTTATATGGGGCTATTTTTCGGGTATTAACAGTATTAAGATTAATTGGGTTAGTTTTATGGGTGGTAGACAGAGCAGTAGAAGACCTATTAAATTTTATGTCGGAGAAGTGTTCTTTTTCGCGATCATTAATACAACGTTTTGTCATGCCAATGTAGCAACCTCTTTTATTATTTTCCTGTTTAAAATCAATTTTGTAAATACCTGAAGTGGTTTTTGGGTCAATTTGATCTTTTTCATTACGGAGTCGTTGAAATATGTTTTTATTGGGTTTAATAGGGATGTTTATATTAAGTTTTTTAGCATCATTCTTTATCTTTAGAGCTGCACTGTTACAAAAAGGTATAGAGGTAGTAAAAAGTGGTTTAGATTTTTGTGCATTGCTAATGGAATTTAAAGTTTTAAAACGTTTTTTATAAATTTTATCGGCGAGATTTTTATAGCCAACTATAGTAAAAATCCTTGATTTTAAGTATTAAGAAATATTTTATTCTTAATGAAACTGATGAAGAACGCCATAAACGTTGCATGCACACTTTTTCCGTTTTAGGACTTATTTATTTAAGAACTTATTTATTTAGTTTTAGTTATGAAGAAAAATTTTTAACTTATGAATTAATTTTAAACAACGTTATTACTTTGTGATCGAAGTTTTTTTAAATCAGCGTCTGTTTAGTAGGTGGTTTGTTTATGTAAAATTTAAAATCCTTACTAGCGTCTGTTTAGTAGACGTTTTATATATAAATTTTGGTTTAGACTTTAACTTTAAATAATGATATCGTTTTTTGGAAGGGGTTTGGAATTAGCCTCTGTTTAGTAGACGTTTTTTTATGTAAATTTTTTTATACATTAACCTTTGAACTTTTTATTTCAGTTTAATTTAAAATTTTTGAGCATTCCGTTTTTGCCGTTCTCTTTAGTGACCTTTACTTAATTTACTAACCTACACTTTTTTAGCGGGAGTCCTTCGTGTTAACTTAATTTGTTTTAGTATGGATCATTCTGAATTATATTCTAAATGGAAAAATTAATACAAGCAAAAAATTAATACACTTAAGAGATCAAATCGATTTTTTAAGCGACTGTAAACATTTTAATATTATTCCGAATTTATTATGCATTAATAGTAAATTTATTAGAAAAAATTTTCCACGCGAACTCCGAAATTTTGAAAACAAAATTCTAGATAAAGCTATACATACTAAAAAAGCAGTTTACTATAAAAACAAAGAAAATGAAAGGGTTTTAGTTGACGAAATTAGCAGAAAAACCGATTATCAACTCTTTGAAACCATGAAAAATAAAATAAGAACTTTTTCTGAAATTGAGTATTAATATCGGGAAACACAACAAAAAATTAAAATTTTTAATTAATAAATATAATGTTAAACCTAAAACAATCAAAGAACATCCGTATATTAATTTATCGAAATATCAAACTAATACACATGAAGATGCCATCTTAAAAATGGGGCCGAAATATATTTTAGAGCAATCTATAAACATTAAAGATAGCATAGCAAAACTTGAAACAGCCATTAACAAAATTCCTAGTTACAATCAAAACATAATCAGAAGTGCCGCTCAAAAAGAATTAACGGACCTAGCAAAAGATAGAAACATAAATAGACACGATCTAAAAGCTTTGAAATCCTTAAAAGACAATAAAGAAATAACTTGCACTTTGACAGACAAAACAGGTAAAATAGCAATTTTGGACAAAACTGATTATATTAATAGAATGAACAAAACTATCCGAGAAATTAGTGCTATAGAAACAAAAAAAAAGATCCAAATAAAAAACTTAATGAAAAAGCTAATGAATTGATCAAAAACGGCCACTGGCCTAATAATCAACCACCAAAAATTGATAACTATGCTCCAAGCACACCTAGATTATTTGGAAGGTTTAAAGACCACAAAAATCCCCCCAAAATTAGACCAATAGTCAATAAACGTGAAGGTCCAACTTACAGCCTAGAAAAATATATGACTAATATTTATAAAGAAATTTTCCCCCCATCACAGTACAAAATTTCACAGTTTAAATTCCACGGAAGATTTTATTAAAAGAATAAAAAATGTAGAGATCCAGGAAAATTACTAATTTGTTAGCTTTGATATAATAAACCTTTATCCCTCCATAGATACCGATGAAGTAATTAAAACCGTTAATGACGAAATTGACAAAAATTATAGCCCTTTAATAGCCCAAACGTTAAAATCCACAACCAACTTAATTTTAAAAGAAAGTTATTTTAAATTTGATCAAAAAATCTACCATCAAGTTAAAGGGGTTTCCAATGGGATATCCCATATCAGGGATAGTCAGGAAATTTAAATTAAGAAAACTTGAGGACACAATTCTTGAAAAATTTAAACAGAAAATAATCTACTGGAATAGATATGTCGACAACATTTTTGCAATAGTCCACGAAAAACAAGACAGAACTTTTAAATGACTTAAACCACCTTGATAAAAATATACAGTTCACTAGTGAAACAGAAACAAACAATGAAATTAATTTTCTTGATGTTAAAATAAAAAGAATGAAAAATACAATTAATACAACCGTTTATAGGAATCCTACCTCCAGCAAAGAAATTATTAACTATAATTAGTGATGGCACGAAGCACCGTTTGGCCGAAGCGCCGAATACCAAAGCTTCGGCCAACTAATCGCCGAAGCTTCGGCCGAAGCTCCGGCATCATTGTGGGATTGTTTTGCAGAAATCACAAACAATAAATAACTCACAGAACACTCTGAAAATTCATCAGCTAAAGAGCTGGAAGTATATATAAACAATCCGTTTTTAAGTAGAACACATTGTCTGTTAGAAGTGGTGGAGATGGAGAGAGAATAAAAAATATTTCCCAGATTATCTGATTTGGCCAAACGTTATTTATCTGCTCCAAGTAGCAGTATATATAGCGAAAGGTTATTTTCTGAAGCTGAAAATGTGTATGAGGAAAAAAGGAATAGAATTCTTCCTAAAAATGCAAACACATTGATTTTTTTGCATCATAATTTAAAATTGCATGATAAATGATAAAATGAAGTAAAATTAATTAACCTTGTATGTAATATGATGAAAATAAACATAAACAATTTATAGTATGTCAGTTATTAACCTAGAAAACATTTTATCATGTGATAATAACTAATCTAGATTAAATTTTATAACTTTAATTATCTGGAATAAATATTTAGAATTTAGATCTAGGGTGGATGTGCAAGTAATAGGCACCCCACCCCCCTCTCATATTAATTATGGTTTATAAAAATTAATAAAAATTCAGCTTTTATTTATTTTTCAACAATTCTCTGCATGTTTTATAATCCTAGGGTATTGTTAATCTTGATTATTTGACTATATTGTTAATTTTGATTATTGACTATATATGACTATGACTAAGCTTCAAAGCTAGAAATATTTAAAGAATGTTTCATGCAATATTTTAATAGCTTCATTTTAAAGAAACTAAAGCTGTTCATATAATTAAATTGTCAACTAATTAGAATACATTATTAATTGTTGTATGATTTATGGTTCCAAAGGGTCAATGCACATAAACTTTTAAATTAAATATAAATTTCTACTATGTTTTATTATAAGGTACTATTGTGCATAACTTATATGACAATATTTTATATAATAATAATTGTTAAAAGAATATTCACAACATAAGTTGTTATAGGCCGAATCGGCCGAATCATGCTCATTATTCGGCCAGGCCAAAGCTTCTGATATCTATCAATTGTCCTCACACACAAAAATAGTTAATTTTATGAATATAAATGCTTATCTTTTATTATATAACTGTTAACTTACCTTTTTATTTGAATTTAAAAGTTTTCTTTACTTAAACTCTATCAGCCATCTTCTACTTACATCGCGCCATTACTAACGATGTTCTGTTTACATTGTTGCTGTTGCCAAACTTGCTCTGCATAATTTTCTTATTTTTTTGCTGTTGCCACTTCTATTAAAATAGTTATGATAAATTGTATTTTTGACTTTGACTGTTGAGTGGCAATGGTAATGCATTGTTTATATGTAGATTTTTGACTTGGCAGTCAGTATAAAAAGATCGCGATGCGTGTGTTAAAGGGCGGTTATCGGCAGTGTTTAGCGATGGCCAGCTAGTCTTCAATTAGATATGAAGCGGTAGTTTATGAGTTGTGTAAGTAGCTTGATGGTCAAGTAACGATGTATGTGCTTATAGTATCGTTCCTGCTAAGCTATTAATGCTCTTTGGCTATTGCACTTTTTTTTAAGAAATGATGGCTGCCGTTGTTAAGTTGTTAATATTTTACACATGTTAAGTTTCTGTTTGTTAAATTGTTCCTTGTTAAAGGTTAAATTTTCCGTCGTTCATGGATGATGGAAGTTTTGAATAAAATGATAATTGACGTCCTTTTGAGACGAGTCTGTTAAATTTGATAGTTTAATTGATGTTAACTTTTGTTTAGACGCTTTTTAAGCGTCATTTGTTCAAGTTTGAAATCTTTTTAAAAGTTAATTAAAAGTTAAATGAAAGTTTCTAAATTGAAGTGTATAGTGGATGAACGTAATTGTCTTCATTTCAACTTTGTGTTATTTCGTCTTGTTTCACTTTCGCTGATCAACCTGGCGATCGCGGAAGTATATTTCTTCATCGTATTTTCCCGCTGATCAACCAGGCGATCGCGGAGGCTCTGCGACGTTTCTTGAAGTATATTGTCATCTGCTTTTTCATTGTGTTTATCAATATGCCTAGCTCAACACCTGTAAAAGGTAATCTTGTTCTTGTTATAAATTTGAAATCTTAATATATCATTATATCTTGTTGAATAAAGTTGTTTTATTTGTTAAAAACTTTGGTCTTTAATGTGTTATAATAGTTGAACACTGGTCGGGTTATTTCTATTGAAGCCCTTAAAATTTAAATCTTAATGTTTCCACTGTATTTAATCTGCTTAATAGAAATGATTTGAAACATAGACTTTTAGTTTATATTATTTGGTTATGGGCCAGTTTTTTTTGAGGGTGTCATTTTTAAACTTGACCAGTTGTTCTTTTCTTGTTTTTTTGTATAATTGATAATTAAGTAACTATTTAAAAATGGCTTATAATATTGTACCTCAAATTACCAAGTTAAATGCAACTAACTATTCTGGTTGGAAGTGTGATATTAAATTTTTACTTATGGAGAAAAATGCTTATGATATCGTCACTGGTGACGAAACTAAGCCTAAAGTTAGTGAAACCGTGTCTGAGGAGGCAGTACAAGACTTTAAAAGAAGGCAGAATGCTGCCATGTCAATTTTATATTTGAATATTGATAGTGAGTTTAAAAGTTTAATAAGTGAATGTACTGACCCCTCAGAAGCGTGGAAAATTTTAAAGGTTAACTTCCAGCCAGATAGTAGAAGTTATCATATGAAATTGTTTTCTGAAGTTATGACATGTTTTTTAGAACCTGGCGAATCTATTGGTGTTTTTGCAGCTAGAATATCTAAAATTGCTGATCAGTTAAAATCCATTAATAAACCTATTGCTGACGAATACTTATGTTTTCAGGTTTTGAGATACCTACCTGATAAATTTGATCAGGTTGTTCAACAAATTCTTCGTTGGCCTGATAAGGACTTTAACTTTAAAAATATTATTGTTGAGTTATGTGCCGAGGAAACGCGCCTTCAACTTAGAAATTTTGATAAAAGTAGAACGGAATGTTCTATTGAGGCCCAAAATGTAAAATTTAAACGCAGGCCTGTTTTTACTTGTTGGAGGTGCGGGAAAAAAGGCCATGTTATTAAAGATTGTAAAGTTAAGTTAAATAATGATCTAGCTGCAAAAGAAAAGGAAAAACCACTCAGAAGTAATTTTCCTAAGAGGGGTGGCTCCAATCAACAGTCAAAACGTGATAAAACTCCTAAAGCTCAAAATTTTATTGCAGAAGCAAATTTAAGTAGTTTTGATAGAGAGGGAAGCTGGGCTTATGATACAGCGGCCTCTCATCACTTCTGCAAAGATAAATCTTTCTTTTGTAATTTTTCTGAAATTTCTGGTGATGAGCTTCACGTGGCTGTTGATGGCGTCACTTTTCCCATTACTGGTAAAGGTGAAGTAGAACTGAATTTTAATGGGACTGTTATTAAACTTTGGAACGTTTTGTATTCGCCGAACTTGCGGAAAAATCTTTTGAGTGGTTCTAGATTCGACCAGGGTGGTGCTAAATTTATTGGTGAGGCCGGCAAAATAAACGTGGTCGACAAGTATGGTAATTTCCTTTTCTCTGCTAAACTCCATGACGGGATTTATTATACATTTCCAAAAGTAATTAAAAATAAGCACAGTGTTAAATTGAATGGGGGGCAGAATTCTAATGAAAATTTAAATGATAATACTGAAATTTCAGCTTTTCCTGTAATAAAACCTGTTAATATAAAAGACTTTGATACCTGGCACCTTCGTTTTGATCATCTAAGTCCTGATTTAATTTTTAATACTATCCGTAATTCTGCTGTAAAAGGTCTGCCCAATTTAAAATCAGTTGATAATTTTTTTTGTGATCCCTGTCATGTGAGTAAGCAAAATCGTATTTCTTTCAAACCCTTAAGTCATTCTTCTTCCAAAAAACCTTTAGATCGACTTTTTATGGATACTTGGGGTCCAATTAAAATTCCTGGCAAAAAGGGTGAACGTTTTTTCTTGTCTATAATAGATGATTTTTCTGGTAGGTCATCCGTTTATCCCCTCCAGGAGAAATCCATGTGTTTTGATGTTTTTAAGAGACATGTTTTGAGGGCCGAAAGGTTTTTGGGAACCAAGTTGAAGTCGATCAGAACTGACAATGGCAAAGAGTTTGATAATGATTCTTTTAAGGGTTTTTGTAGAGAAAATGGAATAAATCATGAGCTGACCAACTTTTACACACCAGAAGAAAATGGAGTTTGTGAGCGGTTCAACCAAACAATCATGAACTGTGTTCGGGCTATGCTAAAATCCAGTGGCTTGTCTGATGATTTCTGGCCTGAAGCTTGTTTACACTTTAATTATACGTGGAACCGGATTTGTCACGGTGGGAACTCTAAAACTCCATTTGAACTCTATTCAGGAAATAAACCTTCTGTTCGACATTTAAGACCATTCGGTACGTTGACATATGTGGGTGTTCCAAAGGTTAGACGTAAGCACAAGTTAGACTCCAAATCAAAACGTGGTGTCCTTGTGGGCTATGCCTTGCGTACCCGTGGTTACAGGGTCTGGTTAGAAGACGAGAAGAAGGTTGTGGAAACCATTAATGTTTCTTTTGTTGAAAGCGGTGATGTTCTACGCAGTGGAGCGGTGATGGGCGACTCTTCTTTTGAGTTGGTGCTTGTCCCGGAGGAACAACCACGGCCCGTTGACCGGTACCTTCTTCCTGGTCCGGAGCCTGGTACCTCTGGGGTCTTGCCCAGCGAGACTGAAGTTGTCGTCCCAGCCGTCTCTCCTGTTTCTCCTGCTCCTCAAGTTACTCCGCAGACTGCTTCTCCTAACTGGATGACCAATCCCGTGTGGTACAGGAAGGTTGTGCCTCGACCTCAGGGAGAAAAGGTCGATATTTACTATTATCCTGATGGAGAGGGTAAAAGGTGTTGTCAAAGGTCACCTAATGATGTCAAAAAGTTTTGTAATTTAAATAATATTGTTTTTAACCCTGCTGATTTTGATTTTTCCAAGTTTAATAAGTTTACTGGTGTTGTTAATCCTGGTGTTATACCTTCCGCGTCCAGCACGGCTAGTTGACTAGATGTGGTGGTCCCGAGAACGTATAAACAGGCTTTAAAATCTGCACAATCTGATGAATGGCATGGGGCTATGTTGGAAGAGTTAGAATGTATGGCCACGAGAGGTGTCTGGCATCTTGTAAGACTCCCTGAGAACAAGACTGCGTTGGGAAACCGCTGGGTTTACACAGTAAAGCGTGACGAGTCTGGCAACATTGTCAGATACAAGGCCAGGTTGGTCGCGCAAGGTTTCAACCAGGTCCAGGGTGAATCCTATGATGAGACCTTTTCGCCTGTTATAAACTTTTCTGTTGTTAGATTTTTTTTTCTCTCTTTTAGTCTCATGTTACGGTTGGTTTAATGTACAGTGTGATGTTAAGTGTGCCTATCTGTACGCTCCCTTAAAGGATGAAATTTACATGAGGCAACCAGTTGGCTTTACTGAAAAAGGTAAAGAAGACTGGGTCTGTAAGCTGGATAGAGCACTGTACGGATTACACCAGTCAGGCAGATTATGGTTTTATGAATTAAATAAAGTATTGTTGGAACTTGGTTTTAATAAATTTGAAAATTGTAACTGTGCTTATTCATATTATGATTTTTCTGTTTTATTGGTTTATGTTGACGACATCGTTGTTTTTGCCAGGACTGAATCTCAAGCTAATGATATTTTAAGTTTGTTGAAATCAAAGTTTGATTTGAAAATTTTGGGTATCACACGCAAGTTATTAGGTGTGGAGTTTGAGTATACAGATACAGGAGTTTTGATCCACCAAAATCAATATATTGACGAAGTCAGTAAGAGGTTTCAAAATCACCGTGTACCTATCTCCTCCTTGCCTATTGTTAAAGGTATCAAATTTTCAAAAAGTGATTGTCCTGTTATTCAAGAAGACATCGATGAAGCTTCTCATTTACCTTACAGAAATCTCTTAGGTTGTATTTCTTTCATTTCAAACCGTACTAGACCTGATATCGCATATGCTACCAACATTTTCTCACAGTTCCAACAAAATCCAGGTATTAAACATTGGCAGGGCCTACTTAAACTTCTTGGATATATAAAATTCACCAGTCAATATAAGCTCCATCTTAAATGCACACAGGTTAAATTAATTTCTTATTCTGACGCTGACTTCGCCGCTAATAGGGACGACTATGTTTCTATGGGTGGCCAGTTGATTCTTTTGGATAGTGCTGCTGTCTCTTGGCGTACTAATAAACAGAAAGGGATTACCATATCAACGATGGAGTCAGAATTTGTTTCTATGTGTGATTGTGTTCGTGAGCAGGACTGGTTTTATAATATTTTATGTGAATGTTCTAATTTAAATCTGATAGAAAATAATTTTGAAATACCTACCTTATATGCTGATAATCAGGCTGCAATACGTTTTACAAAGTCCAGGATTGAGAGTTTCCATACGCGTCATGTTAATATTAAACTATTTTTTATAAGGGATTGGTTTGATGAGGGCAAATTTCATATTCAATATATTTCCTCTAAATTAAATCTTGCCGACCAGTTTACGAAGCCGTTGACAAAAAGTGATTTGTTAAAATTTATAAAAGTGATCTTTATATAAATCTTTCGTGTTTGAATAAATTTCTTCGCTCTGTAGATACTTTTCATAATTTTTTATATTATGTTATCATGGTGTGAATGTGTGTGTGAAATCGTGAGGCGCCTTGCGTATTTGTTCATTATGTATATATATTCATTTTTTTCATAATTTTTCATTATGTATATATATTTTTTTTTTTTATAATTTTTCATATATTGTATATATATTCATCTCTTGTATATAAAATTGAATTGCATAATATAACTGTATATAATATTGTATATCACCTTTTCCTTTAGTATATCTGCAGGGTGAAGAGTTGTATTTCATCACTTGAAAATCTAAGTTTTTGTCAATGGTAATCTTCATGGTAATTAGTTTATTATATCACTTGTGACACTTCCTATGGACTATGAGGAATCTCATGATGGGATTTTGTTAATTAAATTTTTATGTATGCTGCGGTGGGGGGCATTGATATCTATCAATTGTCCTCGCACACAAAAATAGTTAATTTTATGAATATAAATGCTTATCTTTTATTATATAACTGTTAACTTACCTTTTTATTTGAATTTAAAAGTTTTCTTTACTTAAACTCTATCAGCCATCTTCTACTTACATCGCGCCATTACTAACGATGTTCTGTTTACATTGTTGCTGTTGCCAAACTTGCTCTGCATAATTTTCTTATTTTTTTGCTGTTGCCACTTCTATTAAAATAGTTATGATAAATTGTATTTTTGACTTTGACTGTTGAGTGGCAATGGTAATGCATTGTTTATATGTAGATTTTTGACTTGGCAGTCAGTATAAAAAGATCGCGATGCGTGTGTTAAAGGGCGGTTATCGGCAGTGTTTAGCGATGGCCAGCTAGTCTTCAATTAGATATGAAGCGGTAGTTTATGAGTTGTGTAAGTAGCTTGATGGTCAAGTAACGATGTATGTGCTTATAGTATCGTTCCTGCTAAGCTATTAATGCTCTTTGGCTATTGCACTTTTTTTTAAGAAATGATGGCTGCCGTTGTTAAGTTGTTAATATTTTACACATGTTAAGTTTCTGTTTGTTAAATTGTTCCTTGTTAAAGGTTAAATTTTCCGTCGTTCATGGATGATGGAAGTTTTGAATAAAATGATAATTGACGTCCTTTTGAGACGAGTCTGTTAAATTTGATAGTTTAATTGATGTTAACTTTTGTTTAGACGCTTTTTAAGCGTCATTTGTTCAAGTTTGAAATCTTTTTAAAAGTTAATTAAAAGTTAAATGAAAGTTTCTAAATTGAAGTGTATAGTGGATGAACGTAATTGTCTTCATTTCAACTTTGTGTTATTTCGTCTTGTTTCACTTTCGCTGATCAACCTGGCGATCGCGGAAGTATATTTCTTCATGGTATTTTCCCGCTGATCAACCAGGCGATCGCGGAGGCTCTGCGACGTTTCTTGAAGTATATTGTCATCTGCTTTTTCATTGTGTTTATCAATATGCCTAGCTCAACACCTGTAAAAGGTAATCTTGTTCTTGTTATAAATTTGAAATCTTAATATATCATTATATCTTGTTGAATAAAGTTGTTTTATTTGTTAAAAACTTTGGTCTTTAATGTGTTATAATAGTTGAACACTGGTCGGGTTATTTCTATTGAAGCCCTTAAAATTTAAATCTTAATGTTTCCACTGTATTTAATCTGCTTAATAGAAATGATTTGAAACATAGACTTTTAGTTTATATTAGCTTCGGTAAGGTGGCCGAAGCTTCGGCCTTGCCGAAGCTTCGTTCCATCTCTAACTATAATAGTAAAACACCGTATAAATATAAATTAAATGCAATCCAATCTTACATTAATCGCGCAATCCTTATACCGGAAGATCTTAAAAATGAAATTAAATATATTAGTAATCTAACCATACAAGCCAATTATCCTAAAAATCTCTTTGATAAACTATATAAAAACGTTTAAATAAAATCAACAATATTCCCAGCCACCAAAAACCAAACATAAAGTACACTAATGCAATACCATACGATCGCGGGGCCGCCATAAAAATTAAAAACATTGCCAGTAAATTAAACATAAACATTCCAATCAAACCAAATCTGAACATTTATCAAATCATTAGAAACGACAAAGATCAAAATCCCCCCCTCGAATCTGCTGGTATATACAAAATTCCCTTTAAAAAAAACAATAGCGATGGTTGTTACATAGGAATGACCAAAAGAAAAATTAACACACGCATCAAAAAACATATCAATGATATTAAATTTGGAAGATATGGCACGGCTTTAGCTCAAACCCACAGAAATGAAAGCATTGAAATAAATTTCAAAAATACTGAAAAAATTGCTAATTACAATAACTACAACTACGCTCTTTTTCGCGAAACAGTAGAAATCATAGATCATCCTAATGCATGCAACCTAGACCAATCAACGACAGCTATTGATGCTACCTGGCGCCACCTCCTGAAGGAGAGAAGAAAATTGAAACATCGGAAAGAAATCTTCACAGATACACAGCATGGAGTAACTGGTGCTGACGATAAGGGGGGGGGCTGAAAGAAAGCCCCCCTTCACCAATTAAAAGTTGCATCAAGTAAAGCTGAAAGTAAGGTTTTGTTCTGTATTATAAATTATTACTATGGGGTTTTTGATAATTGGTTATCACTTGGTATAGTAGAAAAAGTAACAGAGTAAATCAGAACAGGTACATTATTTGCTGCATAGACCTATAATAAAAGAGGGCATGGGCGTCAGCAGAATGGGGAAAGGGGGGATGGGCGAGAGCCAACTTTTTTATGCTGACCATTTTATATAGAAACAAAATTTAAATAGATTTAAGACAATGTACTAATATACTCTCTATGCAGGCGTTAAAACATTCTGCGAGTCTTTTTAAAAGTTTTCTCCAAATCTGCCGATTTTACTCCTTTGTCCCTTCCTTTCTCTCTTTCGATAATTTTTATCGCACGCACGTGGTAGAAATTACTTTGTGATTCCGTGATCATGAAATAAAATTATACCTTTTTCCAATTACGTTATATATATATATATATATAAATGTTGGAAATATTCCAGCTCCCAAACTTTCCAACTCCATTACTTTGGTAAATAACTTTGGAGTCGTACTTAAAAATGTAACCTTTATTTGTTACTTATTAAAAGGTTTATTTTTATTAGCTACATAAGTAAAATAGTTTATCTCTTTTATTCACTTAGAAAAATACTTACCTGTTTTTAACGCCAATGTTTGTTTTGTTTTTGACGTGTTCTGTGAATGAATCAAATGATTCATTCACGTTTATGGTGACCTGCCGTTATTTTTGCAACGGCCTCAGTTAGCTGTTGCAGGTAGCGTTGTTGTAACATTTAATCGTTCAACGGCGCGTGCCGATTCACCGCGAATATGCAAATTTTCCATAAAATGAAAGAATATAAATAGAAACGAATGTCAGTATGTGCTCTCGGTGGCTGACAAGCAGTAGCGGCTCGTGAGATTCCTTTACAGGGGGGCTGCATGTCTATGTAAGATTTGAAAAAAAAAAACGAAAATTATTTTCTAAATAATCTGTTTTACTCGGGGGCTTCGGGTTTTATATGCGCAGACTGAGCAAGAAGCAGAGTAATACAGGATACAGCATCGATTTAAAATTTTATATTATTTATTGGACATTCATTACAAAAGAAAAAAAAAATCTGGAGATTTTATTTTAACTTTATTTATTAATGATAATCAATTTTCCCCCAACAAAATATTTTTCATCTGCATGCTATTATTTTCTCCAAGACGGTGCGAAGTATCCATACATGATTGTAAATCAACTTTTGCTCATTAAAAAGATACACACAATGATTTATATAAAAATAATAATAAATAGTTTGATTACATACTTATGTAGATCTGTACAGTTCTTGCGATAATAACTGCAAATAATTCGAATCTATTGTCCATAATGATAAAGAATTTCTTTTTGTGTCTCTGTAAAAAAATTTATAAGTCCTGTACTCATCAAAACTATACAAATTGCGTGACGATTACCTATAACCTACCTACCAATTTTTAGCTCAATTGGATAAAACATTTAGGCGCAATCGCACTTCATAAATTTAAGTCCATTAATCAAAATGATAAGGAATTTTTCTTTGTGTCCTTGTAACAGAACTATAAGTCTCACATCCATCAAATTCTATACAGCTCGTTTGATGGTGACCTTTCACATACCTACCAGCTTTCAGTTCAATCGAACCAAGCATTTAGATGTTTTGATACTCACTCACACTTACTCACACCATACGTATAACACTGTAAAAATAGCAAAAATGAGCTCAGGAGACCTCAGAACATTATAGTAATGTAATGCTCGTATCTTAAAAGTGCAATTATAATGATGCGTTTCATTAATTTATTTAGAACATCCTTTGAAATATTAATTAAAAGAGTTAACATTGACTTAAAATCTTGCACATCATATAGATTATGAAATGCTTGTCTAACATTACGAACATTTTATTATTATTATTTTTTTTTTTTTTTTAATGCGAACTTTACACACATGGTACAGTAAACTAAAATTTCATTTAGATATGAAACCTTAGTATAATTAAAAATGAATTTCCAAAATTTGCTGCACATAGTCAGTAACGTATCCGATATCTTCTGTATTGCCGTGTATTTAAAATAAAATATATATATATATCTACAAATGTTAAAACACTATTTTCTTTTGATATATTTAAAAAGTCTTGAATAGTATATATCAGTTTAATTTGGTTTGTAATATTATCTAAGCCATCAGTGCATTCTGGATGTTTTGTGTGTCCTCGTAAAGGAAGTATAAATGAAAAATACAACATTTTCTAAATCGATAAGTTTGTTATGCATTAGAATAATTTATATAAATTTCCTAGATTCTGCAACAGAATAGCACTGCTAAAATGTATTTAAATTTATTTTCTTATAAAGTGTAATGTGTAAGAAATTTTTGTGCATTCCTCTAAATGAACTGTAAACGGAACATACCCCATTTTTAATAGGAAAAATAGTGGGGTCAATCTAAAGAACGGATATTAAAATGCTTAAATTTCCGAGCATATTTCTGAAAGTTCTCACTCAAATAGAAAGACATGAAACGAAGTTATAAATGCTTTCTAACTTCGTTGTACGAAAATGTCAGAAAATAAAAATTTAGTAATCTCGTGTTTTTAAGGAAGGTTCAACTGCTAATATTTCTCATCAAAATAGAAAAACGTTAGTGACTAAAATACAAGTTAAAAAAAAAAAATAATAATAATAATTATAATTATAATAATAACCTTATCAACAAAACGAATAAACACCTGATAAATTTTAAATATTATGTTTAAGGCAAAATTTATATAAAAATTGAGATTCTGTCTATTCAACGTTTCTGCCATTGGCAAAGCAAGAAACCGAAAAACCGTGCAAAATTTCCATGTAATATAAAATAAAAAACTGTTTAAAAATGAATAAAAATGACTTCTATTTTCTCATATAATCGTGAATAATCTTCATGCTAAATTTTTTTTCCTCTCATACATAAATAATCATCAAACACAGCAACTACCGCATTAAAAACTGTGAAGAAAAAACGTAGATTACAAAGGGAAATTGTTCTTTTCGAGCATCACCGAAATCCCCAATCAGATTGGAGCTGCACCGGCCGCAGCTCCAACCAAATGGTCGAAACTGGTGGGGAAAACGAGTAGGGGCGGTTGTAACTGTTCTTTCCCTAAAGAAATCCCTTTTTTCGGGAGCTGCACGAATGAGCAGTCCCTTTACGAATTTTCGAGGTGCTATTACGTTTAAAAATGGTGAACTTTTCTCAGATTTTTTAATATTTTTTCATGATAACGAAGTAATCTGCTTTTCTATATGCATAATACTATACAATATAATAATATTTATTTTCAGAATATTTTGAAAGTTGATAAAATAATTTTTTCGAATATTTCTGGGGGGGCTGCAGCTCTGCAGCTCCTGCCACGAGCCGCCACTGCTGACAAGCTAGTCACTATGTTTTTTTTGCAGACGCAGGTCGTCTTGCCGTTTTCCATATGAATTATAATTTTGTTTCTTTAAGTTTTCTTTAATTTAAACTGTTAAAGAAACAGTTCATTTTTTTTAATAGTAATGTTGAATAACCTATAATTGCAATGATAGTTTTAAAAGAGTTTAAAATATTTTTCATTGAATTTAGAAAGTTAATTTTTTTTTTTCTTGCTCAATTTATTAAATAGTTTTAAAATGTTTAGAGAGCTAAAGATCTATTGATTCTGGAAATGCTGTTAATAAATTAAATTATATTTTCTTCAAGTACGTCTAAAAGACGTGTCGTCAATATAATCTGTGCTCAACGTTATCTGCATCCTACATTGTGATATTGAATATGGTTGTTTTGGGATGCTTCTTCATTATTTTGTTTAAAATCATCAGATCATCTGGAAATTTTTTTGTGAGTACTGTTTTTTGAATTTTTCACAATCTTTAAACAGCTGCAGTCAAATCGACTTTAGACACCGCTTATAATAATGTGGTTTATTATGTTCATCTGCCAGTATACTAATTTAACTTTGAACCATCAGTTATTGTGAACAGTTTAACTTGTGTATTTTTGTATAAATCTTTTCCACAACTTGCATTTAAATAGTTATTAATGTATATTTATAATTCATTTTTCCTGTTTATATATATATATTTAAAGCCATAAATAAAATTGTAATTTATTCTAAAAATTTGTCTTTCCTGTGCCACTCACACACATAGTTACGACCAGGTATTTATCACGTTTTTCCACTGTATGTGACTTTAATTTTTTTTATGCTTGTATGTTGAACTTTTCAACATTTTCAGCAATATATATATTTCTCTCTGAAAAGCGAAATTCTCTGAATAGTCATCGAATTTGCTTAGAGCCAAAATTCATGAGTTCATTCACACAAGATGGCGAGCTCCGCATTCAAATTTAAAATATCTGTCAACAAAAATTCCACGACCGTAAGCCTCCCCTGCCCCCCCCCCCCCCCCCCCAAAAAAAAAAAAAAAAAAAAAAAGGGGGAAAGAAAACGACAACAAATTTTAATAAGCAGTACAAAACTGTTTCGTACTTAAAGTTTATATATATATATTTTTTTTTTTCAAATGCGGTAGAAGTTTACAGTAATGGAACAAATGGAATAATTGCAAGGATCAAATTAGGAAAAATTAGTTTTGGAAACATACCTTTAGCTACGATCGACGATCTTAAAATGAGCTTTCTCTCCACTATATTGAGAGAACTACTTGGTGTAAAAATGTGGTTGAGGTGTCTAAAAAAAAGGTCTTGGTCTGTAGATGTGCTATGAGAAGAGAAAAATAAAAAAAAGTCTAACCGTTTTGCAGTGCGTGTGTAGCATGCCTGCTATACGGTGCCGCAGCCACAGGCAGCGGTAACACGAGTCAGAGGTTCGTTCGGTTCAAGGTTAATTTTTGAGGATTTTTCCATGTTATTAGCGGCCTGCATATACGTGCCGCAGGCACTGGGTCACGAACCCGAGTTCCGTTCTGTTTGAAGTAATTTTTTTTTTTTTTATTGTTACAGATGATTATTATTATTATTATTATTATTTTTTTTTTTTTTTTTTGTGATGTTTTCATTTAAAAATATAAATTCAAACAAAATCGAGTTAAAGATATAAAACCATACAAATTTAAGGTGCATTTAAGGTTATTATCATGGGCCCGGGCAACACCAGGCGGGTTCTTTCCGTTGCAGGTTAATTTTTGGGAATTTTTTTTATGTTATTAGCGGCTCACGTATATGCTGCCGCAGACACCGGTGTCACAAGACTGAGTTTCGTTCAGTTAGAGGTAATTTTTTTGTTACAGCTGATTATTTTTTTCGTGATGCCTTTATTTAAAAATAGAAATTCAAACAAAATCGAGTTAAAGATATAAAATCATAGAAATTTAAGGTTCAGTTAAGGTTATTATCATGGGTCCGGGCGACGCTGGGCGGGTCAGCTAACATGTAGCCTTAGTATTAAAAGAAACAGAAAATAAAAGACAGCAACTGTTTTATTTGGAGTCAGTTTGACGTCACGTTGACAGTACTTTGTAGAAAGTGATGTCATATATAGTATTTCAATTTATAACCATTTTTCCGAATTTCTTTTTTTTAAGTGACCGTTGAAGTCGACGGGTTCCAGCTAGTATGATTTAAAGGAAAAAAATAAGTCTGGGGATAAAACAAAAAAAGAAACAGCAAAATAATTGCTTATTTCAGCAGTAGACTTAGAAAAACACAAATTTTCACAATTTAGCAATGAAATGGTCCTTTATTGCGGAAATTTGCCTAAATATAAATAAAAATTGTGGATTTTATCAGTAAACGGTGAAATGATCATGTATAGAGTCGGTCGCAAATTTTTTGTATATTTCAGGAATCTAATTTGTGAAAAGCATGAATTTTATCAATTGTGAAATGATCGCATATTTTAGCAGTCTCGGCTGCACAATTATCGCTTATTTCGGGAGTCTGCTTTGAAAAAGGGGGGAAAAAAAAGCCTATTTTATCAGTTCTCAGTGAATTGTTTATTTTGGCAATCAGTCGCAAAACTATCACATATTTCAGGAATCTACTTTGAAAAAATGCACTAATTTTATCAGTTAGCAGTCAAATAATCACATATTCAACAGTAGGTCGCAAAATTACATATTTTGGGAATTTGCTTTGAAAAATAGCATTGATTTTAAGTCCCTCTTCAATGAGCGCACATTACGGAGGTCAGTCGCAAAAATACCGCATATTTTGGGAGTCTGCTTTGATCAAAGCGTGAATTTTATTAATCAGTGGTAAAATGACTCAGTGTTTCGTCGATCGCCGTAAAATAATTTGCGTAATTCGACAGTTAGTAGCAAATAATAGATTTTAGGAATATGCATTGAAAACGTTGAATTTTGTCCATTAATGGTCAGACGATCTCGTATTTCGCCAATCGATCGCAAAATTGTTGATTTAGGGAAACTGTTTTTTATAAGTTTTCATTATTATTACTGTTTTTATTAAGAGTCAATTAAAAAAAAGGGGGGGGGGTGAAGCACAAAAAATAGCATTAAAAAATATCTGTGTATTTTGGGAATCTGCTTTGAAAAAAAACGCAAATTTTTTCAGTGAGTGCTGAAATTATCACCTGTTTCGACAATAGTTATAAAATTATTTGCTATTCTGAGAATTTGAAAAATATAGCTATTTTTATGAGTTAGTGCTGAAATGATTGCGTATTTCGTCGATCGATCGCGAAATATCGCGTATTTTGAGAGCATTAGGTGCAAAATAATCGCCTACTTTCAGCAACTAGTTGCAGTTAAATTCAAAGTAGCAGTTAATGGTGAAATAGTCACTTATTTTGGCAATCAATTGCGAAAATGTCACATATTTCTCGTATTATTATAATTTTTCAAATAGCTTCTAAAATAATCATCAGCTGATAAGATAAAACAGTATAAACTGTTAACGTTGAGAAACTGTTAAAAAAATAGCATTCTAGCATATTTAAGATCTTACCCTGAAGTAATTAAACAGTTTCATTCTATATATACATTTTCCCAATGAGATAATACTCTGCATTTAAAAAAAAAAAAAAAAAGGCTGGATTCTGTATTGAGTGTGTTATTCAACATCATATAGAACTTTCAAGAATCATGTGCTGTGAGCATGTGATAAGAAAAATTTCTATTAGATTTGATGATGATGTGTACATGAGCAAGCACATATCCATGGGGACATTAATTTTTGTTAAAAATAAGCAAAAGTATGTTATTAAAAAGCTGGATATTTTTCATCACAAAATATAGTTTTGCTGTTCCAAATTCAGAAATCTGCTCTTAAACAGCAATTTGATGCTCCAAAATGAGGTTTTTCTTTTTCTTATACCAAAATTGCTCCAAGAATTTTCGCAATTGAAACCTTGCGTTTGTCTATCATTGGCATAATGATCCCGCATTTCAGCAATCAACTGCCAGAATATGGCACATTCAATCAGTTGGGCACACACACACACACAAAGAAATTTTGAGGATTTGTAGTGTGGGGATCATATGTATTAAAAAACAGCTTTGAAAAAAAAAAAAAAAAAACTTGGAATTTGAAGATAGGCAATGAAATAACTGCTAATTAGTTGCAATCAAAATTACAGCATGTGTTTCTTCTATTGATCTCTTTAAAAAAAAAAAAAAAAAAAAAAAAGTTAGCAATTTGATAAAGAGTTTCCACATAGGTAATTTATCAATTAAAAAAAAAAAAAAAAAAAAAAAAAAGGGGGGGGGGGGGAGTTCTTTTTGGCAATGACATACAAAAAATATTTTTTCTTTGTGTATGTAATTAATGATTACATATTTAGGGATTCAGCTTAAAATAATAATATAAACTGAAATTTTGCCAGAGGCAAAAAAGATCTCATATTTCAACAATCATTTGCAAAGTATCGCATAATTAAATTTTTTAAATACCTAGAAATTATTGAAATAAAAATTTCAGTTTTCTAGAACTCAGGGGTCGATCCAGGTTTTAATTTTTGGGTCCCTTTTTTGTGAAAAACAAAATATTTTTGTGAAATTTTTATTTATTTTTGTGAAATATAAAATATTTTTGTGAAAAAGTAAAATATTGTGTAAAATCTTCAGTTTTTACAATCACTTTATGTATTGTTTAGTATCAAGTTAATAGAGTTTCGTTGAGCCAAATTAAGCCATTAATTAAAATTAATACTGAAAATATGAAAACATGTAATAAAAGGATCATTTGACTCATTTTATAAAATTTGAATTTTGTGAAGGGTCCCTTTTTATTGATTTGAATTTTGTGAAGGGTCCTTTTTATGAATTTGAATTTTGTGAAGGGTCCCTTTTTATGAATTTGAATTTTGTGAAGGGTCCCTTTTTACTATGTGGAATTTTGTGAAGGGGCCGCAAAACGGACCCAAATTTTGCCTGGATCGACCCCTGGAACTGAAATGTAATATGCCATATTTTTAACTAATCTATTTTATTGTAGTATTCTGGCAATGTTTCAGCCTCAAATTATTAAACATGGCTTTGCTTAAACTTTTAGCAAAACACAATTTTTAATGCTTAAGTCACGAATCTGAAGATAAAAATGCCGGTATGTCGATAAAGTAGCCTGCAAACACCCGCTGTAACTTCGTTATTAATCGACGCAGGAACATCTAATAGACATAATTCAACAGAAAATTGAATGCACTTTCTGAAAATGTCATCAAATTTTGAATTAGGGGTCATCTACATATTGAAATGAGCACCAACTTTGATTTTTTCAATAGCAACACCCAATTTTGACTTCATATTCAAATTTCTGAGAGTCTAGCAGTGCGGAAAAGTATACTGTTTGTATACTTTATCTTTAGTATTTATAGAGTTATAATCAAAAATGTGTTAGGGGGTTATCTGTAAATGTAGAAAAATAAAATTAAGATCCTATAAAAAATAGACAAAATTTTAAAGTTTCACACCGGAAATCTTTCAGGAAAAAAAGAATTATAGAATATAATAAAAAAACATTTATGTTTTACAGTTTCCTAATTATCTGGAATTCAGATTTTTAGATCTGTATATACTTCAGTGCTTTTTTAGATAATTTTTAAATACATTACACTTGCAATCGGTGCAGACAGTACTCTCTGAAAAAAGTGCAATATTTTTCAAGTAAAAGTGTCTATTATGAGTGTACTGATCACCAATAAAGCTTAAATTTTCTTTTGTAGGTATAACATAATATACAAAATGAAATAATATGAATACAACGCTTAAACTAAATCTTTTTGGATAAATTATTGTAAGGTTTCATGAAGTAAATATTAAACAATTTTAATCGCACTTACCAGTTTGGGTCAGTTGAACTCTTTGGAACTGTACGATTCGATTTATAATTTCTATGAAAATATAATTTCTTAATTAGCCCTTTCGCGACTGGTGACGTAAATTCACGTCATTTGAAAATCTGTAACTCTGTCAGTGGGCGTTTCTTTCGTAATTTGTGTGTTACGTATTTCTTAGATGTGTACCCAGTGTTCATATTTTTGCAATAAAATACACTATGGATCAGAGGTGTCTCAAGAAAAATTTTCAGGAGGGGGCAAACTAAAAATTGCGAAATTTCAGCATATTTTTAAAAATTTAGTTAGATTCAAATGTGGTGATTAAGAGAGTGTGTGTGTAAGCATTTACTACAACAAATTTTTATGCGTGCAATTTAAGCTAAAACGTTTTACTTGTAAAAATTGTATAATTTATTCCAAACCAATACCTACTAATCCGAAAAACTTATCGTCGATTTAAAATCTGTTTTCAGGGAAAGGTTAGAGACAACCTATAAGTGCAGGCCGGGTCAGTTTGAGTCTAATTGTCGGCTCTGTGATATAAATTTTATTTGGTCATTTGAATTCTACTGACATTGTTTTAAAGCTTGAATAGTAATTTTGTAAAATAATTTTTTATTTATTAGAATTTTCCAGGAGGGGGCAAGTGCCCCATCTTGCCCCTATGTGCCGACGCCCATGCTATGGATAGAAATATATTGATTAGAAAGAATATAATTATAATGTATATCCATTTGTAATATAATTGGGAATACAGAAAAGTTGTCCTGAAATATTTATTAATATTTTTATACATTAGCACCTTCAAACTTTGACCGCTTATAACTCTGTGAAAAATTAAGTAAAATATACAACCAATATACTTTTTCGCGTTGTGGCGATCCCAGGAATTCAAATATAAAATAAAAATGGGGCATTACCATTGAAAAAATCAAAGTTAGTGCGCATTTTATTATGTAGACGATCCCCAATTCAAAATTTAAGTTCATTTTCTGAAAGTACTCACAATTCCCTGTCGAATGATACTTACGACATTTTTCTACAGCGATTAGCAATGAAGTTACGTTGAGTGTTGTGTGTTTTTTTTTTTTTTTCCCGACTGTACATTGAAAAGTTAATTGAAAAATTTAATGTTGATTTAACTGTTAATGTGTATACTCCATTGGATTCTAATTCTAATTATGCTTTTTCTGAAATAAATGATGAGTGTATAGAGATATATCCTTGTCCTTTTAAAGAATTGCTTGGATCTTTATTATTTTTAGCTAATTGGACAAGACCTGATATTTTATTTTCTGTAATTTATGTAGCTCAATTTTCATCTAATCCTAATGCTAATCAGTATAATTTGCTCTTGAGAATTTTGAAATATGTCAGTTATACTGAGAATTATGCTATTGAGGTATCTAATGCCACTTCATGTGATTTAACAATATATTCTGATGCCTCATGGGCTTCATCTGTGGATTGTAGAAGATCCATATCTGGTTACATTTGGAGTATTGGAGGAGTGTATTTAGGTTGGAGATCAACTGCTCAAAAATATATTGCTAAAAGTACTATGGAAGCAGAATTCATTGCACTTGATATGGCTGTTACAGAAGTACATTATTTAGCAAATATATTTAATGAATGTAACAAAGCTTTCAATTTTTCGTATATTATTCCTACAGTTTTTTGTGATAACCAAGCTGCCATTGCTTTTTCAAAGAATGTAATAGTCAATAATAGAGCGAAACACATTGATGTTCGTTACTTTTATATTAGAGCCCAGTGGCAGAAAGTTTTGTAGCTGTCTGCAACAGGCTTTTAAAATTTCATAATCTGTCTGCAAATTTTGCGTGTAATCAGGGGTAAAAATATCTTACACTCAAAAAGCCTGAAAGCTGATTGGGGGGAGGGGGGGGGCTTAACATCAGTGGTGATCTCATGCAACAATACACGAATAAAATTTTACTGCAGAACAATATAGTATAAACAATTTTGTGTATTTATTCAATTCATCTCATTCAATTAAATATTTTATAGCAATGTTTGACGCAACACAATATAAATAATTATAAATAATAAAAGTATTAGTTTACGTTTTGATACAGAAAATTTTTTTAAGTGAATTGTTATTCGAAAGTTGCAGACAAATTTTTTTATCAGTGCAGGCAAAAACTGTCTGCAAGCCGTTTTTCTATGTCCGCGACTATGTCGCCATGTCACAGTGTTTCTGCCACTGGGTATTAGAGACTTAATTAAAAGAAATTCTGTAATTATTACATATGTTCCTTCTAAATCTAATGTAGCAGATATGTTAACTAAAGCATTGTTAAATTCAAATCTTTTAAAATTTGTTAATATTGTGTTTTTGGATGTTTTGCGAATGGGGGGGGGGGGACATATGTGAAGAATATTCGCAAACATCGCCAAATCGGTGATCAATCATAAAATGTGGTATAGATTTGTGTGGTTTATGGTAACTCTGTAATTATTGTAACCTGTGGTTTTTATGTATATTTTTCTTCTCTTTCTATTTTGTGCCGTCATGTAATAAACGTCTTATTATTATTCTTGTCTTATGTTTTCCACTGTGCTTTGGCCTCACATGAATTTTCAATATGTGATTTTTTTTCATTTTGTAATTTCAAAATAAAATATAAAAAAAATACATATTTAAAAAAGGGCCGTCAATTTAACAGTTGAGAATTTTCTGAATGTGAAAACAGAATTTAAAAATATGTATTAGGTAATAAGTTATTTGTAAAGAAAATTTCTCCATAGAATAACATTGGCTCGGACTTCCGCGACGGTAAGTGAAGAGGGCCGTTAATACCTTGAGCTAAAATAAAGATGAACTTCTACTGATGCAATTTTAATTACACTGCATACATTTGATGCTGTATCACAGACTCCTAAAATACTTTTTTTAATTGTAAACATTAAAAAATAAATAAAAAATAAAAATAAATAAAAATAAACTATGATTTCACTTGTTGATATTGCAATTTACCCTTATTCAAGCATTTAAAATATTGTATTTAGCTTTATTTAAATGAAAAACAACATTAAAAAAAACTTAAGTTTTTCAGCAGTTAGGCCTCCATTAGCCATCTTTTTAATTGTGCTGCCAGACTGGGTTATAGTGATGTTTGCCGCCAAGCTCACATCACTACTGATTTCATCAGATGAAAATAAAAATCCATATGCCTTTTCTCTCTTCCTTTTCAAAATGCTTCTCGCCCTCCTATTTCTCTCATTGATTGTGATGTCAGTTGAGGTGGGGCTACACAGAACATTGCTAATGGCTACAGGATCGATGATTTCGTTGAATGTATTCATAATTTTAACAAGTAACATATCCATTATTATTTTTTTTTTTTTTAAAGAAATCAGAAGAGTCCAAAAGCTATGTAACAAAGGATCTCTTATTAATATATTTTAACTTTTATAGCATTGCTTCAAGTTAGAGATAAGTTTATTGCCACTCTTTTTAAAATGTTTTAAAATTTGGTTGTAAAGTGCCAAGAACTCTTGTATAGCTAAACACCTTGTATAGCTAAATTTTAAATGTTTCTTCATGTTTCTCTTCAAAGTCTAAATTTAAAATTGAATATTGTTTCCCTTTCATATGTTTATGTCTAAATTTAATTTATCAGATGATCTGCAAGTATTTAACATGGAAACAGAATCTGTATTAAAACATTATAGAAGTATATGGTATTTCATCTTCTGGAAGTGGATAAATGTGAACACTATAGCACTAGTAACACCAAAGGAAATTCTTCATTGGAATACTGAAGGTAAGAATTTCGCCATTTCTATCTTAACTTTCTTTGACATTTCAATTATATTGCAGTTTTAACTCTTCCATAGTCACAAGTTTCTTCCTCAAATGAAACAATAAATTTCATATTTAGTCATTAATATGTCTCAAAAATAGCGAAATATTATTTTAAAATACAAGTCTTTATTCATTACGCACACAACATGCATGTCGACTTGCATATTTGAATTGAAAAATCTGCTTGTAAACCATTGTCTAAATGCTAATGCATAACACAGGTAATTACAATACAAAAAAATATACCATATATTTCCGAATATAAGCTGATCCATATATAAGCCGAGAGTATGTTTTTCCCTGCAGAAATTTGCCCAAAATTGCAAACCCGTGTATAAGCCAAATTGAAAAAATACTCTTAAGTTCCAGTATATCGCCAAAACAGCAAAAATTTTGCCAATCTATAAAACTTTCAGGATAATCTGTGCAATGAAATTGCGCAAAATGCATGCTTATCCAATAGAATTCTTCATCTTGTTTAGCTATGACGTAAAACGATTGATTTAAGCGCACTATCATGTGGTCCACATAGATAGATCCGAAAATGCAAAGATTTATTTATCTAATCCTATTAAATTACTTCTCAAATTGGTTCTGTGCTCAAAGCTGGTTGATGGGAAGTGCCGTGTTTGATTCCAGGTCGCGCTCATCAGTTTCAATCAGCCTAGCTATTCGGAATTTCCCGTGGTGTTCTTGAAACTCACCTAATTACAGGCTAGAACACCTTAGAAAGACCCCCCCCCCCTCCGACGGGCATTCCATCTATAGGCCAAGGACCCTTGCGTAGACAATCGGTCTTAAATTATAAAACCAACCATCCTTTTTTTTGAAAAAAAAAAAGAAAAAACTGCTCATATTTACAACAACAAAGACAAATGCACTCTCCATTTTCTCCCTATTTCCGTTATCACTTCACTCAATGGAACAATAAACAAAAATTTTCTTTCATTTGAAATTGTATTAGCTTCTTTTTACCCTTTCTCTCGATCAACTAACACACTGCCCTTCGACCTTGAATATCATTAAAAGAAAACGTTTTCCTTGAGTTCCGCTTATAGAGTTTTGAAATGACTTTGAATGCTGCAGAAAAAGATGAACTAGAGTTCATTTCCATTAACCTTATATAATATTTTTTCTTTCTTTCTTTTTTTTCCTGCTATAATGAGCTTATGCTGTTAATTTAAAGAAAGTAACAATAAAACCCCCACAAATTAGTGCTAAATAATGAAGGGAGAGAAGTTTGTAAATAAAGGCCATCAAATACGGAAAATGTGCAACAATTGTTCCAGGTCAAAAAATAAAAGCACGACACTTCTTCAGACAATAACAGATAAGTAAAATGCCTCCTTCAATCTTCTATAAAAAAAAAAAAACGTATATATTTTGAAAGGGGATGGATGAACGGGAAAATATAGAAAATGACATTCTAAAATTAAGTGGCATGACAGATGATTTTAAAATAAAACATTTGCAGTAAAAGTTCTATTAACTGCATGATAGGTAAATGCCATTTCCCGATGCTAAAAATAAAGAAAGACATGAAATAAAGAAAATCTAATCCACATTTCTTTCTTTCCTTTATTTTATTTTTGAGAGGGGGGGGATAAACTTTTTTAAAGTTGCTTCTTTAATAGTTAGCTAAACATTTACAGAATCTGCTTTCCAAACATAATGAAAGTAAATTGGCACAAGTCAAAGGCTGAATATTAGTTGAAAGTTCAAATAAGGTCATCTCTAACAGGGCAGAATCATCTTTTGGTATCGAACGTCGGAAAATTATTCAGTCAAGGACATTGATGTGAGTTGGAGAGGGAGGGAAGATCCCCCTCGCATGTGTTCGACTATCAACGTGAAAAAGCTCTTTTCGGCGGTCTGGTTAAGTTTGACAGCTGTGATAATTAATTCTAAATAGCAGATTACATTTCTCAGTGATAATTTCTGTGGTTTCAAATATGTGCTTTTGAAGATAAACACAGAGAGAAAAAAAGAAAGCTTGATCGTCTGCTTGCTGTTTTAAAAAGAAGAAAAAAAAAATGATCAATTAGGTACCATTTGATGTGTAGGGGAAAAAGAAAAATATTCAAGATTTTCTGGATACTTGAGTTCTGGATACTGAGGCAAACGAAGTAGGTACTAGTGTGGCAAAGAAAGTGTAAGCGTTGCTGTCTGCATTTTGTGTACAAAATTTTATGGTGTTTATTCAAAGCATTGTACATGTTACTTGAGAGTTATGTTAGTTGAATGCTGGATTGCAGAGCTTTTATTATATTTATTAAATTGCAGTGATTAAAAAAAAAAAAAAAAAAAAAATACATTTAACTCTTTGTTAACTGGCATTTCATAAACCAGCAAAATTTGACAAAACAAATCCGGCAAAAACACTTTTTTTCTGTTTATTTTAAGAAGTTTACGTTTTCCATTTTTAAACAATCAGTATTTAATTTAATATAAATCAGATCAGTGTTCATACTCATAAAGACAATTCTTAATTCTTCATTTATTTAGACTAGAAAAATGCTTTTTATGATTGACAGGGTTCATACTCATCAGGGAAAACCTGGAAAACAGGGAATACTCAGGGAATTTGGAATTTGTTAAAAAAAAAAAAAAAAGTCAGGGAAAATAAAGATTTTCATTAAAAGTCAGGGAAAATTGGTTATAAAACCTGGAAAAACAAATATTTTCTTTCTCTCAAGTTATATTTTTCTTGTTTAGCTTCATATCAAAATTCAATTGATTAAGTATTGTGAAAATATGCATGTAAACAATGATTTCTACCTGAATTTCTATCATAGTCGACAGTAATATGACACCATACAGTGGAAGTAGCTGTGTATTTTGTTCTGTCTAGAGGAGCATTTCTTTGTAATATGTCGGTATTATTATCATGAAAATTGTCTGGGAACTCAGGGAAAACTCGGGGAATTTTTTCCCCATATATGTCTAATGAACCCTGGTTGATATGTCCTACATTTTTCGTATGTTTACTTTTGAATGCCATAAATCTTAGGCGAAAAATGCTTCATCATCAAAAAAAAAAAAAAAAAGAAAGAAACACATGTGACTACATCGAGCTGCTCTAGAAATAAATTTAAAATTGCTAATTTAAGAGTTTTAAATGTGATAATTATTTGAAAATAAGGTTCAATATTAATATTTTACTTTATACATAGTTTTTAAGCTTAAAATATGTCTTCAATCATCGTTTCTAATGTATGTTTTTTGCTAGAAGTGTGAACTCGTATATAAGCTGACCCCAATACTTCAGCTTCCGAAAAATTTCCTAAATTTCTCGGCTTATACTCAGAAATATACGGTATATTGTTACTTTCAGGGATTAATCCAGCTTTTTAAAAATCATACCCCATTTGTGAATTTATAAAATAATTTGTGAAAACATCAAGTAAATTTCTGAAAATTAATGATACTTCAGAACAATTAACTAAAATACGTAAAGTAGTTTTTTGAATTTTAAAATACATTTAAAAAATAAAATGAAACAGTTGTAAAAATAAATATGTATATGGGTGAGTTAAGTTGTTTCTTATATGTAAGATAATAGGTGTTTACTTAGATATTTATCATTGTCTCCAGTAAATATTCAAATTGAGGGTATTTTTCTGTGTTCAATGCAGTGAAGCTTATAAAATATTTTAGCGTGCAGTTATATTGCTGAGAATTGATTTTGTGAAGGTACCTCTTTGTTGAAAGTTGAATTTGTGAAGGGTACCTCTTTGCTGAAAATTGAATTTGTGAATGTACATCTTTGCTAAAAATTGACTTTGTGAAAGTGCCTCAATGCGGTACTAAATTTGTTCTGAATTAACCTCTGACTTTGTACATACATATCAGACTTGCATACTTGACTTAAAGTCTGCCTATAAATTTTCATTGAGATGAGGACAGATAGCACAGTCTAAATTCAGATGGAAACC
>CAWVNO010002727.1:0-113000 GCA_963930645.1 Salticus scenicus
CGTTTCACCGTGCAAAATTCCCGATGGTGTTATTATGAAACTAGAATATATTTCGCAGATTCTGAAAGTGATTGCGATCGTTAGACTATTTTAGTTGCTTGGGAATCGTCGTTTGAAGATGGGCATGTGAAACTCGAAAAACATTTTCGGAGCGTAGGAACGGCTGCCGAAGGTCTGCGTAAAAAGGCGCACCGGGCCAAAAGTTTCACCGTGCAAAATTCCCGATGGTGTTATTATGAAACTAGAATATATTTCGCAGATTCTGAAAGTGATTGCGATCGTTAGACTCTTTTAGTTGCTTGGGAATCGTCGTTGGAAGATGGGCATGTGATACTCGAAAAAAATTTTCGGAGCGTAGGAACGGCTGCCGAAGGTCTGCGTAAAAAGGCCCCCCGGGCCAAAAGTTTCACCGTGCAAAATTCCCGATGGTGTTATTATGAAACTAGAATATATTTCGCAGATTCTGAAAGTGATTGCGATCGTTAGACTCTTTTAGTTGCTTGGGAATCGTCGTTTGAAGATGGGCATGTGAAACTCGGAAGAAAATTTTGAGAGCGTCGGAACGGCTGCCGAAGGTCTGCGTAAAAAGGCCCCCCGGGCCAAAAGTTTCACCGTGCAAAATTCCCGATGGTGTTATTATGAAACTAGAATATATTTCGCAGATTCTGAAAGTGATTGCGATCGTTAGACTCTTTTAGTTGCTTGGGAATCGTCGTTTGAAGATGGGCATGTGAAACTCGGAAAAAAATTTTGAGAGCGTCGGTACGGCTGCCGAAAGTCTGCGTAAAAAGGCCCCCCGGACCAAAAGTTTCACCGTGCAAAATTCCCGATGGTGTTATTATGAAACTAGAATATATTTCGCAGATTCTGAAAGTGATTGCGATCGTTAGACTCTTTTAGTTGCTTGGGAATCGTCGTTTGAAGATGGGCATGTGATACTCGAAAAAAATTTTCGGAGCGTAGGAACGGCTGCCGAAGGTCTGCGTAAAAAGGCCCCCCGGGCCAAAAGTTTCACCGTGCAAAATTCCCGATGGTGTTATTATGAAACTAGAATATATTTCGCAGATTCTGAAAGTGATTGCGATCGTTAGACTCTTTTAGTTGCTTGGGAATCGTCGTTTGAAGATGGGCATGTGAAACTCGGAAGAAAATTTTGAGAGCGTCGGAACGGCTGCCGAAGGTCTGCGTAAAAAGGCCCCCCGGGCCAAAAGTTTCACCGTGCAAAATTCCCGATGGTGTTATTATGAAACTAGAATATATTTCGCAGATTCTGAAAGTGATTGCGATCGTTAGACTCTTTTAGTTGCTTGGGAATCGTCGTTTGAAGATGGGCATGTGAAACTCGGAAAAAAATTTTGAGAGCGTCGGAACGGCTGCCGAAAGTCTGCGTAAAAAGGCCCCCCGGGCCAAAAGTTTCACCGTGCAAAATTCCTGATGGTGTTATTATGAAACTAGAATATATTTCGCAGATTCTGAAAGTGATTGCGATCGTTAGACTCTTTTAGTTGCTTGGGAATCGTCGTTTGAAGATGGGCATGTGATACTCGAAAAAAATTTTCGGAGCGTAGGAACGGCTGCCGAAGGTCTGCGTAAAAAGGCCCCCCGGGCCAAAAGTTTCACCGTGCAAAATTCCCGATGGTGTTATTATGAAACTAGAATATATTTCGCAGATTCTGAAAGTGATTGCGATCGTTAGACTCTTTTAGTTGCTTGGGAATCGTCGTTTGAAGATGGGCATGTGAAACTCGGAAAAAAATTTTGAGAGCGTCGGAACAGCTGCCGAAAGTCTGCGTAAAAAGGCCCCCCGGGCCAAACGTTTCACCGTGCAAAATTCCCGATGGTGTTATTATGAAACTAGAATATATTTCGCAGATTCTGAAAGTGATTGCGATCGTTAGACTATTTTAGTTGCTTGGGAATCGTCGTTTGAAGATGGGCATGTGAAACTCGAAAAACATTTTCGGAGCGTAGGAACGGCTGCCGAAGGTCTGCGTAAAAAGGCCCCCCGGGCCAAAAGTTTCACCGTGCAAAATTCCCGATGGTGTTATTATGAAACTAGAATATATTTCGCAGATTCTGAAAGTGATTGCGATCGTTAGACTCTTTTAGTTGCTTGGGAATCGTCGTTTGAAGATGGGCATGTGATACTCGAAAAAAATTTTCGGAGCGTAGGAACGGCTGCCGAAGGTCTGCGTAAAAAGGCCCCCCGGGCCAAAAGTTTCACCGTGCAAAATTCCCGATGGTGTTATTATGAAACTAGAATATATTTCGCAGATTCTGAAAGTGATTGCGATCGTTAGACTCTTTTAGTTGCTTGGGAATCGTCGTTTGAAGATGGGCATGTGAAACTCGGAAGAAAATTTTGAGAGCGTCGGAACGGCTGCCGAAGGTCTGCGTAAAAAGGCCCCCCGGGCCAAAAGTTTCACCGTGCAAAATTCCCGATGGTGTTATTATGAAACTAGAATATATTTCGCAGATTCTGAAAGTGATTGCGATCGTTAGACTCTTTTAGTTGCTTGGGAATCGTCGTTTGAAGATGGGCATGTGAAACTCGGAAAAAAATTTTGAGAGCGTCGGTACGGCTGCCGAAAGTCTGCGTAAAAAGGCCCCCCGGGCCAAAAGTTTCACCGTGCAAAATTCCCGATGGTGTTATTATGAAACTAGAATATATTTCGCAGATTCTGAAAGTGATTGCGATCGTTAGACTCTTTTAGTTGCTTGGGAATCGTCGTTTGAAGATGGGCATGTGATACTCGAAAAAAATTTTCGGAGCGTAGGAACGGCTGCCGAAGGTCTGCGTAAAAAGGCCCCCCGGGCCAAAAGTTTCACCGTGCAAAATTCCCGATGGTGTTATTATGAAACTAGAATATATTTCGCAGATTCTGAAAGTGATTGCGATCGTTAGACTCTTTTAGTTGCTTGGGAATCGTCGTTTGAAGATGGGCATGTGAAACTCGGAAGAAAATTTTGAGAGCGTCGGAACGGCTGCCGAAGGTCTGCGTAAAAAGGCCCCCGGGCCAAAAGTTTCACCGTGCAAAATTCCCGATGGTGTTATTATGAAACTAGAATATATTTCGCAGATTCTGAAAGTGATTGCGATCGTTAGACTCTTTTAGTTGCTTGGGAATCGTCGTTTGAAGATGGGCATGTGAAACTCGGAAAAAAATTTTGAGAGCGTCGGAACGGCTGCCGAAAGTCTGCGTAAAAAGGCCCCCCGGGCCAAAAGTTTCACCGTGCAAAATTCCCGATGGTGTTATTATGAAACTAGAATATATTTCGCAGATTCTGAAAGTGATTGCGATCGTTAGACTCTTTTAGTTGCTTGGGAATCGTCGTTTGAAGATGGGCATGTGATACTCGAAAAAAATTTTCGGAGCGTAGGAACGGCTGCCGAAGGTCTGCGTAAAAAGGCCCCCCGGGCCAAAAGTTTCACCGTGCAAAATTCCCGATGGTGTTATTATGAAACTAGAATATATTTCGCAGATTCTGAAAGTGATTGCGATCGTTAGACTCTTTTAGTTGCTTGGGAATCGTCGTTTGAAGATGGGCATGTGAAACTCGGAAGAAAATTTTGAGAGCGTCGGAACGGCTGCCGAAGGTCTGCGTAAAAAGGCCCCCCGGGCCAAAAGTTTCACCGTGCAAAATTCCCGATGGTGTTATTATGAAACTAGAATATATTTCGCAGATTCTGAAAGTGATTGCGTTCGTTAGACTCTTTAGTTGCTTGGGAATCGTCGTTTGAAGATGGGCATGTGAAACTCGGAAAAAAATTTTGAGAGCGTCGGAACGGCTGCCGAAAGTCTGCGTAAAAAGGCCCCCCGGGCCAAAAGTTTCACCGTGCAAAATTCCCGATGGTGTTATTATGAAACTAGAATTTATTTCGCAGATTCTGAAAGTGATTGCGATCGTTAGACTCTTTTAGTTGCTTGGGAATCGTCGTTTGAAGATGGGCATGTGAAACTCGGAAAAAAATTTTGAGAGCGTCGGAACGGCTGCCGAAAGTCTGCGTAAAAAGGCCCCCCGGGCCAAAAGTTTCACCGTGCAAAATTCCCGATGGTGTTATTATGAAACTAGAATATATTCCGCAGATTCTGAAAGTGATTGCGATCGTTAGACTCTTTTAGTTGCTTGGGAATCGTCGTTTGAAGATGGGCATGTGAAACTCGGAAAAAAATTTTGAGAGCGTCGGAACGGCTGCCGAAAGTCTGCGTAAAAAGGCCCCCCGGGCCAAAAGTTTTACCGTGCAAAATTCCCGATGGTGTTATTATGAAACTAGAATATATTTCGCAGATTCTGAAAGTGATTGCGATCGTTAGACTCTTTTAGTTGCTTGGGAATCGTCGTTTGAAGATGGGCATGTGAAACTCGAAAAAAATTTTCGGAGCGTAGGAACGGCTGCCGAAGGTCTGCGTAAAAAGGCCCCCCGGGCCAAAAGTTTCACCGTGCAAAATTCCCGATGGTGTTATTATGAAACTAGAATATATTTCGCAGATTCTGTAAGTGATTGCGATCGTTAGACTCTTTTAGTTGCTTGGGAATCGTCGTTTGAAAATGGGCATGTGAAACTCGGAAAAAAATTTTGAGAGCGTCGGAACGGCTGCCGAAAGTCTGCGTAAAAAGGCCCCCCGGGCCAAAAGTTTCACCGTGCAAAATTCCCGATGGTGTTATTATGAAACTAGAATATATTTCGCAGATTCTGAAAGTGATTGCGATCGTTAGACTCTTTTAGTTGCTTGGGAATCGTCGTTTGAAGATGGGCATGTGAAACTCGAAAAAAATTTTCGGAGCGTAGGAACAGCTGCCGAAGGTCTGCGTAAAATGGCCCCCCGGGCCAAAAGTTTCACCGTGCAAAATTCCCGATGGTGTTATTATGAAACTAGAATATATTTCGCAGATTCTGAAAGTGATTGCGATCGTTAGACTCTTTTAGTTGCTTGGGAATCGTCGTTTGAAGATGGGCATGTGAAACTCGGAAAAAAATTTTGAGAGCGTCGGAACGGCTGCCGAAAGTCTGCGTAAAAAGGCCCCCCGGGCCAAAAGTTTCACCGGGCAAAATTCCCGATGGTGTTATTATGAAACTAGAATATATTTCGCAGATTCTGAAAGTGATTGCGATCGTTAGACTCTTTTAGTTGCTTGGGAATCGTCGTTTGAAGATGGGCATGTGAAACTCGAAAAAAATTTTCGGAGCGTAGAAACGGCTGCCGACGGTCTGCGTAAAAAGGCCCCCCGGGCCAAAAGTTTCACCGTGCAAAATTCCCGATGGTGTTATTATGAAACTAGAATATATTTCGCAGATTCTGTAAGTGATTGCGATCGTTAGACTCTTTTAGTTGCTTGGGAATCGTCGTTTGAAGATGGGCATGTGAAACTCGGAAAAAAATTTTGAGAGCGTAGGAACGGCTGCCGAAAGTCTGCGTAAAAAGGCCCCCCGGGCCAAAAGTTTCACCGTGCAGAATTCCCGATGGTGTTATTATGAAACTAGAATATATTTCGCAGATTCTGATAGTGATTGCGATCGTTAGACTCTTTTAGTTGCTTGGGAATCGTCGTTTGAAGATGGGCATGTGAAACTCGAAAAAAATTTTCGGAGCGTAGGAACGGCTGCAGAAGGTCTGCGTAAAAAGGCCCCCCGGGCCAAAAGTTTCACCGTGCAAAATTCCCGATGGTGTTATTATGAAACTAGAATTTATTTCGCAGATTCTGAAAGTGATTGCGATCGTTAGACTCTTTTAATTGCTTGGGAATCGTCGTTTGAAGATGGGCATGTGAAACTCGGAAAAAAATTTTGAGAGCGTCGGAACGGCTGCCGAAAGTCTGCGTAAAAAGGCCCCCCGGGCCAAAAGTTTCACCGTGCAAAATTCCCGATGGTGTTATTATGAAACTAGAATATATTTCGCAGATTCTGAAAGTGATTGCGATCGTTAGACTCTTTTAGTTGCTTGGGAATCGTCGTTTGAAGATGGGCATGTGAAACTCTGAAAAACATTTTGAGAGCGTCGGAACGGCTGCCGAAAGTCTGCGTAAAAAGGCCCCCCGGGCCAAAAGTTTCACCGTGCAAAATTCCCGATGGTGTTATTATGAAACTAGAATATATTTCGCAGATTCTGAAAGTGATTGCGATCGTTAGACTCTTTTAGTTGCTTGGGAATCGTCGTTTGAAGATGGGCATGTGAAACTCGAAAAAAATTTTCGGAGCGTAGGAACGGCTGCCGAAGGTCTGCGTAAAAAGGCCCCCCGGGCCAAAAGTTTCACCGTGCAAAATTCCCGATGGTGTTATTATGAAACTAGAATATATTTCGCAGATTCTGAAAGTGATTGCGATCGTTAGACTCTTTTAGTTGCTTGGGAATCGTCGTTTGAAGATGGGCATGTGAAACTCGGAAAAAAATTTTGAGAGCGTCGGAACGGCTGCCGAAAGTCTGCGTAAAAAGGCCCCCCGGGACAAAAGTTTCACAGTGCAAAATTCCCGATGGTGTTATTATGAAACTAGAATATATTTCGCAGATTCTGAAAGTGA
This sequence comes from Salticus scenicus, assembly GCA_963930645.1. Taxonomy (NCBI): domain Eukaryota; kingdom Metazoa; phylum Arthropoda; class Arachnida; order Araneae; family Salticidae; genus Salticus; species Salticus scenicus. Next base: position 6,521 of record CAWVNO010002727.1, read on the forward strand.
TTGCGATCGTTAGACTCTTTTAGTTGCTTGGGAATCGTCGTTTGAAGATGGGCATGTGAAACTCGAAAAAAATTTTCGGAGCGTAGGAACGGCTGCCGAAGGTCTGCGTAAAAAGGCCCCCCGGGCCAAAAGTTTCACCGTGCAAAATTCCCGATGGTGTTATTATGAAACTAGAATATATTTCGCAGATTCTGAAAGTGATTGCGATCGTTAGACTCTTTTAGTTGCTTGGGAATCGTCGTTTGAAGATGGGCATGTGAAACTCGGAAAAAAATTTTGAGAACGTCGGAACGGCTGCCGAAAGTCTGCGTAAAAAGGCCCCCCGGGCCAAAAGTTTCACCGTGCAAAATTCCCGATGGTGTTATTATGAAACTAGAATATATTTCGCAGATTCTGAAAGTGATTGCGATCGTTAGACTCTTTTAGTTGCTTGGGAATCGTTGTTTGAAGATGGGCATGTGAAACTCGAAAAAAATTTTCGGAGCGTAGGAACGGCTGCCGAAGGTCTGCGTAAAAAGGCCCCCCGGGCCAAAAGTTTCACCGTGCAAAATTCCCGATGGTGTTATTATGAAACTAGAATATATTTCGCAGATTCTGAAAGTGATTGCGATCGTTAGACTGTTTTAGTTGCTTGGGAATCGTCGTTTGAAGATGGGCATGTGAAACTCGGAAAAAAATTTTGAGAGCGTCGGAACAGCTGCCGAAAGTCTGCGTAAAAAGGCCCCCCGGGCCAAACGTTTCACCGTGCAAAATTCCCGATGGTGTTATTATGAAACTAGAATATATTTCGCAGATTCTGAAAGTGATTGCGATCGTTAGACTATTTTAGTTGCTTGGGAATCGTCGTTTGAAGATGGGCATGTAAAACTCGAAAAACATTTTCGGAGCGTAGGAACGGCTGCCGAAGGTCTGCGTAAAAAGGCCCCCCGGGCCAAAAGTTTCACCGTGCAAAATTCCCGATGGTGTTATTATGAAACTAGAATATATTTCGCAGATTCTGAAAGTGATTGCGATCGTTAGACTCTTTTAGTTGCTTGGGAATCGTCGTTTGAAGATGGGCATGTGATACTCGAAAAAAATTTTCGGAGCGTAGGAACGGCTGCCGAAGGTCTGCGTAAAAAGGCCCCCCGAGCCAAAAGTTTCACCGTGCAAAATTCCCGATGGTGTTATTATGAAACTAGAATATATTTCGCAGATTCTGAAAGTGATTGCGATCGTTAGACTCTTTTAGTTGCTTGGGAATCGTCGTTTGAAGATGGGCATGTGAAACTCGGAAGAAAATTTTGAGAGCGTCGGAACGGCTGCCGAAGGTCTGCGTAAAAAGGCCCCCCGGGCCAAAAGTTTCACCGTGCAAAATTCCCGATGGTGTTATTATGAAACTAGAATATATTTCGCAGATTCTGAAAGTGATTGCGATCGTTAGACTCTTTTAGTTGCTTGGGAATCGTCGTTTGAAGATGGGCATGTGAAACTCGGAAAAAAATTTTGAGAGCGTCGGTACGGCTGCCGAAAGTCTGCGTAAAAAGGCCCCCCGGGCCAAAAGTTTCACCGTGCAAAATTCCCGATGGTGTTATTATGAAACTAGAATATATTTCGCAGATTCTGAAAGTGATTGCGATCGTTAGACTCTTTTAGTTGCTTGGGAATCGTCGTTTGAAGATGGGCATGTGATACTCGAAAAAAATTTTCGGAGCGTAGGAACGGCTGCCGAAGGTCTGCGTAAAAAGGCCCCCCGGGCCAAAAGTTTCACCGTGCAAAATTCCCGATGGTGTTATTATGAAACTAGAATATATTTCGCAGATTCTGAAAGTGATTGCGATCGTTAGACTCTTTTAGTTGCTTGGGAATCGTCGTTTGAAGATGGGCATGTGAAACTCGGAAGAAAATTTTGAGAGCGTCGGAACGGCTGCCGAAGGTCTGCGTAAAAAGGCCCCCCGGGCCAAAAGTTTCACCGTGCAAAATTCCCGATGGTGTTATTATGAAACTAGAATATATTTCGCAGATTCTGAAAGTGATTGCGATCGTTAGACTCTTTTAGTTGCTTGGGAATCGTCGTTTGAAGATGGGCATGTGAAACTCGGAAAAAAATTTTGAGAGCGTCGGAACGGCTGCCGAAAGTCTGCGTAAAAAGGCCCCCCGGGCCAAAAGTTTCACCGTGCAAAATTCCCGATGGTGTTATTATGAAACTAGAATATATTTCGCAGATTCTGAAAGTGATTGCGATCGTTAGACTCTTTTAGTTGCTTGGGAATCGTCGTTTGAAGATGGGCATGTGAAACTCGAAAAAAATTTTCGGAGCGTAGGAACGGCTGCCGAAGGTCTGCGTAAAAAGGCCCCCCGGGCCAAAAGTTTCACCGTGCAAAATTCCCGATGGTGTTATTATGAAACTAGAATATATTTCGCAGATTCTGAAAGTGATTGCGATCGTTAGACTCTTTTAGTTGCTTGGGAATCGTCGTTTGAAGATGGGCATGTGAAACTCGGAAAAAAATTTTGAGAGCGTCGGAACGGCTGCCGAAAGTCTGCGTAAAAAGGCCCCCCGGGACAAAAGTTTCACCGTGCAAAATTCCCGATGGTGTTATTATGAAACTAGAATATATTTCGCAGATTCTGAAAGTGATTGCGATCGTTAGACTCTTTTAGTTGCTTGGGAATCGTCGTTTGAAGATGGGCATGTGAAACTCGAAAAAAATTTTCGGAGCGTAGAAACGGCTGCCGAAGGTCTGCGTAAAAAGGCCCCCCGGGCCAAAAGTTTCACCGTGCAAAATTCCCGATGGTGTTATTATGAAACTAGAATATATTTCGCAGATTCTGAAAGTGATTGCGATCGTTAGACTCTTTTAGTTGCTTGGGAATCGTTGCTTGAAGATGGGCATGTGAAACTCGAAAAAAGTTTTCGGAGCGTAGGAACGGCTGCCGAAGGTCTGCGTAAAAAGGCCCCCCGGGCCAAAAGTTTCACCGTGCAAAATTCCCGATGGTGTTATTATGAAACTAGAATATATTTCGCAGATTCTGAAAGTGATTGCGATCGTTAGACTCTTTTAGTTGCTTGGGAATCGTCGTTTGAAGATGGGCATGTGAAACTCGGAAAAAAATTTTGAGAGCGTCGGAACAGCTGCCGAAAGTCTGCGTAAAAAGGCCCCCCGGGCCAAAAGTTTCACCGTGCAAAATTCCCGATGGTGTTATTATGAAACTAGAATATATTTCGCAGATTCTGAAAGTGATTGCGATCGTTAGACTATTTTAGTTGCTTGGGAATCGTCGTTTGAAGATGGGCATGTGAAACTCGAAAAACATTTTCGGAGCGTAGGAACGGCTGCCGAAGGTCTGCGTAAAAAGACCCCCCGGGCCAAAAGTTTCACCGTGCAAAATTCCCGATGGTGTTATTATGAAACTAGAATATATTTCGCAGATTCTGAAAGTGATTGCGATCGTTAGACTCTTTTAGTTGCTTGGGAATCGTCGTTTGAAGATGGGCATGTGAAACTCGAAAAAAATTTTCGGAGCGTAGAAACGGCTGCCGACGGTCTGCGTAAAAAGGCCCCCCGGGCCAAAAGTTTCACCGTGCAAAATTCCCGATGGTGTTATTATGAAACTAGAATATATTTCGCAGATTCTGTAAGTGATTGCGATCGTTAGACTCTTTTAGTTGCTTGGGAATCGTCGTTTGAAGATGGGCATGTGAAACTCGGAAAAAAATTTTGAGAGCGTAGGAACGGCTGCCGAAAGTCTGCGTAAAAAGGCCCCCCGGGCCAAAAGTTTCACCGTGCAGAATTCCCGATGGTGTTATTATGAAACTAGAATATATTTCGCAGATTCTGATAGTGATTGCGATCGTTAGACTCTTTTAGTTGCTTGGGAATCGTCGTTTGAAGATGGGCATGTGAAACTCGAAAAAAATTTTCGGAGCGTAGGAACGGCTGCAGAAGGTCTGCGTAAAAAGGCCCCCCGGGCCAAAAGTTTCACCGTGCAAAATTCCCGATGGTGTTATTATGAAACTAGAATTTATTTCGCAGATTCTGAAAGTGATTGCGATCGTTAGACTCTTTTAATTGCTTGGGAATCGTCGTTTGAAGATGGGCATGTGAAACTCGGAAAAAAATTTTGAGAGCGTCGGAACGGCTGCCGAAAGTCTGCGTAAAAAGGCCCCCCGGGCCAAAAGTTTCACCGTGCAAAATTCCCGATGGTGTTATTATGAAACTAGAATATATTTCGCAGATTCTGAAAGTGATTGCGATCGTTAGACTCTTTTAGTTGCTTGGGAATCGTCGTTTGAAGATGGGCATGTGAAACTCGGAAAAACATTTTGAGAGCGTCGGAACGGCTGCCGAAAGTCTGCGTAAAAAGGCCCCCCGGGCCAAAAGTTTCACCGTGCAAAATTCCCGATGGTGTTATTATGAAACTAGAATATATTTCGCAGATTCTGAAAGTGATTGCGATCGTTAGACTCTTTTAGTTGCTTGGGAATCGTCGTTTGAAGATGGGCATGTGAAACTCGAAAAAAATTTTCGGAGCGTAGGAACGGCTGCCGAAGGTCTGCGTAAAAAGGCCCCCCGGGCCAAAAGTTTCACCGTGCAAAATTCCCGATGGTGTTATTATGAAACTAGAATATATTTCGCAGATTCTGAAAGTGATTGCGATCGTTAGACTCTTTTAGTTGCTTGGGAATCGTCGTTTGAAGATGGGCATGTGAAACTCGGAAAAAAATTTTGAGAGCGTCGGAACGGCTGCCGAAAGTCTGCGTAAAAAGGCCCCCCGGGACAAAAGTTTCACAGTGCAAAATTCCCGATGGTGTTATTATGAAACTAGAATATATTTCGCAGATTCTGAAAGTGATTGCGATCGTTAGACTCTTTTAGTTGCTTGGGAATCGTCGTTTGAAGATGGGCATGTGAAACTCGAAAAAAATTTTCGGAGCGTAGGAACGGCTGCCGAAGGTCTGCGTAAAAAGGCCCCCCGGGCCAAAAGTTTCACCGTGCAAAATTCCCGATGGTGTTATTATGAAACTAGAATATATTTCGCAGATTCTGAAAGTGATTGCGATCGTTAGACTCTTTTAGTTGCTTGGGAATCGTCGTTTGAAGATGGGCATGTGAAACTCGGAAAAAAATTTTGAGAACGTCGGAACGGCTGCCGAAAGTCTGCGTAAAAAGGCCCCCCGGGCCAAAAGTTTCACCGTGCAAAATTCCCGATGGTGTTATTATGAAACTAGAATATATTTCGCAGATTCTGAAAGTGATTGCGATCGTTAGACTCTTTTAGTTGCTTGGGAATCGTTGTTTGAAGATGGGCATGTGAAACTCGAAAAAAATTTTCGGAGCGTAGGAACGGCTGCCGAAGGTCTGCGTAAAAAGGCCCCCCGGGCCAAAAGTTTCACCGTGCAAAATTCCCGATGGTGTTATTATGAAACTAGAATATATTTCGCAGATTCTGAAAGTGATTGCGATCGTTAGACTGTTTTAGTTGCTTGGGAATCGTCGTTTGAAGATGGGCATGTGAAACTCGGAAAAAAATTTTGAGAGCGTCGGAACAGCTGCCGAAAGTCTGCGTAAAAAGGCCCCCCGGGCCAAACGTTTCACCGTGCAAAATTCCCGATGGTGTTATTATGAAACTAGAATATATTTCGCAGATTCTGAAAGTGATTGCGATCGTTAGACTATTTTAGTTGCTTGGGAATCGTCGTTTGAAGATGGGCATGTAAAACTCGAAAAACATTTTCGGAGCGTAGGAACGGCTGCCGAAGGTCTGCGTAAAAAGGCCCCCCGGGCCAAAAGTTTCACCGTGCAAAATTCCCGATGGTGTTATTATGAAACTAGAATATATTTCGCAGATTCTGAAAGTGATTGCGATCGTTAGACTCTTTTAGTTGCTTGGGAATCGTCGTTTGAAGATGGGCATGTGATACTCGAAAAAAATTTTCGGAGCGTAGGAACGGCTGCCGAAGGTCTGCGTAAAAAGGCCCCCCGGGCCAAAAGTTTCACCGTGCAAAATTCCCGATGGTGTTATTATGAAACTAGAATATATTTCGCAGATTCTGAAAGTGATTGCGATCGTTAGACTCTTTTAGTTGCTTGGGAATCGTCGTTTGAAGATGGGCATGTGAAACTCGAAAAAAATTTTCGGAGCGTAGGAACGGCTGCCGAAGGTCTGCGTAAAAAGGCCCCCCGGGCCAAAAGTTTCACCGTGCAAAATTCCCGATGGTGTTATTATGAAACTAGAATATATTTCGCAGATTCTGAAAGTGATTGCGATCGTTAGACTCTTTTAGTTGCTTGGGAATCGTCGTTTGAAGATGGGCATGTGAAACTCGGAAAAAAATTTTGAGAGCGTCGGAACGGCTGCCGAAAGTCTGCGTAAAAAGGCCCCCCGGGACAAAAGTTTCACCGTGCAAAATTCCCGATGGTGTTATTATGAAACTAGAATATATTTCGCAGATTCTGAAAGTGATTGCGATCGTTAGACTCTTTTAGTTGCTTGGGAATCGTCGTTTGAAGATGGGCATGTGAAACTCGAAAAAAATTTTCGGAGCGTAGAAACGGCTGCCGAAGGTCTGCGTAAAAAGGCCCCCCGGGCCAAAAGTTTCACCGTGCAAAATTCCCGATGGTGTTATTATGAAACTAGAATATATTTCGCAGATTCTGAAAGTGATTGCGATCGTTAGACTCTTTTAGTTGCTTGGGAATCGTTGCTTGAAGATGGGCATGTGAAACTCGAAAAAAATTTTCGGAGCGTAGAAACGGCTGCCGACGGTCTGCGTAAAAAGGCCCCCCGGGCCAAAAGTTTCACCGTGCAAAATTCCCGATGGTGTTATTATGAAACTAGAATATATTTCGCAGATTCTGTAAGTGATTGCGATCGTTAGACTCTTTTAGTTGCTTGGGAATCGTCGTTTGAAGATGGGCATGTGAAACTCGGAAAAAAATTTTGAGAGCGTAGGAACGGCTGCCGAAAGTCTGCGTAAAAAGGCCCCCCGGGCCAAAAGTTTCACCGTGCAGAATTCCCGATGGTGTTATTATGAAACTAGAATATATTTCGCAGATTCTGATAGTGATTGCGATCGTTAGACTCTTTTAGTTGCTTGGGAATCGTCGTTTGAAGATGGGCATGTGAAACTCGAAAAAAATTTTCGGAGCGTAGGAACGGCTGCAGAAGGTCTGCGTAAAAAGGCCCCCCGGGCCAAAAGTTTCACCGTGCAAAATTCCCGATGGTGTTATTATGAAACTAGAATTTATTTCGCAGATTCTGAAAGTGATTGCGATCGTTAGACTCTTTTAATTGCTTGGGAATCGTCGTTTGAAGATGGGCATGTGAAACTCGGAAAAAAATTTTGAGAGCGTCGGAACGGCTGCCGAAAGTCTGCGTAAAAAGGCCCCCCGGGCCAAAAGTTTCACCGTGCAAAATTCCCGATGGTGTTATTATGAAACTAGAATATATTTCGCAGATTCTGAAAGTGATTGCGATCGTTAGACTCTTTTAGTTGCTTGGGAATCGTCGTTTGAAGATGGGCATGTGAAACTCGGAAAAACATTTTGAGAGCGTCGGAACGGCTGCCGAAAGTCTGCGTAAAAAGGCCCCCCGGGCCAAAAGTTTCACCGTGCAAAATTCCCGATGGTGTTATTATGAAACTAGAATATATTTCGCAGATTCTGAAAGTGATTGCGATCGTTAGACTCTTTTAGTTGCTTGGGAATCGTCGTTTGAAGATGGGCATGTGAAACTCGAAAAAAATTTTCGGAGCGTAGGAACGGCTGCCGAAGGTCTGCGTAAAAAGGCCCCCCGGGCCAAAAGTTTCACCGTGCAAAATTCCCGATGGTGTTATTATGAAACTAGAATATATTTCGCAGATTCTGAAAGTGATTGCGATCGTTAGACTCTTTTAGTTGCTTGGGAATCGTCGTTTGAAGATGGGCATGTGAAACTCGGAAAAAAATTTTGAGAGCGTCGGAACGGCTGCCGAAAGTCTGCGTAAAAAGGCCCCCCGGGACAAAAGTTTCACAGTGCAAAATTCCCGATGGTGTTATTATGAAACTAGAATATATTTCGCAGATTCTGAAAGTGATTGCGATCGTTAGACTCTTTTAGTTGCTTGGGAATCGTCGTTTGAAGATGGGCATGTGAAACTCGAAAAAAATTTTCGGAGCGTAGGAACGGCTGCCGAAGGTCTGCGTAAAAAGGCCCCCCGGGCCAAAAGTTTCACCGTGCAAAATTCCCGATGGTGTTATTATGAAACTAGAATATATTTCGCAGATTCTGAAAGTGATTGCGATCGTTAGACTCTTTTAGTTGCTTGGGAATCGTCGTTTGAAGATGGGCATGTGAAACTCGGAAAAAAATTTTGAGAACGTCGGAAAGGCTGCCGAAAGTCTGCGTAAAAAGGCCCCCCGGGCCAAAAGTTTCACCGTGCAAAATTCCCGATGGTGTTATTATGAAACTAGAATATATTTCGCAGATTCTGAAAGTGATTGCGATCGTTAGACTCTTTTAGTTGCTTGGGAATCGTTGTTTGAAGATGGGCATGTGAAACTCGAAAAAAATTTTCGGAGCGTAGGAACGGCTGCCGAAGGTCTGCGTAAAAAGGCCCCCCGGGCCAAAAGTTTCACCGTGCAAAATTCCCGATGGTGTTATTATGAAACTAGAATATATTTCGCAGATTCTGAAAGTGATTGCGATCGTTAGACTGTTTTAGTTGCTTGGGAATCGTCGTTTGAAGATGGGCATGTGAAACTCGGAAAAAAATTTTGAGAGCGTCGGAACAGCTGCCGAAAGTCTGCGTAAAAAGGCCCCCCGGGCCAAACGTTTCACCGTGCAAAATTCCCGATGGTGTTATTATGAAACTAGAATATATTTCGCAGATTCTGAAAGTGATTGCGATCGTTAGACTATTTTAGTTGCTTGGGAATCGTCGTTTGAAGATGGGCATGTAAAACTCGAAAAACATTTTCGGAGCGTAGGAACGGCTGCCGAAGGTCTGCGTAAAAAGGCCCCCCGGGCCAAAAGTTTCACCGTGCAAAATTCCCGATGGTGTTATTATGAAACTAGAATATATTTCGCAGATTCTGAAAGTGATTGCGATCGTTAGACTCTTTTAGTTGCTTGGGAATCGTCGTTTGAAGATGGGCATGTGATACTCGAAAAAAATTTTCGGAGCGTAGGAACGGCTGCCGAAGGTCTGCGTAAAAAGGCCCCCCGGGCCAAAAGTTTCACCGTGCAAAATTCCCGATGGTGTTATTATGAAACTAGAATATATTTCGCAGATTCTGAAAGTGATTGCGATCGTTAGACTCTTTTAGTTGCTTGGGAATCGTCGTTTGAAGATGGGCATGTGAAACTCGGAAGAAAATTTTGAGAGCGTCGGAACGGCTGCCGAAGGTCTGCGTAAAAAGGCCCCCCGGGCCAAAAGTTTCACCGTGCAAAATTCCCGATGGTGTTATTATGAAACTAGAATATATTTCGCAGATTCTGAAAGTGATTGCGATCGTTAGACTCTTTTAGTTGCTTGGGAATCGTCGTTTGAAGATGGGCATGTGAAACTCGGAAAAAAATTTTGAGAGCGTCGGTACGGCTGCCGAAAGTCTGCGTAAAAAGGCCCCCCGGGCCAAAAGTTTCACCGTGCAAAATTCCCGATGGTGTTATTATGAAACTAGAATATATTTCGCAGATTCTGAAAGTGATTGCGATCGTTAGACTCTTTTAGTTGCTTGGGAATCGTCGTTTGAAGATGGGCATGTGATACTCGAAAAAAATTTTCGGAGCGTAGGAACGGCTGCCGAAGGTCTGCGTAAAAAGGCCCCCCGGGCCAAAAGTTTCACCGTGCAAAATTCCCGATGGTGTTATTATGAAACTAGAATATATTTCGCAGATTCTGAAAGTGATTGCGATCGTTAGACTCTTTTAGTTGCTTGGGAATCGTCGTTTGAAGATGGGCATGTGAAACTCGGAAGAAAATTTTGAGAGCGTCGGAACGGCTGCCGAAGGTCTGCGTAAAAAGGCCCCCCGGGCCAAAAGTTTCACCGTGCAAAATTCCCGATGGTGTTATTATGAAACTAGAATATATTTCGCAGATTCTGAAAGTGATTGCGATCGTTAGACTCTTTTAGTTGCTTGGGAATCGTCGTTTGAAGATGGGCATGTGAAACTCGGAAAAAAATTTTGAGAGCGTCGGAACGGCTGCCGAAAGTCTGCGTAAAAAGGCCCCCGGGCCAAAAGTTTCACCGTGCAAAATTCCCGATGGTGTTATTATGAAACTAGAATATATTTCGCAGATTCTGAAAGTGATTGCGATCGTTAGACTCTTTTAGTTGCTTGGGAATCGTCGTTTGAAGATGGGCATGTGAAACTCGAAAAAAATTTTCGGAGCGTAGGAACGGCTGCCGAAGGTCTGCGTAAAAAGGCCCCCCGGGCCAAAAGTTTCACCGTGCAAAATTCCCGATGGTGTTATTATGAAACTAGAATATATTTCGCAGATTCTGAAAGTGATTGCGATCGTTAGACTCTTTTAGTTGCTTGGGAATCGTCGTTTGAAGATGGGCATGTGAAACTCGGAAAAAAATTTTGAGAGCGTCGGAACGGCTGCCGAAAGTCTGCGTAAAAAGGCCCCCCGGGACAAAAGTTTCACCGTGCAAAATTCCCGATGGTGTTATTATGAAACTAGAATATATTTCGCAGATTCTGAAAGTGATTGCGATCGTTAGACTCTTTTAGTTGCTTGGGAATCGTCGTTTGAAGATGGGCATGTGAAACTCGAAAAAAATTTTCGGAGCGTAGAAACGGCTGCCGAAGGTCTGCGTAAAAAGGCCCCCCGGGCCAAAAGTTTCACCGTGCAAAATTCCCGATGGTGTTATTATGAAACTAGAATATATTTCGCAGATTCTGAAAGTGATTGCGATCGTTAGACTCTTTTAGTTGCTTGGGAATCGTTGCTTGAAGATGGGCATGTGAAACTCGAAAAAAGTTTTCGGAGCGTAGGAACGGCTGCCGAAGGTCTGCGTAAAAAGGCCCCCCGGGCCAAAAGTTTCACCGTGCAAAATTCCCGATGGTGTTATTATGAAACTAGAATATATTTCGCAGATTCTGAAAGTGATTGCGATCGTTAGACTCTTTTAGTTGCTTGGGAATCGTCGTTTGAAGATGGGCATGTGAAACTCGGAAAAAAATTTTGAGAGCGTCGGAACAGCTGCCGAAAGTCTGCGTAAAAAGGCCCCCCGGGCCAAAAGTTTCACCGTGCAAAATTCCCGATGGTGTTATTATGAAACTAGAATATATTTCGCAGATTCTGAAAGTGATTGCGATCGTTAGACTATTTTAGTTGCTTGGGAATCGTCGTTTGAAGATGGGCATGTGAAACTCGAAAAACATTTTCGGAGCGTAGGAACGGCTGCCGAAGGTCTGCGTAAAAAGACCCCCCGGGCCAAAAGTTTCACCGTGCAAAATTCCCGATGGTGTTATTATGAAACTAGAATATATTTCGCAGATTCTGAAAGTGATTGCGATCGTTAGACTCTTTTAGTTGCTTGGGAATCGTCGTTTGAAGATGGGCATGTGATACTCGAAAAAAATTTTCGGAGCGTAGGAACGGCTGCCGAAGGTCTGCGTAAAAAGGCCCCCCAGGCCAAAAGTTTCACCGTGCAAAATTCCCGATGGTGTTATTATGAAACTAGAATATATTTCGCAGATTCTGAAAGTGATTGCGATCGTTAGACTCTTTTAGTTGCTTGGGAATCGTCGTTTGAAGATGGGCATGTGAAACTTGGAAGAAAATTTTGAGAGCGTCGGAACGGCTGCCGAAGGTCTGCGTAAAAAGGCCCCCCGGGCCAAAAGTTTTACCGTGCAAAATTCCCGATGGTGTTATTATGAAACTAGAATATATTTCGCAGATTCTGAAAGTGATTGCGATCGTTAGACTCTTTTAGTTGCTTGGGAATCGTCGTTTGAAGATGGGCATGTGAAACTCGGAAAAAAATTTTGAGAGCGTCGGAACGGCTGCCGAAAGTCTGCGTAAAAAGGCCCCCCGGGCCAAAAGTTTCACCGTGCAAAATTCCCGATGGTGTTATTATGAAACTAGAATTTCGCAGATTCTGAAAGTGATTGCGATCGTTAGACTCTTTTAGTTGCTTGGGAATCGTCGTTTGAAGATGGGCATGTGAAACTCGGAAAAAAATTTTGAGAGCGTAGGAACGGCTGCCGAAAGTCTGCGTAAAAAGGCCCCCCGGGCCAAAAGTTTCACCGTGCAAAATTCCCGATGGTGTTATTATGAAACTAGAATATATTTCGCAGATTCTGAAAGTGATTGCGATCGTTAGACTCTTTTAGTTGCTTGGGAATCGTCGTTTGAAGATGGGCATGTGAAACTCGAAAAAAATTTTCGGAGCGTAGGAACGGCTGCCGAAGGTCTGCGTAAAAAGGCCCCCCGGGCCAAAAGTTTCACCGTGCAAAATTCCCGATGGTGTTATTATGAAACTAGAATATATTTCGCAGATTCTGAAAGTGATTGCGATCGTTAGACTCTTTTAGTTGCTTGGGAATCGTCGTTTGAAGATGGGCATGTGAAACTCGGAAAAAAATTTTGAGAGCGTCGGAACGGCTTCCGAAAGTCTGCGTAAAAAGGCCCCCCGGGCCAAAAGTTTCACCGTGCAAAATTCCCAATGGTGTTATTATGAAACTAGAATATATTTCGCAGATTCTGAAAGTGATTGCGATCGTTAGACTCTTTTAGTTGCTTGGGAATCGTCGTTTGAAGATGGGCATGTGAAACTCGAAAAAAATTTTCGGAGCGTAGGAACGGCAGCCGAAGGTCTGCGTAAAAAGGCCCCCCGGGCCAAAAGTTTCACCGTGCAAAATTCCCGATGGTGTTATTATGAAACTAGAATATATTTCGCAGATTCTGTAAGTGATTGCGATCGTTAGACTCTTTTAGTTGCTTGGGAATCGTCGTTTGAAGATGGGCATGTGAAACTCGGAAAAAAATTTTGAGAGCGTAGGAACGGCTGCCGAAAGTCTGCGTAAAAAGGCCCCCCGGGCCAAAAGTTTCACCGTGCAAAATTCCCGATGGTGTTATTATGAAACTAGAATATATTTCGCAGATTCTGATAGTGATTGCGATCGTTAGACTCTTTTAGTTGCTTGGGAATCGTCGTTTGAAGATGGGCATGTGAAACTCGAAAAAAATTTTCGGAGCGTAGGAACGGCTGCTGAAGGTCTGCGTAAAAAGGCCCCCCGGGCCAAAAGTTTCACCGTGCAAAATTCCCGATGGTGTTATTATGAAACTAGAATTTATTTCGCAGATTCTGAAAGTGATTGCGATCGTTAGACTCTTTTAGTTGCTTGGGAATCGTCGTTTGAAGATGGGCATGTGAAACTCGGAAAAAAATTTTCGGAGCGTAGGAACGGCTGCCGAAGGTCTGCATAAAAAGGCCCCCCGGGCCAAACGTTTCACCGTGCAAAATTCCCGATGGTGTTATTATGAAACTAGAATATATTTCGCAGATTCTGAAAGTGATTGCGATCGTTAGACTCTTTTAGTTGCTTGGGAATCGTCGTTTGAAGATGGGCATGTGAAACTCGAAAAAAATTTTCGGAGCGTAGGAACGGCTGCCGAAGGTCTGCGTAAAAAGGCCCCCCGGGCCAAAAGTTTCACCGTGCAAAATTCCCGATGGTGTTATTATGAAACTAGAATATATTTCGCAGATTCTGTAAGTGATTGCGATCGTTAGACTCTTTTAGTTGCTTGGGAATCGTCGTTTGAAGATGGGCATGTGAAACTCGGAAAAAAATTTTGAGAGCGTAGGAACGGCTGCCGAAAGTCTGCGTAAAAAGGCCCCCCGGGCCAAAAGTTTCACCGTGCAAAATTCCCGATGGTGTTATTATGAAACTAGAATATATTTCGCAGATTCTGATAGTGATTGCGATCGTTAGACTCTTTTAGTTGCTTGGGAATCGTCGTTTGAAGATGGGCATGTGAAACTCGAAAAAAATTTTCGGAGCGTAGGAACGGCTGCTGAAGGTCTGCGTAAAAAGGCCCCCCGGGCCAAAAGTTTCACCGTGCAAAATTCCCGATGGTGTTATTATGAAACTAGAATTTATTTCGCAGATTCTGAAAGTGATTGCGATCGTTAGACTCTTTTAGTTGCTTGGGAATCGTCGTTTGAAGATGGGCATGTGAAACTCGGAAAAAAATTTTGAGAGCGTCGGAACGGCTGCCGAAAGTCTGCGTAAAAAGGCCCCCCGGGCCAAAAGTTTCACCGTGCAAAATTCCCGATAGTGTTATTATGAAACTAGAATATATTTCGCAGATTCTGAAAGTGATTGCGATCGTTAGACTCTTTTAGTTGCTTGGGAATCGTCGTTTGAAGATGGGCATGTGAAACTCGAAAAAAATTTTCGGAGCGTAGGAACAGCTGCCGAAGGTCTGCGTAAAAAGGCCCCCCGGGCCAAAAGTTTCACCGTGCAAAATTCCCGATGGTGTTATTATGAAACTAGAATATATTTCGCAGATTCTGAAAGTGATTGCGATCGTTAGACTCTTTTAGTTGCTTGGGAATCGTCGTTTGAAGATGGGCATGTGAAACTCGGAAAAAAATTTTGAGAGCGTCGGAACGGCTGCCGAAAGTCTGCGTAAAAAGGCCCCCCGGGCCAAAAGTTTCACCGTGCAAAATTCCCGATGGTGTTATTATGAAACTAGAATATATTTCGCAGATTCTGATAGTGATTGCTATCGTTAGACTCTTTTAGTTGCTTGGGAATCGTCGTTTGAAGATGGGCATGTGAAACTCGAAAAAAATTTTCGGAGCGTAGGAACGGCTGCTGAAGGTCTGCGTAAAAAGGCCCCCCGGGCCAAAAGTTTCACCGTGCAAAATTCCCGATGGTGTTATTATGAAACTAGAATTTATTTCGCAGATTCTGAAAGTGATTGCGATCATTAGACTCTTTTAGTTGCTTGGGAATCGTCGTTTGAAGATGGGCATGTGAAACTCGGAAAAAAATTTTCGGAGCGTAGGAACGGCTGCCGAAGGTCTGCGTAAAAAGGCCCCCCGGGCCAAAAGTTTCACCGTGCAAAATTCCCGATGGTGTTATTATGAAACTAGAATATATTTCGCAGATTCTGAAAGTGATTGCGATCGTTAGACTCTTTTAGTTGCTTGGGAATCGTCGTTTGAAGATGGGCATGTGAAACTCGGAAAAAAATTTTGAGAGCGTCGGAACGGCTGCCGAAAGTCTGCGTAAAAAGGCCCCCCGGGCCAAAAGTTTCACCGTGCAAAATTCCCGATGGTGTTATTATGAAACTAGTATATATTTCGCAGATTCTGAAAGTGATTGCGATCGTTAGACTCTTTTAGTTGCTTGGGAATCGTCGTTTGAAGATGGGCATGTGAAACTCGAAAAAAATTTTCGGAGTGTAGGAACGGCTGCCGAAGGTCTGCGTAAAAAGGCCCCCCGGGCCAAAAGTTTCACCGTGCAAAATTCCCGATGGTGTTATTATGAAACTAGAATATATTTCGCAGATTCTGTAAGTGATTGCGATCGTTAGACTCTTTTAGTTGCTTGGGAATCGTCGTTTGAAGATGGGCATGTGAAACTCGAAAAAAATTTTCGGAGCGTAGGAACAGCTGCCGAAGGTCTGCGTAAAAAGGCCCCCCGGGCCAAAAGTTTCACCGTGCAAAATTCCCGATGGTGTTATTAAGAAACTAGAATATATTTCGCAGATTCTGAAAGTGATTGCGATCGTTAGACTCTTTTAGTTGCTTGGGAATCGTCGTTTGAAGATGGGCATGTGAAACTCGGAAAAAAATTTTGAGAGCGTCGGAACGGCTGCCGAAAGTCTGCGTAAAAAGGCCCCCCGGGCCAAAAGTTTCACCGTGCAAAATTCCCGATGGTGTTATTATGAAACTAGAATATATTTCGCAGATTCTGAAAGTGATTGCGATCGTTAGACTCTTTTAGTTGCTTGGGAATCGTTGTTTGAAGATGGGCATGTGAAACTCGAAAAAAATTTTCGGAGCGTAGGAACGGCTGCCGAAGGTCTGCGTAAAAAGGCCCGCCGGGCCAAAAGTTTCACCGTGCAAAATTCCCGATGGTGTTATTATGAAACTAGAATATATTTCGCAGATTCTGATAGTGATTGCGATCGTTAGACTCTTTTAGTTGCTTGGGAATCGTCGTTTGAAGATGGGCATGTGAAACTCGAAAAAAATTTTCGGAGCGTAGGAACGGCTGCTGAAGGTCTGCGTAAAAAGGCCCCCCGGGCCAAAAGTTTCACCGTGCAAAATTCCCGATGGTGTTATTATGAAACTAGAATTTATTTCGCAGATTCTGAAAGTGATTGCGATCGTTAGACTCTTTTAGTTGCTTGGGAATCGTCGTTTGAAGATGGGCATGTGAAACTCGGAAAAAAATTTTCGGAGCGTAGGAACGGCTGCCGAAGGTCTGCGTAAAAAGGCCCCCCGGGCCAAAAGTTTCACCGTGCAAAATTCCCGATGGTGTTATTATGAAACTAGAATATATTTCGCAGATTCTGAAAGTGATTGCGATCGTTAGACTCTTTTAGTTGCTTGGGAATCGTCGTTTGAAGATGGGCATGTGAAACTCGGAAAAAAATTTTGAGAGCGTCGGAACGGCTGCCGAAAGTCTGCGTAAAAAGGCCCCCCGGGCCAAAAGTTTCACCGTGAAAAATTCCCGATGGTGTTATTATGAAACTAGTATATATTTCGCAGATTCTGAAAGTGATTGCGATCGTTAGACTCTTTTAGTTGCTTGGGAATCGTCGTTTGAAGATGGGCATGTGAAACTCGAAAACAATTTTCGGAGCGTAGGAACGGCTGCCGAAGGTCTGCGTAAAAAGGCCCCCCGGGCCAAAAGTTTCACCGTGCAAAATTCCCGATGGTGTTATTATGAAACTAGAATATATTTCGCAGATTCTGTAAGTGATTGCGATCGTTAGACTCTTTTAGTTGCTTGGGAATCGTCGTTTGAAGATGGGCATGTGAAACTCGGAAAAAAATTTTGAGAGCGTAGGAACGGCTGCCGAAAGTCTGCGTAAAAAGGCCCCCCGGGCCAAAAGTTTCACCGTGCAAAATTCCCGATGGTGTTATTATGAAACTAGAATATATTTCGCAGATTCTGATAGTGATTGCGATCGTTAGACTCTTTTAGTTGCTTGGGAATCGTCGTTTGAAGATGGGCATGTGAAACTCGAAAAAAATTTTCGGAGCGTAGGAACGGCTGCCGAAGGTCTGCGTAAAAAGGCCCCCCGGGCCAAAAGTTTCACCGTGCAAAATTCCCGATGGTGTTATTATGAAACTAGAATTTATTTCGCAGATTCTGAAAGTGATTGCGATCGTTAGACTCTTTTAGTTGCTTGGGAATCGTCGTTTGAAGATGGGCATGTGAAACTCGGAAAAAAATTTTGAGAGCGTCGGAACGGCTGCCGAAAGTCTGCGTAAAAAGGCCCCCCGGGCCAAAAGTTTCACCGTGCAAAATTCCCGATGGTGTTATTATGAAACTAGAATATATTTCGCAGATTCTGAAAGTGATTGCGATCGTTAGACTCTTTTAGTTGCTTGGGAATCGTCGTTTGAAGATGGGCATGTGAAACTCGAAAAAAATTTTCGGAGCGTAGGAACAGCTGCCGAAGGTCTGCGTAAAAAGGCCCCCCGGGCCAAAAGTTTCACCGTGCAAAATTCCCGATGGTGTTATTATGAAACTAGAATATATTTCGCAGATTCTGAAAGTGATTGCGATCGTTAGACTCTTTTAGTTGCTTGGGAATCGTCGTTTGAAGATGGGCATGTGAAACTCGGAAAAAAATTTTGAGAGCGTCGGAACGGCTGCCGAAAGTCTGCGTAAAAAGGCCCCCCGGGCCAAAAGTTTCACCGTGCAAAATTCCCGATGGTGTTATTATGAAACTAGAATATATTTCGCAGATTCTGAAAGTGATTGCGATCGTTAGACTCTTTTAGTTGCTTGGGAATCGTTGTTTGAAGATGGGCATGTGAAACTCGAAAAAAATTTTCGGAGCGTAGGAACGGCTGCCGAAGGTCTGCGTAAAAAGGCCCCCCGGGCCAAAAGTTTCACCGTGCAAAATTCCCGATGGTGTTATTATGAAACTAGAATATATTTCGCAGATTCTGAAAGTGATTGCGATCGTTAGACTCTTTTAGTTGCTTGGGAATCGTCGTTTGAAGATGGGCATGTGAAACTCGGAAAAAAATTTTGAGAGCGTCGGAACGGCTGCCGAAAGTCTGCGTAAAAAGGCCCCCCGGGCCAAAAGTTTCACCGTGCAAAATTCCCGATGGTGTTATTATGAAACTAGAATATATTTCGCAGATTCTGAAAGTGATTGCGATCGTTAGACTCTTTTAGTTGCTTGGGAATCGTCGTTTGAAGATGGGCATGTGAAACTCGAAAAAAATTTTCGGAGCGTAGGAACGGCTGCCGAAGGTCTGCGTAAAAAGGCCCCCCGGGCCAAAAGTTTCACCGTGCAAAATTAACGATGGTGTTATTATGAAACTAGAATATATTTCGCAGATTCTGAAAGTGATTGCGATCGTTAGACTCTTTTAGTTGCTTGGGAATCGTCGTTTGAAGATGGGCATGTGAAACTCGGAAAAAAATTTTGAGAACGTCGGAACGGCTGCCGAAAGTCTGCGTAAAAAGGCCCCCCGGGCCAAAAGTTTCACCGTGCAAAATTCCCGATGGTGTTATTATGAAACTAGAATATATTTCGCAGATTCTGAAAGTGATTGCGATCGTTAGACTCTTTTAGTTGCTTGGGAATCGTTGTTTGAAGATGGGCATGTGAAACTCGAAAAAAATTTTCGGAGCGTAGGAACGGCTGCCGAAGGTCTGCGTAAAAAGGCCCCCCGGGCCAAAAGTTTCACCGTGCAAAATTCCCGATGGTGTTATTATGAAACTAGAATATATTTCGCAGATTCTGAAAGTGATTGCGATCGTTAGACTCTTTTAGTTGCTTGGGAATCGTCGTTTGAAGATGGGCATGTGAAACTCGGAAAAAAATTTTGAGAGCGTCGGAACAGCTGCCGAAAGTCTGCGTAAAAAGGCCCCCCGGGCCAAAAGTTTCACCGTGCAAAATTCCCGATGGTGTTATTATGAAACTAGAATATATTTCGCAGATTCTGAAAGTGATTGCGATCGTTAGACTATTTTAGTTGCTTGGGAATCGTCGTTTGAAGATGGGCATGTGAAACTCGAAAAACATTTTCGGAGCGTAGGAACGAATGCCGAAGGTCTGCGTAAAAAGGCCCCCCGGGCCAAAAGTTTCACCGTGCAAAATTCCCGATGGTGTTATTATGAAACTAGAATATATTTCGCAGATTCTGAAAGTGATTGCGATCGTTAGACTCTTTTAGTTGCTTGGGAATCGTCGTTTGAAGATGGGCATGTGAATCTCGGAAAAAAATTTTGAGAGCGTCGGAACGGCTGCCGAAAGTCTGCGTAAAAAGGCCCCCCGGGCCAAAAGTTTCACCGTGCAAAATTCCCGATGGTGTTATTATGAAACTAGAATATATTTCGCAGATTCTGAAAGTGATTGCGATCGTTAGACTCTTTTAGTTGCTTGGGAATCGTTGTTTGAAGATGGGCATGTGAAACTCGAAAAAAATTTTCGGAGCGTAGGAACGGCTGCCGAAGGTCTGCGTAAAAAGGCCCCCCGGGCCAAAAGTTTCACCGTGCAAAATTCCCGATGGTGTTATTATGAAACTAGAATATATTTCGCAGATTCTGAAAGTGATTGCGATCGTTAGACTCTTTTAGTTGCTTGGGAATCGTCGTTTGAAGATGGGCATGTGAAACTCGGAAAAAAATTTTGAGAGCGTCGGAACGGCTGCCGAAAGTCTGCGTAAAAAGGCCCCCCGGGCCAAAAGTTTCACCGTGCAAAATTCCCGATGGTGTTATTATGAAACTAGAATATATTTCGCAGATTCTGAAAGTGATTGCGATCGTTAGACTCTTTTAGTTGCTTGGGAATCGTCGTTTGAAGATGGGCATGTGAAACTCGAAAAAAATTTTCGGAGCGTAGGAACGGCTGCCGAAGGTCTGCGTAAAAAGGCCCCCCGGGCCAAAAGTTTCACCGTGCAAAATTAACGATGGTGTTATTATGAAACTAGAATATATTTCGCAGATTCTGAAAGTGATTGCGATCGTTAGACTCTTTTAGTTGCTTGGGAATCGTCGTTTGAAGATGGGCATGTGAAACTCGGAAAAAAATTTTGAGAGCGTCGGAACGGCTGCCGAAAGTCTGCGTAAAAAGGCCCCCCGGGCCAAAAGTTTCACCGTGCAAAATTCCCGATGGTGTTATTATGAAACTAGAATATATTTCGCAGATTCTGAAAGTGATTGCGATCGTTAGACTCTTTTAGTTGCTTGGGAATCGTCGTTTGAAGATGGGCATGTGAAACTCGGAAAAAAATTTTGAGAGCGTCGGAACGGCTGCCGAAGGTCTGCGTAAAAAGGCCCCCCGGGCCAAAAGTTTCACCGTGCAAAATTCCCGATGGTGTTATTATGAAACTAGAATATATTTCGCAGATTCTGAAAGTGATTGCGATCGTTAGACTCTTTTAGTTGCTTGGGAATCGTCGTTTGAAGATGGGCATGTGAAACTCGAAAAAAATTTTCGGAGCGTAGGAACGGCTGCCGAAGGTCTGCGTAAAAAGGCCCCCCGGGCCAAAAGTTTCACCGTGCAAAATTCCCGATGGTGTTATTATGAAACTAGAATATATTTCGCAGATTCTGAAAGTGATTGCGATCGTTAGACACTTTTAGTTGCTTGGGAATCGTCGTTTGAAGATGCGCATGTGAAACTCGGAAAAAAATTTTGAGAGCGTCGGAACGGCTGCCGAAAGTCTGCGTAAAAAGGCCCCCCGGGCCAAAAGTTTCACCGTGCAAAATTCCCGATGGTGTTATTATGAAACTAGAATTTCGCAGATTCTGAAAGTGATTGCGATCGTTAGACTCTTTTAGTTGCTTGGGAATAGTCGTTTGAAGATGGGCATGTGAAACTCGGAAAAAAATTTTGAGAGCGTAGGAACGGCTGCCGAAAGTCTGCGTAAAAAGGCCCCCCGGGCCAAAAGTTTCACCGTGCAAAATTCCCGATAGTGTTATTATGAAACTAGAATATATTTCGCAGATTCTGAAAGTGATTGCGATCGTTAGACTCTTTTAGTTGCTTGGGAATCGTCGTTTGAAGATGGGCATGTGAAACTCGAAAAAAATTTTCGGAGCGTAGGAACGGCTGCCGAAGGTCTGCGTAAAAAGGCCCCCCGGGCCAAAAGTTTCACCGTGCAAAATTCCCGATGGTGTTATTATGAAACTAGAATATATTTCGCAGATTCTGAAAGTGATTGCGATCGTTAGACTCTTTTAGTTGCTTGGGAATCGTCGTTTGAAGATGGGCATGTGAAACTCGGAAAAAAATTTTGAGAGCGTCGGAACGGCTGCCGAAGGTCTGCGTAAAAAGGCCCCCCGGGCCAAAAGTTTCACCGTGCAAAATTCCCGATGGTGTTATTATGAAACTAGAATATATTTCGCAGATTCTGAAAGTGATTGCGATCGTTAGACTCTTTTAGTTGCTTGGGAATCGTCGTTTGAAGATGGGCATGTGAAACTCGAAAAAAATTTTCGGAGCGTAGGAACGGCTGCCGAAGGTCTGCGTAAAAAGGCCCCCCGGGCCAAAAGTTTCACCGTGCAAAATTCCCGATGGTGTTATTATGAAACTAGAATATATTTCGCAGATTCTGAAAGTGATTGCGATCGTTAGACTCTTTTAGTTGCTTGGGAATCGTCGTTTGAAGATGGGCATGTGAAACTCGGAAAAAAATTTTGAGAGCGTCGGAACGGCTGCCGAAAGTCTGCGTAAAAAGGCCCCCCGGGCCAAAAGTTTCACCGTGCAAAATTCCCGATGGTGTTATTATGAAACTAGAATTTCGCAGATTCTGAAAGTGATTGCGATCGTTAGACTCTTTTAGTTGCTTGGGAATCGTCGTTTGAAGATGGGCATGTGAAACTCGGAAAAAAATTTTGAGAGCGTAGGAACGGCTGCCGAAAGTCTGCGTAAAAAGGCCCCCCGGGCCAAAAGTTTCACCGTGCAATATTCCCGATGGTGTTATTATGAAACTAGAATATATTTCGCAGATTCTGAAAGTGATTGCGATCGTTAGACTCTTTTAGTTGCTTGGGAATCGTCGTTTGAAGATGGGCATGTGAAACTCGAAAAAAAATTTCGGAGCGTAGGAACGGCTGCCGAAGGTCTGCGTAAAAAGGCCCCCCGGGCCAAAAGTTTCACCGTGCAAAATTCCCGATGGTGTTATTATGAAACTAGAATATATTTCGCAGATTCTGTAAGTGATTGCGATCGTTAGACTCTTTTAGTTGCTTGGGAATCGTCGTTTGAAGATGGGCATGTGAAACTCGGAAAAAAATTTTGAGAGCGTAGGAACGGCTGCCGAAAGTCTGCGTAAAAAGGCCCCACGGGCCAAAAGTTTCACCGTGCAAAATTCCCGATGGTGTTATTATGAAACTAGAATATATTTCGCAGATTCTGATAGTGATTGCGATCGTTAGACTCTTTTAGTTGCTTGGGAATCGTCGTTTGAAGATGGGCATGTGAAACTCGAAAAAAATTTTCGGAGAGTAGGAACGGCTGCTGAAGGTCTGCGTAAAAAGGCCCCCCGGGCCAAAAGTTTCACCGTGCAAAATTCCCGATGGTGTTATTATGAAACTAGAATTTATTTCGCAGATTCTGAAAGTGATTGCGATCGTTAGACTCTTTTAGTTGCTTGGGAATCGTCGTTTGAAGATGGGCATGTGAAACTCGGAAAAAAATTTTGAGAGCGTCGGAACGGCTGCCGAAAGTCTGCGTAAAAAGGCCCCCCGGGCCAAAAGTTTCACCGTGCAAAATTCCCGATGGTGTTATTATGAAACTAGAATATATTTCGCAGATTCTGAAAGTGATTGCGATCGTTAGACTCTTTTAGTTGCTTGGGAATCGTCGTTTGAAGATGGGCATGTGAAACTCGGAAAAAAATTTTGAGAGCGTCGGAACGGCTGCCGAAAGTCTGCGTAAAAAGGCCCCCCGGGCCAAAAGTTTCACCGTGCAAAATTCCCGATGGTGTTATTATGAAACTAGAATATATTTCGCAGATTCTGAAAGTGATTGCGATCGTTAGACTCTTTTAGTTGCTTGGGAATCGTCGTTTGAAGATGGGCATGTGAAACTCGAAAAAAATTTTCGGAGCGTAGGAACAGCTGCCGAAGGTCTGCGTAAAAAGGCCCCCCGGGCCAAAAGTTTCACCGTGCAAAATTCCCGATGGTGTTATTATGAAACTAGAATATATTTCGCAGATTCTGAAAGTGATTGCGATCGTTAGACTCTTTTAGTTGCTTGGGAATCGTCGTTTGAAGATGGGCATGTGAAACTCGGAAAAAAATTTTGAGAGCGTCGGAACGGCTGCCGAAAGTCTGCGTAAAAAGGCCCCCCGGGCCAAAAGTTTCACCGTGCAAAATTCCCGATGGTGTTATTATGAAACTAGAATTTATTTCGCAGATTCTGAAAGTGATTGCGATCGTTAGACTCTTTTAGTTGCTTGGGAATCGTCGTTTGAAGATGGGCATGTGAAACTCGGAAAAAAATTTTGAGAGCGTCGGAACGGCTGCCGAAAGTCTGCGTAAAAAGGCCCCCCGGGCCAAAAGTTTCACCGTGCAAAATTCCCGATGGTGTTATTATGAAACTAGAATATATTTCGCAGATTCTGAAAGTGATTGCGATCGTTAGACTCTTTTAGTTGCTTGGGAATCGTCGTTTGAAGATGGGCATGTGAAACTCGAAAAAAATTTTCGGAGCGTAGGAACGGCTGCCGAAGGTCTGCGTAAAAAGGCCCCCCGGGCCAAAAGTTTCACCGTGCAAAATTCCCGATGGTGTTATTATGAAACTAGAATTTATTTCGCAGATTCTGAAAGTGATTGCGATCGTTAGACTCTTTTAGTTGCTTGGGAATCGTCGTTTGAAGATGGGCATGTGAAACTCGGAAAAAAATTTTGAGAGCGTCGGAACGGCTGCCGAAAGTCTGCGTAAAAAGGCCCCCCGGGCCAAAAGTTTCACCGTGCAAAATTCCCGATGGTGTTATTATGAAACTAGAATATATTTCGCAGATTCTGAAAGTGATTGCGATCGTTAGACTCTTTTAGTTGCTTGGGAATCGTCGTTTGAAGATGGGCATGTGAAACTCGGAAAAAAATTTTGAGAGCGTCGGAACGGCTGCCGAAAGTCTGCGTAAAAAGGCCCCCCGGGCCAAAAGTTTCACCGTGCAAAATTCCCGATGGTGTTATTATGAAACTAGAATATATTTCGCAGATTCTGAAAGTGATTGCGATCGTTAGACTCTTTTAGTTGTTTGGGAATCGTCGTTTGAAGATGGGCATGTGAAACTCGAAAAAAATTTTCGGAGCGTAGGAACGGCTGCCGAAGGTCTGCGTAAAAAGGCCCCCCGGGCCAAAAGTTTCACCGTGCAAAATTCCCGATGGTGTTATTATGAAACTAGAATATATTTCGCAGATTCTGTAAGTGATTGCGATCGTTAGACTCTTTTAGTTGCTTGGGAATCGTCGTTTGAAGATGGGCATGTGAAACTCGGAAAAAAATTTTGAGAGCGTCGGAACGGCTGCCGAAAGTCTGCGTAAAAAGGCCCCCCGGGCCAAAAGTTTCACCGTGCAAAATTCCCGATGGTGTTATTATGAAACTAGAATATATTTCGCAGATTCTGAAAGTGATTGCGATCGTTAGACTCTTTTAGTTGCTTGGGAATCGTCGTTTGAAGATGGGCATGTGAAACTCGAAAAAAATTTTCGGAGCGTAGGAACAGCTGCCGAAGGTCTGCGTAAAAAGGCCCCCCGGGCCAAAAGTTTCACCGTGCAAAATTCCCGATGGTGTTATTATGAAACTAGAATATATTTCGCAGATTCTGAAAGTGATTGCGATCGTTAGACTCTTTTAGTTGCTTGGGAATCGTCGTTTGAAGATGGGCATGTGAAACTCGGAAAAAAATTTTGAGAGCGTCGGAACGGCTGCCGAAAGTCTGCGTAAAAAGGCCCCCCGGGCCAAAAGTTTCCCCGTGCAAAATTCCCGATGGTGTTATTATGAAACTAGAATATATTTCGCAGATTCTGAAAGTGATTGCGATCGTTAGACTCTTTTAGTTGCTTGGGAATCGTCGTTTGAAGATGGGCATGTGAAACTCGAAAAAAATTTTCGGAGCGTAGGAACGGCTGCCGAAGGTCTGCGTAAAAAGGCCCCCCGGGCCAAAAGTTTCACCGTGCAAAATTCCCGATGGTGTTATTATGAAACTAGAATATATTTCGCAGATTCTGAAAGTGATTGCGATCGTTAGACTCTTTTAGTTGCTTGGGAATCGTCGTTTGAAGATGGGCATGTGAAACTCGGAAAAAAATTTTGAGAGCGTCGGAACGGCTGCCGAAAGTCTGCGTAAAAAGGCCCCCCGGGCCAAAAGTTTCACCGTGCAAAATTCCCGATGGTGTTATTATGAAACTAGAATATATTTCGCAGATTCTGAAAGTGATTGCGATCGTTAGACTCTTTTAGTTGCTTGGGAATCGTCGTTTGAAGATGGGCATGTGAAACTCGGAAAAAAATTTTGAGAGCGTCGGAACGGCTGCCGAAAGTCTGCGTAAAAAGGCCCCCCGGGCCAAAAGTTTCACCGTGCAAAATTCCCGATGGTGTTATTATGAAACTAGAATATATTTCGCAGATTCTGAAAGTGATTGCGATCGTTAGACTATTTTAGTTGCTTGGGAATCGTCGTTTGAAGATGGGCATGTGAAACTCGAAAAACATTTTCGGAGCGTAGGAACGGCTGCCGAAGGTCTGCGTAAAAAAACCCCCCGGGCCAAAAGTTTCACCGTGCAAAATTCCCGATGGTGTTATTATGAAACTAGAATATATTTCGCAGATTCTGAAAGTGATTGCGGTCGTTAGATTCTTTTAGTTGCTTGGGAATCGTCGTTTGAAGATGGGCATGTGAATCTCGGAAAAAAATTTTGAGAGCGTCGGAACGGCTGCCGAAAGTCTGCGTAAAAAGGCCCCCCGGGCCAAACGTTTCACCGTGCAAAATTCCCGATGGTGTTATTATGAAACTAGAATATATTTCGCAGATTCTGAAAGTGATTGCGATCGTTAGACTCTTTTAGTTGCTTGGGAATCGTCGTTTGAAGATGGGCATGTGAAACTCGGAAAAAAATTTTGAGAGCGTCGGAACGGCTGCCGAAGGTCTGCGTAAAAAGGCCCCCCGGGCCAAAAGTTTCACCGTGCAAAATTCCCGATGGTGTTATTATGAAACTAGAATATATTTCGCAGATTCTGAAAGTGATTGCGATCGTTAGACTCTTTTAGTTGCTTGGGAATCGTCGTTTGAAGATGGGCATGTGAAACTCGAAAAAAATTTTCGGAGCGTAGGAACGGCTGCCGAAGGTCTGCGTAAAAAGGCCCCCCGGGCCAAAAGTTTCACCGTGCAAAATTCCCGATGGTGTTATTATGAAACTAGAATATATTTCGCAGATTCTGAAAGTGATTGCGATCGTTAGACTCTTTTAGTTGCTTGGGAATCGTCGTTTGAAGATGGGCATGTGAAACTCGGAAAAAAATTTTGAGAGCGTCGGAACGGCTGCCGAAAGTCTGCGTAAAAAGGCCCCCCGGGCCAAAAGTTTCACCGTGCAAAATTCCCGATGGTGTTATTATGAAACTAGAATTTCGCAGATTCTGAAAGTGATTGCGATCGTTAGACTCTTTTAGTTGCTTGGGAATCGTCGTTTGAAGATGGGCATGTGAAACTCGGAAAAAAATTTTGAGAGCGTAGGAACGGCTGCCGAAAGTCTGCGTAAAAAGGCCCCCCGGGCCAAAAGTTTCACCGTGCAAAATTCCCGATGGTGTTATTATGAAACTAGAATATATTTCGCAGATTCTGAAAGTGATTGCGATCGTTAGACTCTTTTAGTTGCTTGGGAATCGTCGTTTGAAGATGGGCATGTGAAACTCGAAAAAAATTTTCGGAGCGTAGGAACGGCTGCCGAAGGTCTGCGTAAAAAGGCCCCCCGGGCCAAAAGTTTCACCGTGCAAAATTCCCGATGGTGTTATTATGAAACTAGAATATATTTCGCAGATTCTGAAAGTGATTGCGATCGTTAGACTCTTTTAGTTGCTTGGGAATCGTCGTTTGAAGATGGGCATGTGAAACTCGGAAAAAAATTTTGAGAGCGTCGGAACGGCTGCCGAAAGTCTGCGTAAAAAGGCCCCCCGGGCCAAAAGTTTCACCGTGCAAAATTCCCGATGGTGTTATTATGAAACTAGAATATATTTCGCAGATTCTGAAAGTGATTGCGATCGTTAGACTCTTTTAGTTGCTTGGGAATCGTCGTTTGAAGATGGGCATGTGAAACTCGAAAAAAATTTTCGGAGCGTAGGAACGGCTGCCGAAGGTCTGCGTAAAAAGGCCCCCCGGGCCAAAAGTTTCACCGTGCAAAATTCCCGATGGTGTTATTATGAAACTAGAATATATTTCGCAGATTCTGATAGTGATTGCGATCGTTAGACTCTTTTAGTTGCTTGGGAATCGTCGTTTAAAGATGGGCATGTGAAACTCGAAAAAAATTTTCGGAGCGTAGGAACGGCTGCTGAAGGTCTGCGTAAAAAGGCCCCCCGGGCCAAAAGTTTCACCGTGCAAAATTCCCGATGGTGTTATTATGAAACTAGAATTTATTTCGCAGATTCTGAAAGTGATTGCGATCGTTAGACTCTTTTAGTTGCTTGGGAATCGTCGTTTGAAGATGGGCATGTGAAACTCGGAAAAAAATTTTGAGAGCGTCGGAACGGCTGCCGAAAGTCTGCGTAAAAAGGCCCCCCGGGCCAAAAGTTTCACCGTGCAAAATTCCCGATGGTGTTATTATGAAACTAGAATATATTTCGCAGATTCTGAAAGTGATTGCGATCGTTAGACTCTTTTAGTTGCTTGGGAATCGTCGTTTCAAGATGGGCATGTGAAACTCGGAAAAAAATTTTGAGAGCGTCGGAACGGCTGCCGAAAGTCTGCGTAAAAAGGCCCCCCGGGCCAAAAGTTTCACCGTGCAAAATTCCCGATGGTGTTATTATGAAACTAGAATATATTTCGCAGATTCTGAAAGTGATTGCGATCGTTAGACTCTTTTAGTTGCTTGGGAATCGTCGTTTGAAGATGGGCATGTGAAACTCGAAAAAAATTTTCGGAGCGTAGGAACAGCTGCCGAAGGTCTGCGTAAAAAGGCCCCCGGGCCAAAAGTTTCACCGTGCAAAATTCCGGATGGTGTTATTATGAAACTAGAATATATTTCGCAGATTCTGAAAGTGATTGCGATCGTTAGACTCTTTTAGTTGCTTGGGAATCGTCGTTTGAAGATGGGCATGTGAAACTCGGAAAAAAATTTTGAGAGCGTCGGAACGGCTGCCGAAAGTCTGCGTAAAAAGGCCCCCCGGGCCAAAAGTTTCACCGTGCAAAATTCCCGATGGTGTTATTATGAAACTAGAATTTATTTCGCAGATTCTGAAAGTGATTGCGATCGTTAGACTCTTTTAGTTGCTTGGGAATCGTCGTTTCAAGATGGGCATGTGAAACTCGGAAAAAAATTTTGAGAGCGTCGGAACGGCTGCCGAAAGTCTGCGTAAAAAGGCCCCCCGGGCCAAAAGTTTCACCGTGCAAAATTCCCGATGGTGTTATTATGAAACTAGAATTTATTTCGCAGATTCTGAAAGTGATTGCGATCGTTAGACTCTTTTAGTTGCTTGGGAATCGTCGTTTGAAGATGGGCATGTGAAACTCGGAAAAAAATTTTGAGAGCGTCGGAACGGCTGCCGAAAGTCTGCGTAAAAAGGCCCCCCGGGCCAAAAGTTTCACCGTGCAAAATTCCCGATGGTGTTATTATGAAACTAGAATATATTTCGCAGATTCTGAAAGTGATTGCGATCGTTAGACTCTTTTAGTTGCTTGGGAATCGTCGTTTGAAGATGGGCATGTGAAACTCGAAAAAAATTTTCGGAGCGTAGGAACGGCTGCCGAAGGTCTGCGTAAAAAGGCCCCCCGGGCCAAAAGTTTCACCGTGCAAAATTCCCGATGGTGTTATTATGAAACTAGAATTTATTTCGCAGATTCTGAAAGTGATTGCGATCGTTAGACTCTTTTAGTTGCTTGGGAATCGTCGTTTGAAGATGGGCATGTGAAACTCGGAAAAAAATTTTGAGAGCGTCGGAACGGCTGCCGAAAGTCTGCGTAAAAAGGCCCCCCGGGCCAAAAGTTTCACCGTGCAAAATTCCCGATGGTGTTATTATGAAACTAGAATATATTTCGCAGATTCTGAAAGTGATTGCGATCGTTAGACTCTTTTAGTTGCTTGGGAATCGTCGTTTGAAGATGGGCATGTGAAACTCGAAAAAAATTTTCGGAGCGTAGGAACGGCTGCCGAAGGTCTGCGTAAAAAGGCCCCCCGGGCCAAAAGTTTCACCGTGCAAAATTCCCGATGGTGTTATTATGAAACTAGAATTTATTTCGCAGATTCTGAAAGTGATTGCGATCGTTAGACTCTTTTAGTTGCTTGGGAATCGTCGTTTGAAGATGGGCATGTGAAACTCGAAAAAAATTTTCGGAGCGTAGGAACGGCTGCCGAAGGTCTGCGTAAAAAGGCCCCCCGGGCCAAAAGTTTCACCGTGCAAAATTCCCGATGGTGTTATTATGAAACTAGAATATATTTCGCAGATTCTGATAGTGATTGCGATCGTTAGACTCTTTTAGTTGCTTGGGAATCGTCGTTTAAAGATGGGCATGTGAAACTCGAAAAAAATTTTCGGAGCGTAGGAACGGCTGCTGAAGGTCTGCGTAAAAAGGCCCCCCGGGCCAAAAGTTTCACCGTGCAAAATTCCCGATGGTGTTATTATGAAACTAGAATTTATTTCGCAGATTCTGAAAGTGATTGCGATCGTTAGACTCTTTTAGTTGCTTGGGAATCGTCGTTTGAAGATGGGCATGTGAAACTCGGAAAAAAATTTTGAGAGCGTCGGAACGGCTGCCGAAAGTCTGCGTAAAAAGGCCCCCCGGGCCAAAAGTTTCACCGTGCAAAATTCCCGATGGTGTTATTATGAAACTAGAATATATTTCGCAGATTCTGAAAGTGATTGCGATCGTTAGACTCTTTTAGTTGCTTGGGAATCGTCGTTTCAAGATGGGCATGTGAAACTCGGAAAAAAATTTTGAGAGCGTCGGAACGGCTGCCGAAAGTCTGCGTAAAAAGGCCCCCCGGGCCAAAAGTTTCACCGTGCAAAATTCCCGATGGTGTTATTATGAAACTAGAATATATTTCGCAGATTCTGAAAGTGATTGCGATCGTTAGACTCTTTTAGTTGCTTGGGAATCGTCGTTTGAAGATGGGCATGTGAAACTCGAAAAAAATTTTCGGAGCGTAGGAACAGCTGCCGAAGGTCTGCGTAAAAAGGCCCCCGGGCCAAAAGTTTCACCGTGCAAAATTCCGGATGGTGTTATTATGAAACTAGAATATATTTCGCAGATTCTGAAAGTGATTGCGATCGTTAGACTCTTTTAGTTGCTTGGGAATCGTCGTTTGAAGATGGGCATGTGAAACTCGGAAAAAAATTTTGAGAGCGTCGGAACGGCTGCCGAAAGTCTGCGTAAAAAGGCCCCCCGGGCCAAAAGTTTCACCGTGCAAAATTCCCGATGGTGTTATTATGAAACTAGAATTTATTTCGCAGATTCTGAAAGTGATTGCGATCGTTAGACTCTTTTAGTTGCTTGGGAATCGTCGTTTCAAGATGGGCATGTGAAACTCGGAAAAAAATTTTGAGAGCGTCGGAACGGCTGCCGAAAGTCTGCGTAAAAAGGCCCCCCGGGCCAAAAGTTTCACCGTGCAAAATTCCCGATGGTGTTATTATGAAACTAGAATTTATTTCGCAGATTCTGAAAGTGATTGCGATCGTTAGACTCTTTTAGTTGCTTGGGAATCGTCGTTTGAAGATGGGCATGTGAAACTCGGAAAAAAATTTTGAGAGCGTCGGAACGGCTGCCGAAAGTCTGCGTAAAAAGGCCCCCCGGGCCAAAAGTTTCACCGTGCAAAATTCCCGATGGTGTTATTATGAAACTAGAATATATTTCGCAGATTCTGAAAGTGATTGCGATCGTTAGACTCTTTTAGTTGCTTGGGAATCGTCGTTTGAAGATGGGCATGTGAAACTCGAAAAAAATTTTCGGAGCGTAGGAACGGCTGCCGAAGGTCTGCGTAAAAAGGCCCCCCGGGCCAAAAGTTTCACCGTGCAAAATTCCCGATGGTGTTATTATGAAACTAGAATTTATTTCGCAGATTCTGAAAGTGATTGCGATCGTTAGACTCTTTTAGTTGCTTGGGAATCGTCGTTTGAAGATGGGCATGTGAAACTCGGAAAAAAATTTTGAGAGCGTCGGAACGGCTGCCGAAAGTCTGCGTAAAAAGGCCCCCCGGGCCAAAAGTTTCACCGTGCAAAATTCCCGATGGTGTTATTATGAAACTAGAATATATTTCGCAGATTCTGAAAGTGATTGCGATCGTTAGACTCTTTTAGTTGCTTGGGAATCGTCGTTTGAAGATGGGCATGTGAAACTCGAAAAAAATTTTCGGAGCGTAGGAACGGCTGCCGAAGGTCTGCGTAAAAAGGCCCCCCGGGCCAAAAGTTTCACCGTGCAAAATTCCCGATGGTGTTATTATGAAACTAGAATTTATTTCGCAGATTCTGAAAGTGATTGCGATCGTTAGACTCTTTTAGTTGCTTGGGAATCGTCGTTTGAAGATGGGCATGTGAAACTCGGAAAAAAATTTTGAGAGCGTCGGAACGGCTGCCGAAAGTCTGCGTAAAAAGGCCCCCCGGGCCAAAAGTTTCACCGTGCAAAATTCCCGATGGTGTTATTATGAAACTAGAATATATTTCGCAGATTCTGAAAGTGATTGCGATCGTTAGACTCTTCTAGTTGCTTGGGAATCGTCGTTTGAAGATGGGCATGTGAAACTCGGAAAAAAATTTTGAGAGCGTCGGAACGGCTGCCGAAAGTCTGCGTAAAAAGGCCCCCCGGGCCAAAAGTTTCACCGTGCAAAATTCCCGATGGTGTTATTATGAAACTAGAATATATTTCGCAGATTCTGAAAGTGATTGCGATCGTTAGACTCTTTTAGTTGCTTGGGAATCGTCGTTTGAAGATGGGCATGTGAAACTCGAAAAAAATTTTCGGAGCGTAGGAACGGCTGCCGAAGGTCTGCGTAAAAAGGCCCCCCGGGCCAAAAGTTTCACCGTGCAAAATTCCCGATGGTGTTATTATGAAACTAGAATATATTTCGCAGATTCTGATAGTGATTGCGATCGTTAGACTCTTTTAGTTGCTTGGGAATCGTCGTTTAAAGATGGGCATGTGAAACTCGAAAAAAATTTTCGGAGCGTAGGAACGGCTGCTGAAGGTCTGCGTAAAAAGGCCCCCCGGGCCAAAAGTTTCACCGTGCAAAATTCCCGATGGTGTTATTATGAAACTAGAATTTATTTCGCAGATTCTGAAAGTGATTGCGATCGTTAGACTCTTTTAGTTGCTTGGGAATCGTCGTTTGAAGATGGGCATGTGAAACTCGGAAAAAAATTTTGAGAGCGTCGGAACGGCTGCCGAAAGTCTGCGTAAAAAGGCCCCCCGGGCCAAAAGTTTCACCGTGCAAAATTCCCGATGGTGTTATTATGAAACTAGAATATATTTCGCAGATTCTGAAAGTGATTGCGATCGTTAGACTCTTTTAGTTGCTTGGGAATCGTCGTTTCAAGATGGGCATGTGAAACTCGGAAAAAAATTTTGAGAGCGTCGGAACGGCTGCCGAAAGTCTGCGTAAAAAGGCCCCCCGGGCCAAAAGTTTCACCGTGCAAAATTCCCGATGGTGTTATTATGAAACTAGAATATATTTCGCAGATTCTGAAAGTGATTGCGATCGTTAGACTCTTTTAGTTGCTTGGGAATCGTCGTTTGAAGATGGGCATGTGAAACTCGAAAAAAATTTTCGGAGCGTAGGAACAGCTGCCGAAGGTCTGCGTAAAAAGGCCCCCGGGCCAAAAGTTTCACCGTGCAAAATTCCGGATGGTGTTATTATGAAACTAGAATATATTTCGCAGATTCTGAAAGTGATTGCGATCGTTAGACTCTTTTAGTTGCTTGGGAATCGTCGTTTGAAGATGGGCATGTGAAACTCGGAAAAAAATTTTGAGAGCGTCGGAACGGCTGCCGAAAGTCTGCGTAAAAAGGCCCCCCGGGCCAAAAGTTTCACCGTGCAAAATTCCCGATGGTGTTATTATGAAACTAGAATTTATTTCGCAGATTCTGAAAGTGATTGCGATCGTTAGACTCTTTTAGTTGCTTGGGAATCGTCGTTTCAAGATGGGCATGTGAAACTCGGAAAAAAATTTTGAGAGCGTCGGAACGGCTGCCGAAAGTCTGCGTAAAAAGGCCCCCCGGGCCAAAAGTTTCACCGTGCAAAATTCCCGATGGTGTTATTATGAAACTAGAATTTATTTCGCAGATTCTGAAAGTGATTGCGATCGTTAGACTCTTTTAGTTGCTTGGGAATCGTCGTTTGAAGATGGGCATGTGAAACTCG
Source organism: Salticus scenicus (assembly GCA_963930645.1). Taxonomy (NCBI): domain Eukaryota; kingdom Metazoa; phylum Arthropoda; class Arachnida; order Araneae; family Salticidae; genus Salticus; species Salticus scenicus. The sequence continues at coordinate 40,223 of CAWVNO010002727.1, forward strand.
GAAAAAAATTTTGAGAGCGTCGGAACGGCTGCCGAAAGTCTGCGTAAAAAGGCCCCCCGGGCCAAAAGTTTCACCGTGCAAAATTCCCGATGGTGTTATTATGAAACTAGAATATATTTCGCAGATTCTGAAAGTGATTGCGATCGTTAGACTCTTTTAGTTGCTTGGGAATCGTCGTTTGAAGATGGGCATGTGAAACTCGAAAAAAATTTTCGGAGCGTAGGAACGGCTGCCGAAGGTCTGCGTAAAAAGGCCCCCCGGGCCAAAAGTTTCACCGTGCAAAATTCCCGATGGTGTTATTATGAAACTAGAATTTATTTCGCAGATTCTGAAAGTGATTGCGATCGTTAGACTCTTTTAGTTGCTTGGGAATCGTCGTTTGAAGATGGGCATGTGAAACTCGGAAAAAAATTTTGAGAGCGTCGGAACGGCTGCCGAAAGTCTGCGTAAAAAGGCCCCCCGGGCCAAAAGTTTCACCGTGCAAAATTCCCGATGGTGTTATTATGAAACTAGAATATATTTCGCAGATTCTGAAAGTGATTGCGATCGTTAGACTCTTTTAGTTGCTTGGGAATCGTCGTTTGAAGATGGGCATGTGAAACTCGAAAAAAATTTTCGGAGCGTAGGAACGGCTGCCGAAGGTCTGCGTAAAAAGGCCCCCCGGGCCAAAAGTTTCACCGTGCAAAATTCCCGATGGTGTTATTATGAAACTAGAATTTATTTCGCAGATTCTGAAAGTGATTGCGATCGTTAGACTCTTTTAGTTGCTTGGGAATCGTCGTTTGAAGATGGGCATGTGAAACTCGGAAAAAAATTTTGAGAGCGTCGGAACGGCTGCCGAAAGTCTGCGTAAAAAGGCCCCCCGGGCCAAAAGTTTCACCGTGCAAAATTCCCGATGGTGTTATTATGAAACTAGAATATATTTCGCAGATTCTGAAAGTGATTGCGATCGTTAGACTCTTCTAGTTGCTTGGGAATCGTCGTTTGAAGATGGGCATGTGAAACTCGGAAAAAAATTTTGAGAGCGTCGGAACGGCTGCCGAAAGTCTGCGTAAAAAGGCCCCCCGGGCCAAAAGTTTCACCGTGCAAAATTCCCGATGGTGTTATTATGAAACTAGAATTTATTTCGCAGATTCTGAAAGTGATTGCGATCGTTAGACTCTTTTAGTTGCTTGGGAATCGTCGTTTGAAGATGGGCATGTGAAACTCGGAAAAAAATTTTGAGAGCGTCGGAACGGCTGCCGAAAGTCTGCGTAAAAAGGCCCCCCGGGCCAAAAGTTTCACCGTGCAAAATTCCCGATGGTGTTATTATGAAACTAGAATATATTTCGCAGATTCTGAAAGTGATTGCGATCGTTAGACTCTTCTAGTTGCTTGGGAATCGTCGTTTGAAGATGGGCATGTGAAACTCGGAAAAAAATTTTGAGAGCGTCGGAACGGCTGCCGAAAGTCTGCGTAAAAAGGCCCCCCGGGCCAAAAGTTTCACCGTGCAAAATTCCCGATGGTGTTATTATGAAACTAGAATATATTTCGCAGATTCTGAAAGTGATTGCGATCGTTAGACTCTTTTAGTTGCTTGGGAATCGTCGTTTGAAGATGGGCATGTGAAACTCGAAAAAAATTTTCGGAGCGTAGGAACGGCTGCCGAAGGTCTGCGTAAAAAGGCCCCCTGGGCCAAAAGTTTCACCGTGCAAAATTCCCGATGGTGTTATTATGAAACTAGAATATATTTCGCAGATTCTGTAAGTGATTGCGATCGTTAGACTCTTTTAGTTGCTTGGGAATCGTCGTTTGAAGATGGGCATGTGAAACTCGGAAAAAAATTTTGAGAGCGTCGGAACGGCTGCCGAAAGTCTGCGTAAAAAGGCCCCCCGGGCCAAAAGTTTCACCGTGCAAAATTCCCGATGGTGTTATTATGAAACTAGAATATATTTCGCAGATTCTGAAAGTGATTGCGATCGTTAGACTCTTTTAGTTGCTTGGGAATCGTCGTTTGAAGATGGGCATGTGAAACTCGAAAAAAATTTTCGGAGCGCAGGAACAGCTGCCGAAGGTCTGCGTAAAAAGGCCCCCCGGGCCAAAAGATTCACCGTGCAAAATTCCCGATGGTGTTATTATGAAACTAGAATATATTTCGCAGATTCTGAAAGTGATTGCGATCGTTAGACTCTTTTAGTTGCTTGGGAATCGTCGTTTGAAGATGGGCATGTGAAACTCGGAAAAAAATTTTGAGAGCGTCGGAACGGCTGCCGAAAGTCTGCGTAAAAAGGCCCCCCGGGCCAAAAGTTTCACCGTGCAAAATTCCCGATGGTGTTATTATGAAACTAGAATATATTTCGCAGATTCTGAAAGTGATTGCGATCGTTAGACTCTTTTAGTTGCTTGGGAATCGTCGTTTGAAGATGGGCATGTGAAACTCGAAAAAAATTTTCGGAGCGTAGGAACGGCTGCCGAAGGTCTGCGTAAAAAGGCCCCCCGGGCCAAAAGTTTCACCGTGCAAAATTCCCGATGGTGTTATTATGAAACTAGAATATATTTCGCAGATTCTGTAAGTGATTGCGATCGTTAGACTCTTTTAGTTGCTTGGGAATCGTCGTTTGAAGATGGGCATGTGAAACTCGGAAAAAAATTTTGAGAGCGTAGGAACGGCTGCCGAAAGTCTGCGTAAAAAGGCCCCCCGGGCCAAAAGTTTCACCGTGCAAAATTCCCGATGGTGTTATTATGAAACTAGAATATATTTCGCAGATTCTGATAGTGATTGCGATCGTTAGACTCTTTTAGTTGCTTGGGAATCGTCGTTTGAAGATGGGCATGTGAAACTCGAAAAAAATTTTCGGAGCGTAGGAACGGCTGCTGAAGGTCTGCGTAAAAAGGCCCCCCGGGCCAAAAGTTTCACCGTGCAAAATTCCCGATGGTGTTATTATGAAACTAGAATTTATTTCGCAGATTCTGAAAGTGATTGCGATCGTTAGACTCTTTTAGTTGCTTGGGAATCGTCGTTTGAAGATGGGCATGTGAAACTCGGAAAAAAATTTTGAGAGCGTCGGAACGGCTGCCGAAAGTCTGCGTAAAAAGGCCCCCCGGGCCAAAAGTTTCACCGTGCTAAATTCCCGATGGTGTTATTATGAAACTAGAATATATTTCGCAGATTCTGAAAGTGATTGCGATCGTTAGACTCTTTTAGTTGCTTGGGAATCGTCGTTTGAAGATGGGCATGTGAAACTCGAAAAAAATTTTCGGAGCGTAGGAACGGCTGCCGAAGGTCTGCGTAAAAAGGCCCCCCGGGCCAAAAGTTTCACCGTGCAAAATTCCCGATGGTGTTATTATGAAACTAGAATATATTTCGCAGATTCTGTAAGTGATTGCGATCGTTAGACTCTTTTAGTTGCTTGGGAATCGTCGTTTGAAGATGGGCATGTGAAACTCGGAAAAAAATTTTGAGAGCGTAGGAACGGCTGCCGAAAGTCTGCGTAAAAAGGCCCCCCGGGCCAAAAGTTTCACCGTGCAAAATTCCCGATGGTTTTATTATGAAACTAGAATATATTTCGCAGATTCTGATAGTGATTGCGATCGTTAGACTCTTTTAGTTGCTTGGGAATCGTCGTTTGAAGATGGGCATGTGAAACTCGAAAAAAATTTTCGGAGCGTAGGAACGGCTGCTGAAGGTCTGCGTAAAAAGGCCCCCCGGGCCAAAAGTTTCACCGTGCAAAATTCCCGATGGTGTTATGATGAAACTAGAATTTATTTCGCAGATTCTGAAAGTGATTGCGATCGTTAGACTCTTTTAGTTGCTTGGGAATCGTCGTTTGAAGATGGGCATGTGAAACTCGGAAAAAAATTTTGAGAGCGTCGGAACGGCTGCCGAAAGTCTGCGTAAAAACGCCCCCCGGGCCAAAAGTTTCACCGTGCTAAATTCCCGATGGTGTTATTATGAAACTAGAATATATTTCGCAGATTCTGAAAGTGATTGCGATCGTTAGACTCTTTTAGTTGCTTGGGAATCGTCGTTTGAAGATGGGCATGTGAAACTCGAAAAAAATTTTCGGAGCGTAGGAACGGCTGCCGAAGGTCTGCGTAAAAAGGCCCCCCGGGCCAAAAGTTTCACCGTGCAAAATTCCCGATGGTGTTATTATGAAACTAGAATATATTTCGCAGATTCTGTAAGTGATTGCGATCGTTAGACTCTTTTAGTTGCTTGGGAATCGTCGTTTGAAGATGGGCATGTGAAACTCGGAAAAAAATTTTGAGAGCGTAGGAACGGCTGCCGAAAGTCTGCGTAAAAAGGCCCCCCGGGCCAAAAGTTTCACCGTGCAAAATTCCCGATGGTTTTATTATGAAACTAGAATATATTTCGCAGATTCTGATAGTGATTGCGATCGTTAGACTCTTTTAGTTGCTTGGGAATCGTCGTTTGAAGATGGGCATGTGAAACTCGAAAAAAATTTTCGGAGCGTAGGAACGGCTGCTGAAGGTCTGCGTAAAAAGGCCCCCCGGGCCAAAAGTTTCACCGTGCAAAATTCCCGATGGTGTTATGATGAAACTAGAATTTATTTCGCAGATTCTGAAAGTGATTGCGATCGTTAGACTCTTTTAGTTGCTTGGGAATCGTCGTTTGAAGATGGGCATGTGAAACTCGGAAAAAAATTTTGAGAGCGTCGGAACGGCTGCCGAAAGTCTGCGTAAAAAGGCCCCCCGGGCCAAAAGTTTCACCGTGCAAAATTCCCGATGGTGTTATTATGAAACTAGAATATATTTCGCAGATTCTGAAAGTGATTGCGATCGTTAGACTCTTTTAGTTGCTTGGGAATCGTCGTTTGAAGATGGGCATGTGAAACTCGGAAAAAAATTTTGAGAGCGTCGGAACGGCTGCCGAAAGTCTGCGTAAAAAGGCCCCCCGGGCCAAAAGTTTCACCGTGCAAAATTCCCGATGGTGTTATTATGAAACTAGAATATATTTCGCAGATTCTCAAAGTGATTGCGATCGTTAGACTCTTTTAGTTGCTTGGGAATCGTCGTTTGAAGATGGGCATGTGAAACTCGAAAAAAAATTTCGGAGCGTAGGAACAGCTGCCGAAGGTCTGCGTAAAAAGGCCCCCCGGGCCAAACGTTTCACCGTGCAAAATTCCCGATGGTGTTATTATGAAACTAGAATATATTTCGCAGATTCTGAAAGTGATTGCGATCGTTAGACTCTTTTAGTTGCTTGGGAATCGTCGTTTGAAGATGGGCATGTGAAACTCGGAAAAAAATTTTGAGAGCGTCGGAACGGCTGCCGAAAGTCTGCGTAAAAACGCCCCCCGGGCCAAAAGTTTCACCGTGCAAAATTCCCGATGGTGTTATTATGAAACTAGAATATATTTCGCAGATTCTGAAAGTGATTGCGATCGTTAGACTCTTTTAGTTGCTTGGGAATCGTCGTTTGAATATGGGCATGTGAAACTCGAAAAAAATTTTCGGAGCGTAGGAACGGCTGCCGAAGGTCTGCGTAAAAAGGCCCCCCGGGCCAAAAGTTTCACCGTGCAAAATTCCCGATGGTGTTATTATGAAACTAGAATATATTTCGCAGATTCTGAAAGTGATTGCGATCGTTAGACTCTTTTATTTGCTTGGGAATCGTCGTTTGAAGATGGGCATGTGAAACTCGGAAAAAAATTTTGAGAGCGTCGGAACGGCTGCCGAAAGTCTGCGTAAAAAGGCCCCCCGGGCCAAAAGTTTCACCGTGCAAAATTCCCGATGGTGTTATTATGAAACTAGAATATATTTCGCAGATTCTGAAAGTGATTGCGATCGTTAGACTCTTTTAGTTGCTTGGGAATCGTCGTTTGAAGATGGGCATGTGAAACTCGGAAAAAAATTTTGAGAGCGTCGGAACGGCTGCCGAAAGTCTGCGTAAAAAGGCCCCCCGGGCCAAAAGTTTCACCGTGCAAAATTCCCGATGGTGTTATTATGAAACTAGAATATATTTCGCAGATTCTGAAAGTGATTGCGATCGTTAGACTCTTTTAGTTGCTTGGGAATCGTCGTTTGAAGATGGGCATGTGAAACTCGAAAAAAATTTTCGGAGCGTAGGAACAGCTGCCGAAGGTCTGCGTAAAAAGGCCCCCCGGGCCAAAAGTTTCACCGTGCAAAATTCCGGATGGTGTTATTTTGAAACTAGAATATATTTCGCAGATTCTGAAAGTGATTGCGATCGTTAGACTCTTTTAGTTGCTTGGGAATCGTCGTTTGAAGATGGGCATGTGAAACTCGGAAAAAAATTTTGAGAGCGTCGGAACGGCTGCCGAAAGTCTGCGTAAAAAGGCCCCCCGGGCCAAAAGTTTCACCGTGCAAAATTCCCGATGGTGTTATTATGAAACTAGAATATATTTCGCAGATTCTGAAAGTGATTGCGATCGTTAGACTCTTTTAGTTGCTTGGGAATCGTCGTTTGAAGATGGGCATGTGAAACTCGGAAAAAAATTTTGAGAGCGTCGGAACGGCTGCCGAAAGTCTGCGTAAAAACGCCCCCCGGGCCAAAAGTTTCACCGTGCAAAATTCCCGATGGTGTTATTATGAAACTAGAATATATTTCGCAGATTCTGAAAGTGATTGCGATCGTTAGACTCTTTTAGTTGCTTGGGAATCGTCGTTTGAAGATGGGCATGTGAAACTCGAAAAAAATTTTCGGAGCGTAGGAACGGCTGCCGAAGGTCTGCGTAAAAAGGCCCCCCGGGCCAAAAGTTTCACCGTGCAAAATTCCCGATGGTGTTATTATGAAACTAGAATTTATTTCGCAGATTCTGAAAGTGATTGCGATCGTTAGACTCTTTTAGTTGCTTGGGAATCGTCGTTTGAAGATGGGCATGTGAAACTCGGAAAAAAATTTTGAGAGCGTCGGAACGGCTGCCGAAAGTCTGCGTAAAAAGGCCCCCCGGGCCAAAAGTTTCACCGTGCAAAATTCCCGATGGTGTTATTATGAAACTAGAATATATTTCGCAGATTCTGAAAGTGATTGCGATCGTTAGACTCTTTTAGTTGCTTGGGAATCGTCGTTTGAAGATGGGCATGTGAAACTCGGAAAAAAATTTTGAGAGCGTCGGAACGGCTGCCGAAAGTCTGCGTAAAAAGGCCCCCCGGGCCAAAAGTTTCACCGTGCAAAATTCCCGATGGTGTTATTATGAAACTAGAATATATTTCGCAGATTCTGAAAGTGATTGCGATCGTTAGACTCTTTTAGTTGCTTGGGAATCGTCGTTTGAAGATGGGCATGTGAAACTCGAAAAAAATTTTCGGAGCGTAGGAACGGCTGCCGAAGGTCTGCGTAAAAAGGCCCCCCGGGCCAAAAGTTTCACCGTGCAAAATTCCCGATGGTGTTATTATGAAACTAGAATATATTTCGCAGATTCTGTAAGTGATTGCGATCGTTAGACTCTTTTAGTTGCTTGGGAATCGTCGTTTGAAGATGGGCATGTGAAACTCGGAAAAAAATTTTGAGAGCGTCGGAACGGCTGCCGAAAGTCTGCGTAAAAAGGCCCCCCGGGCCAAAAGTTTCACCGTGCAAAATTCCCGATGGTGTTATTATGAAACTAGAATATATTTCGCAGATTCTGAAAGTGATTGCGATCGTTAGACTCTTTTAGTTGCTTGGGAATCGTCGTTTGAAGATGGGCATGTGAAACTCGAAAAAAATTTTCGGAGCGTAGGAACAGCTGCCGAAGGTCTGCGTAAAAAGGCCCCCCGGGCCAAAAGTTTCACCGTGCAAAATTCCGGATGGTGTTATTATGAAACTAGAATATATTTCGCAGATTCTGAAAGTGATTGCGATCGTTAGACTCTTTTAGTTGCTTGGGAATCGTCGTTTGAAGATGGGCATGTGAAACTCGGAAAAAAATTTTGAGAGCGTCGGAACGGCTGCCGAAAGTCTGCGTAAAAAGGCCCCCCGGGCCAAAAGTTTCACCGTGCAAAATTCCCGATGGTGTTATTATGAAACTAGAATTTATTTCGCAGATTCTGAAAGTGATTGCGATCGTTAGACTCTTTTAGTTGCTTGGGAATCGTCGTTTGAAGATGGGCATGTGAAACTCGAAAAAAATTTTCGGAGCGTAGGAACGGCTGCCGAAGGTCTGCGTAAAAAGGCCCCCCGGGCCAAAAGTTTCACCGTGCAAAATTCCCGATGGTGTTATTATGAAACTAGAATTTATTTCGCAGATTCTGAAAGTGATTGCGATCGTTAGACTCTTTTAGTTGCTTGGGAATCGTCGTTTGAAGATGGGCATGTGAAACTCGGAAAAAAATTTTGAGAGCGTCGGAACGGCTGCCGAAAGTCTGCGTAAAAAGGCCCCCCGGGCCAAAAGTTTCACCGTGCAAAATTCCCGATGGTGTTATTATGAAACTAGAATATATTTCGCAGATTCTGAAAGTGATTGCGATCGTTAGACTCTTTTAGTTGCTTGGGAATCGTCGTTTGAAGATGGGCATGTGAAACTCGGAAAAAAATTTTGAGAGCGTCGGAACGGCTGCCGAAAGTCTGCGTAAAAAGGCCCCCCGGGCCAAAAGTTTCACCGTGCAAAATTCCCGATGGTGTTATTATGAAACTAGAATATATTTCGCAGATTCTGAAAGTGATTGCGATCGTTAGACTCTTTTAGTTGCTTGGGAATCGTCGTTTGAAGATGGGCATGTGAAACTCGAAAAAAATTTTCGGAGCGTAGGAACGGCTGCCGAAGGTCTGCGTAAAAAGGCCCCCCGGGCCAAAAGTTTCACCGTGCAAAATTCCCGATGGTGTTATTATGAAACTAGAATATATTTCGCAGATTCTGTAAGTGATTGCGATCGTTAGACTCTTTTAGTTGCTTGGGAATCGTCGTTTGAAGATGGGCATGTGAAACTCGGAAAAAAATTTTGAGAGCGTCGGAACGGCTGCCGAAAGTCTGCGTAAAAAGGCCCCCCGGGCCAAAAGTTTCACCGTGCAAAATTCCCGATGGTGTTATTATGAAACTAGAATATATTTCGCAGATTCTGAAAGTGATTGCGATCGTTAGACTCTTTTAGTTGCTTGGGAATCGTCGTTTGAAGATGGGCATGTGAAACTCGAAAAAAATTTTCGGAGCGTAGGAACAGCTGCCGAAGGTCTGCGTAAAAAGGCCCCCCGGGCCAAAAGTTTCACCGTGCAAAATTCCGGATGGTGTTATTATGAAACTAGAATATATTTCGCAGATTCTGAAAGTGATTGCGATCGTTAGACTCTTTTAGTTGCTTGGGAATCGTCGTTTGAAGATGGGCATGTGAAACTCGGAAAAAAATTTTGAGAGCGTCGGAACGGCTGCCGAAAGTCTGCGTAAAAAGGCCCCCCGGGCCAAAAGTTTCACCGTGCAAAATTCCCGATGGTGTTATTATGAAACTAGAATTTATTTCGCAGATTCTGAAAGTGATTGCGATCGTTAGACTCTTTTAGTTGCTTGGGAATCGTCGTTTGAAGATGGGCATGTGAAACTCGGAAAAAAATTTTGAGAGCGTCGGAACGGCTGCCGAAAGTCTGCGTAAAAAGGCCCCCCGGGCCAAAAGTTTCACCGTGCAAAATTCCCGATGGTGTTATTATGAAACTAGAATATATTTCGCAGATTCTGAAAGTGATTGCGATCGTTAGACTCTTTTAGTTGCTTGGGAATCGTCGTTTGAAGATGGGCATGTGAAACTCGAAAAAAATTTTCGGAGCGTAGGAACGGCTGCCGAAGGTCTGCGTAAAAATGCCCCCCGGGCCAAAAGTTTCACCGTGCAAAATTCCTGATGGTGTTATTATGAAACTAGAATTTATTTCGCAGATTCTGAAAGTGATTGCGATCGTTAGACTCTTTTAGTTGCTTGGGAATCGTCGTTTGAAGATGGTCATGTGAAACTCGGAAAAAAATTTTGAGAGCGTCGGAACGGCTGCCGAAAGTCTGCGTAAAAAGGCCCCCCGGGCCAAAAGTTTCACCGTGCAAAATTCCCGATGGTGTTATTATGAAACTAGAATTTATTTCGCAGATTCTGAAAGTGATTGCGATCGTTAGACTCTTTTAGTTGCTTGGGAATCGTCGTTTGAAGATGGGCATGTGAAACTCGGAAAAAAATTTTGAGAGCGTCGGAACGGCTGCCGAAAGTCTGCGTAAAAAGGCCCCCCGGGCCAAAAGTTTCACCGTGCAAAATTCCCGATGGTGTTATTATGAAACTAGAATATATTTCGCAGATTCTGAAAGTGATTGCGATCGTTAGACTCTTTTAGTTGCTTGGGAATCGTCGTTTGAAGATGGGCATGTGAAACTCGAAAAAAATTTTCGGAGCGTAGGAACGGCTGCCGAAGGTCTGCGTAAAAATGCCCCCCGGGCCAAAAGTTTCACCGTGCAAAATTCCTGATGGTGTTATTATGAAACTAGAATTTATTTCGCAGATTCTGAAAGTGATTGCGATCGTTAGACTCTTTTAGTTGCTTGGGAATCGTCGTTTGAAGATGGGCATGTGAAACTCGGAAAAAAATTTTGAGAGCGTCGGAACGGCTGCCGAAAGTCTGCGTAAAAAGGCCCCCCGGGCCAAAAGTTTCACCGTGCAAAATTCCCGATGGTGTTATTATGAAACTAGAATATATTTCGCAGATTCTGAAAGTGATTGCGATCGTTAGACTCTTCTAGTTGCTTGGGAATCGTCGTTTGAAGATGGGCATGTGAAACTCGGAAAAAAATTTTGAGAGCGTCGGAACGGCTGCCGAAAGTCTGCGTAAAAAGGCCCCCCGGGCCAAAAGTTTCACCGTGCAAAATTCCCGATGGTGTTATTATGAAACTAGAATATATTTCGCAGATTCTGAAAGTGATTGCGATCGTTAGACTCTTTTAGTTGCTTGGGAATCGTCGTTTGAAGATGGGCATGTGAAACTCGAAAAAAATTTTCGGAGCGTAGGAACGGCTGCCGAAGGTCTGCGTAAAAAGGCCCCCTGGGCCAAAAGTTTCACCGTGCAAAATTCCCGATGGTGTTATTATGAAACTAGAATATATTTCGCAGATTCTGTAAGTGATTGCGATCGTTAGACTCTTTTAGTTGCTTGGGAATCGTCGTTTGAAGATGGGCATGTGAAACTCGGAAAAAAATTTTGAGAGCGTCGGAACGGCTGCCGAAAGTCTGCGTAAAAAGGCCCCCCGGGCCAAAAGTTTCACCGTGCAAAATTCCCGATGGTGTTATTATGAAACTAGAATATATTTCGCAGATTCTGAAAGTGATTGCGATCGTTAGACTCTTTTAGTTGCTTGGGAATCGTCGTTTGAAGATGGGCATGTGAAACTCGAAAAAAATTTTCGGAGCGCAGGAACAGCTGCCGAAGGTCTGCGTAAAAAGGCCCCCCGGGCCAAAAGATTCACCGTGCAAAATTCCCGATGGTGTTATTATGAAACTAGAATATATTTCGCAGATTCTGAAAGTGATTGCGATCGTTAGACTCTTTTAGTTGCTTGGGAATCGTCGTTTGAAGATGGGCATGTGAAACTCGGAAAAAAATTTTGAGAGCGTCGGAACGGCTGCCGAAAGTCTGCGTAAAAAGGCCCCCCGGGCCAAAAGTTTCACCGTGCAAAATTCCCGATGGTGTTATTATGAAACTAGAATATATTTCGCAGATTCTGAAAGTGATTGCTATCGTTAGACTCTTTTAGTTGCTTGGGAATCGTCGTTTGAAGATGGGCATGTGAAACTCGAAAAAAATTTTCGGAGCGTAGGAACGGCTGCCGAAGGTCTGCGTAAAAAGGCCCCCCGGGCCAAAAGTTTCACCGTGCAAAATTCCCGATGGTGTTATTATGAAACTAGAATATATTTCGCAGATTCTGTAAGTGATTGCGATCGTTAGACTCTTTTAGTTGCTTGGGAATCGTCGTTTGAAGATGGGCATGTGAAACTCGGAAAAAAATTTTGAGAGCGTAGGAACGGCTGCCGAAAGTCTGCGTAAAAAGGCCCCCCGGGCCAAAAGTTTCACCGTGCAAAATTCCCGATGGTGTTATTATGAAACTAGAATATATTTCGCAGATTCTGATAGTGATTGCGATCGTTAGACTCTTTTAGTTGCTTGGGAATCGTCGTTTGAAGATGGGCATGTGAAACTCGAAAAAAATTTTCGGAGCGTAGGAACGGCTGCTGAAGGTCTGCGTAAAAAGGCCCCCCGGGCCAAAAGTTTCACCGTGCAAAATTCCCGATGGTGTTATTATGAAACTAGAATTTATTTCGCAGATTCTGAAAGTGATTGCGATCGTTAGACTCTTTTAGTTGCTTGGGAATCGTCGTTTGAAGATGGGCATGTGAAACTCGGAAAAAAATTTTGAGAGCGTCGGAACGGCTGCCGAAAGTCTGCGTAAAAAGGCCCCCCGGGCCAAAAGTTTCACCGTGCAAAATTCCCGATGGTGTTATTATGAAACTAGAATATATTTCGCAGATTCTGAAAGTGATTGCGATCGTTAGACTCTTTTAGTTGCTTGGGAATCGTCGTTTGAAGATGGGCATGTGAAACTCGAAAAAAATTTTCGGAGCGTAGGAACAGCTGCCGAAGGTCTGCGTAAAAAGGCCCCCCGGGCCAAAAGTTTCACCGTGCAAAATTCCCGATGGTGTTATTATGAAACTAGAATATATTTCGCAGATTCTGAAAGTGATTGCGATCGTTAGACTCTTTTAGTTGCTTGGGAATCGTCGTTTGAAGATGGGCATGTGAAACTCGGAAAAAAATTTTGAGAGCGTCGGAACGGCTGCCGAAAGTCTGCGTAAAAAGGCCCCCCGGGCCAAAAGTTTCACCGTGCTAAATTCCCGATGGTGTTATTATGAAACTAGAATATATTTCGCAGATTCTGAAAGTGATTGCGATCGTTAGACTCTTTTAGTTGCTTGGGAATCGTCGTTTGAAGATGGGCATGTGAAACTCGAAAAAAATTTTCGGAGCGTAGGAACGGCTGCCGAAGGTCTGCGTAAAAAGGCCCCCCGGGCCAAAAGTTTCACCGTGCAAAATTCCCGATGGTGTTATTATGAAACTAGAATATATTTCGCAGATTCTGTAAGTGATTGCGATCGTTAGACTCTTTTAGTTGCTTGGGAATCGTCGTTTGAAGATGGGCATGTGAAACTCGGAAAAAAATTTTGAGAGCGTAGGAACGGCTGCCGAAAGTCTGCGTAAAAAGGCCCCCCGGGCCAAAAGTTTCACCGTGCAAAATTCCCGATGGTTTTATTATGAAACTAGAATATATTTCGCAGATTCTGATAGTGATTGCGATCGTTAGACTCTTTTAGTTGCTTGGGAATCGTCGTTTGAAGATGGGCATGTGAAACTCGAAAAAAATTTTCGGAGCGTAGGAACGGCTGCTGAAGGTCTGCGTAAAAAGGCCCCCCGGGCCAAAAGTTTCACCGTGCAAAATTCCCGATGGTGTTATGATGAAACTAGAATTTATTTCGCAGATTCTGAAAGTGATTGCGATCGTTAGACTCTTTTAGTTGCTTGGGAATCGTCGTTTGAAGATGGGCATGTGAAACTCGGAAAAAAATTTTGAGAGCGTCGGAACGGCTGCCGAAAGTCTGCGTAAAAATGCCCCCCGGGCCAAAAGTTTCACCGTGCAAAATTCCCGATGGTGTTATTATGAAACTAGAATATATTTCGCAGATTCTGAAAGTGATTGCGATCGTTAGACTCTTTTAGTTGCTTGGGAATCGTCGTTTGAAGATGGGCATGTGAAACTCGGAAAAAAATTTTGAGAGCGTCGGAACGGCTGCCGAAAGTCTGCGTAAAAAGGCCCCCCGGGCCAAAAGTTTCACCGTGCAAAATTCCCGATGGTGTTATTATGAAACTAGAATATATTTCGCAGATTCTCAAAGTGATTGCGATCGTTAGACTCTTTTAGTTGCTTGGGAATCGTCGTTTGAAGATGGGCATGTGAAACTCGAAAAAAAATTTCGGAGCGTAGGAACAGCTGCCGAAGGTCTGCGTAAAAAGGCCCCCCGGGCCAAACGTTTCACCGTGCAAAATTCCCGATGGTGTTATTATGAAACTAGAATATATTTCGCAGATTCTGAAAGTGATTGCGATCGTTAGACTCTTTTAGTTGCTTGGGAATCGTCGTTTGAAGATGGGCATGTGAAACTCGGAAAAAAATTTTGAGAGCGTCGGAACGGCTGCCGAAAGTCTGCGTAAAAACGCCCCCCGGGCCAAAAGTTTCACCGTGCAAAATTCCCGATGGTGTTATTATGAAACTAGAATATATTTCGCAGATTCTGAAAGTGATTGCGATCGTTAGACTCTTTTAGTTGCTTGGGAATCGTCGTTTGAAGATGGGCATGTGAAACTCGAAAAAAATTTTCGGAGCGTAGGAACGGCTGCCGAAGGTCTGCGTAAAAAGGCCCCCCGGGCCAAAAGTTTCACCGTGCAAAATTCCCGATGGTGTTATTATGAAACTAGAATATATTTCGCAGATTCTGAAAGTGATTGCGATCGTTAGACTCTTTTATTTGCTTGGGAATCGTCGTTTGAAGATGGGCATGTGAAACTCGGAAAAAAATTTTGAGAGCGTCGGAACGGCTGCCGAAAGTCTGCGTAAAAAGGCCCCCCGGGCCAAAAGTTTCACCGTGCAAAATTCCCGATGGTGTTATTATGAAACTAGAATATATTTCGCAGATTCTGAAAGTGATTGCGATCGTTAGACTCTTTTAGTTGCTTGGGAATCGTCGTTTGAAGATGGGCATGTGAAACTCGGAAAAAAATTTTGAGAGCGTCGGAACGGCTGCCGAAAGTCTGCGTAAAAAGGCCCCCCGGGCCAAAAGTTTCACCGTGCAAAATTCCCGATGGTGTTATTATGAAACTAGAATATATTTCGCAGATTCTGAAAGTGATTGCGATCGTTAGACTCTTTTAGTTGCTTGGGAATCGTCGTTTGAAGATGGGCATGTGAAACTCGAAAAAAATTTTCGGAGCGTAGGAACAGCTGCCGAAGGTCTGCGTAAAAAGGCCCCCCGGGCCAAAAGTTTCACCGTGCAAAATTCCGGATGGTGTTATTTTGAAACTAGAATATATTTCGCAGATTCTGAAAGTGATTGCGATCGTTAGACTCTTTTAGTTGCTTGGGAATCGTCGTTTGAAGATGGGCATGTGAAACTCGGAAAAAAATTTTGAGAGCGTCGGAACGGCTGCCGAAAGTCTGCGTAAAAAGGCCCCCCGGGCCAAAAGTTTCACCGTGCAAAATTCCCGATGGTGTTATTATGAAACTAGAATATATTTCGCAGATTCTGAAAGTGATTGCGATCGTTAGACTCTTTTAGTTGCTTGGGAATCGTCGTTTGAAGATGGGCATGTGAAACTCGGAAAAAAATTTTGAGAGCGTCGGAACGGCTGCCGAAAGTCTGCGTAAAAACGCCCCCCGGGCCAAAAGTTTCACCGTGCAAAATTCCCGATGGTGTTATTATGAAACTAGAATATATTTCGCAGATTCTGAAAGTGATTGCGATCGTTAGACTCTTTTAGTTGCTTGGGAATCGTCGTTTGAAGATGGGCATGTGAAACTCGAAAAAAATTTTCGGAGCGTAGGAACGGCTGCCGAAGGTCTGCGTAAAAAGGCCCCCCGGGCCAAAAGTTTCACCGTGCAAAATTCCCGATGGTGTTATTATGAAACTAGAATTTATTTCGCAGATTCTGAAAGTGATTGCGATCGTTAGACTCTTTTAGTTGCTTGGGAATCGTCGTTTGAAGATGGGCATGTGAAACTCGGAAAAAAATTTTGAGAGCGTCGGAACGGCTGCCGAAAGTCTGCGTAAAAAGGCCCCCCGGGCCAAAAGTTTCACCGTGCAAAATTCCCGATGGTGTTATTATGAAACTAGAATATATTTCGCAGATTCTGAAAGTGATTGCGATCGTTAGACTCTTTTAGTTGCTTGGGAATCGTCGTTTGAAGATGGGCATGTGAAACTCGGAAAAAAATTTTGAGAGCGTCGGAACGGCTGCCGAAAGTCTGCGTAAAAAGGCCCCCCGGGCCAAAAGTTTCACCGTGCAAAATTCCCGATGGTGTTATTATGAAACTAGAATATATTTCGCAGATTCTGAAAGTGATTGCGATCGTTAGACTCTTTTAGTTGCTTGGGAATCGTCGTTTGAAGATGGGCATGTGAAACTCGAAAAAAATTTTCGGAGCGTAGGAACGGCTGCCGAAGGTCTGCGTAAAAAGGCCCCCCGGGCCAAAAGTTTCACCGTGCAAAATTCCCGATGGTGTTATTATGAAACTAGAATATATTTCGCAGATTCTGTAAGTGATTGCGATCGTTAGACTCTTTTAGTTGCTTGGGAATCGTCGTTTGAAGATGGGCATGTGAAACTCGGAAAAAAATTTTGAGAGCGTCGGAACGGCTGCCGAAAGTCTGCGTAAAAAGGCCCCCCGGGCCAAAAGTTTCACCGTGCAAAATTCCCGATGGTGTTATTATGAAACTAGAATATATTTCGCAGATTCTGAAAGTGATTGCGATCGTTAGACTCTTTTAGTTGCTTGGGAATCGTCGTTTGAAGATGGGCATGTGAAACTCGAAAAAAATTTTCGGAGCGTAGGAACAGCTGCCGAAGGTCTGCGTAAAAAGGCCCCCCGGGCCAAAAGTTTCACCGTGCAAAATTTTGGATGGTGTTATTATGAAACTAGAATATATTTCGCAGATTCTGAAAGTGATTGCGATCGTTAGACTCTTTTAGTTGCTTGGGAATCGTCGTTTGAAGATGGGCATGTGAAACTCGGAAAAAAATTTTGAGAGCGTCGGAACGGCTGCCGAAAGTCTGCGTAAAAAGGCCCCCCGGGCCAAAAGTTTCACCGTGCAAAATTCCCGATGGTGTTATTATGAAACTAGAATTTATTTCGCAGATTCTGAAAGTGATTGCGATCGTTAGACTCTTTTAGTTGCTTGGGAATCGTCGTTTGAAGATGGGCATGTGAAACTCGAAAAAAATTTTCGGAGCGTAGGAACGGCTGCCGAAGGTCTGCGTAAAAAGGCCCCCCGGGCCAAAAGTTTCACCGTGCAAAATTCCCGATGGTGTTATTATGAAACTAGAATTTATTTCGCAGATTCTGAAAGTGATTGCGATCGTTAGACTCTTTTAGTTGCTTGGGAATCGTCGTTTGAAGATGGGCATGTGAAACTCGGAAAAAAATTTTGAGAGCGTCGGAACGGCTGCCGAAAGTCTGCGTAAAAAGGCCCCCCGGGCCAAAAGTTTCACCGTGCAAAATTCCCGATGGTGTTATTATGAAACTAGAATATATTTCGCAGATTCTGAAAGTGATTGCGATCGTTAGACTCTTTTAGTTGCTTGGGAATCGTCGTTTGAAGATGGGCATGTGAAACTCGGAAAAAAATTTTGAGAGCGTCGGAACGGCTGCCGAAAGTCTGCGTAAAAAGGCCCCCCGGGCCAAAAGTTTCACCGTGCAAAATTCCCGATGGTGTTATTATGAAACTAGAATATATTTCGCAGATTCTGAAAGTGATTGCGATCGTTAGACTCTTTTAGTTGCTTGGGAATCGTCGTTTGAAGATGGGCATGTGAAACTCGAAAAAAATTTTCGGAGCGTAGGAACGGCTGCCGAAGGTCTGCGTAAAAAGGCCCCCCGGGCCAAAAGTTTCACCGTGCAAAATTCCCGATGGTGTTATTATGAAACTAGAATATATTTCGCAGATTCTGTAAGTGATTGCGATCGTTAGACTCTTTTAGTTGCTTGGGAATCGTCGTTTGAAGATGGGCATGTGAAACTCGGAAAAAAATTTTGAGAGCGTCGGAACGGCTGCCGAAAGTCTGCGTAAAAAGGCCCCCCGGGCCAAAAGTTTCACCGTGCTAAATTCCCGATGGTGTTATTATGAAACTAGAATATATTTCGCAGATTCTGAAAGTGATTGCGATCGTTAGACTCTTTTAGTTGCTTGGGAATCGTCGTTTGAAGATGGGCATGTGAAACTCGAAAAAAATTTTCGGAGCGTAGGAACGGCTGCCGAAGGTCTGCGTAAAAAGGCCCCCCGGGCCAAAAGTTTCACCGTGCAAAATTCCCGATGGTGTTATTATGAAACTAGAATATATTTCGCAGATTCTGTAAGTGATTGCGATCGTTAGACTCTTTTAGTTGCTTGGGAATCGTCGTTTGAAGATGGGCATGTGAAACTCGGAAAAAAATTTTGAGAGCGTAGGAACGGCTGCCGAAAGTCTGCGTAAAAAGGCCCCCCGGGCCAAAAGTTTCACCGTGCAAAATTCCCGATGGTTTTATTATGAAACTAGAATATATTTCGCAGATTCTGATAGTGATTGCGATCGTTAGACTCTTTTAGTTGCTTGGGAATCGTCGTTTGAAGATGGGCATGTGAAACTCGAAAAAAATTTTCGGAGCGTAGGAACGGCTGCTGAAGGTCTGCGTAAAAAGGCCCCCCGGGCCAAAAGTTTCACCGTGCAAAATTCCCGATGGTGTTATGATGAAACTAGAATTTATTTCGCAGATTCTGAAAGTGATTGCGATCGTTAGACTCTTTTAGTTGCTTGGGAATCGTCGTTTGAAGATGGGCATGTGAAACTCGGAAAAAAATTTTGAGAGCGTCGGAACGGCTGCCGAAAGTCTGCGTAAAAATGCCCCCCGGGCCAAAAGTTTCACCGTGCAAAATTCCCGATGGTGTTATTATGAAACTAGAATATATTTCGCAGATTCTGAAAGTGATTGCGATCGTTAGACTCTTTTAGTTGCTTGGGAATCGTCGTTTGAAGATGGGCATGTGAAACTCGGAAAAAAATTTTGAGAGCGTCGGAACGGCTGCCGAAAGTCTGCGTAAAAAGGCCCCCCGGGCCAAAAGTTTCACCGTGCAAAATTCCCGATGGTGTTATTATGAAACTAGAATATATTTCGCAGATTCTCAAAGTGATTGCGATCGTTAGACTCTTTTAGTTGCTTGGGAATCGTCGTTTGAAGATGGGCATGTGAAACTCGAAAAAAAATTTCGGAGCGTAGGAACAGCTGCCGAAGGTCTGCGTAAAAAGGCCCCCCGGGCCAAACGTTTCACCGTGCAAAATTCCCGATGGTGTTATTATGAAACTAGAATATATTTCGCAGATTCTGAAAGTGATTGCGATCGTTAGACTCTTTTAGTTGCTTGGGAATCGTCGTTTGAAGATGGGCATGTGAAACTCGGAAAAAAATTTTGAGAGCGTCGGAACGGCTGCCGAAAGTCTGCGTAAAAACGCCCCCCGGGCCAAAAGTTTCACCGTGCAAAATTCCCGATGGTGTTATTATGAAACTAGAATATATTTCGCAGATTCTGAAAGTGATTGCGATCGTTAGACTCTTTTAGTTGCTTGGGAATCGTCGTTTGAAGATGGGCATGTGAAACTCGAAAAAAATTTTCGGAGCGTAGGAACGGCTGCCGAAGGTCTGCGTAAAAAGGCCCCCCGGGCCAAAAGTTTCACCGTGCAAAATTCCCGATGGTGTTATTATGAAACTAGAATATATTTCGCAGATTCTGAAAGTGATTGCGATCGTTAGACTCTTTTATTTGCTTGGGAATCGTCGTTTGAAGATGGGCATGTGAAACTCGGAAAAAAATTTTGAGAGCGTCGGAACGGCTGCCGAAAGTCTGCGTAAAAAGGCCCCCCGGGCCAAAAGTTTCACCGTGCAAAATTCCCGATGGTGTTATTATGAAACTAGAATATATTTCGCAGATTCTGAAAGTGATTGCGATCGTTAGACTCTTTTAGTTGCTTGGGAATCGTCGTTTGAAGATGGGCATGTGAAACTCGGAAAAAAATTTTGAGAGCGTCGGAACGGCTGCCGAAAGTCTGCGTAAAAAGGCCCCCCGGGCCAAAAGTTTCACCGTGCAAAATTCCCGATGGTGTTATTATGAAACTAGAATATATTTCGCAGATTCTGAAAGTGATTGCGATCGTTAGACTCTTTTAGTTGCTTGGGAATCGTCGTTTGAAGATGGGCATGTGAAACTCGAAAAAAATTTTCGGAGCGTAGGAACAGCTGCCGAAGGTCTGCGTAAAAAGGCCCCCCGGGCCAAAAGTTTCACCGTGCAAAATTCCGGATGGTGTTATTTTGAAACTAGAATATATTTCGCAGATTCTGAAAGTGATTGCGATCGTTAGACTCTTTTAGTTGCTTGGGAATCGTCGTTTGAAGATGGGCATGTGAAACTCGGAAAAAAATTTTGAGAGCGTCGGAACGGCTGCCGAAAGTCTGCGTAAAAAGGCCCCCCGGGCCAAAAGTTTCACCGTGCAAAATTCCCGATGGTGTTATTATGAAACTAGAATATATTTCGCAGATTCTGAAAGTGATTGCGATCGTTAGACTCTTTTAGTTGCTTGGGAATCGTCGTTTGAAGATGGGCATGTGAAACTCGGAAAAAAATTTTGAGAGCGTCGGAACGGCTGCCGAAAGTCTGCGTAAAAACGCCCCCCGGGCCAAAAGTTTCACCGTGCAAAATTCCCGATGGTGTTATTATGAAACTAGAATATATTTCGCAGATTCTGAAAGTGATTGCGATCGTTAGACTCTTTTAGTTGCTTGGGAATCGTCGTTTGAAGATGGGCATGTGAAACTCGAAAAAAATTTTCGGAGCGTAGGAACGGCTGCCGAAGGTCTGCGTAAAAAGGCCCCCCGGGCCAAAAGTTTCACCGTGCAAAATTCCCGATGGTGTTATTATGAAACTAGAATTTATTTCGCAGATTCTGAAAGTGATTGCGATCGTTAGACTCTTTTAGTTGCTTGGGAATCGTCGTTTGAAGATGGGCATGTGAAACTCGGAAAAAAATTTTGAGAGCGTCGGAACGGCTGCCGAAAGTCTGCGTAAAAAGGCCCCCCGGGCCAAAAGTTTCACCGTGCAAAATTCCCGATGGTGTTATTATGAAACTAGAATATATTTCGCAGATTCTGAAAGTGATTGCGATCGTTAGACTCTTTTAGTTGCTTGGGAATCGTCGTTTGAAGATGGGCATGTGAAACTCGGAAAAAAATTTTGAGAGCGTCGGAACGGCTGCCGAAAGTCTGCGTAAAAAGGCCCCCCGGGCCAAAAGTTTCACCGTGCAAAATTCCCGATGGTGTTATTATGAAACTAGAATATATTTCGCAGATTCTGAAAGTGATTGCGATCGTTAGACTCTTTTAGTTGCTTGGGAATCGTCGTTTGAAGATGGGCATGTGAAACTCGAAAAAAATTTTCGGAGCGTAGGAACGGCTGCCGAAGGTCTGCGTAAAAAGGCCCCCCGGGCCAAAAGTTTCACCGTGCAAAATTCCCGATGGTGTTATTATGAAACTAGAATATATTTCGCAGATTCTGTAAGTGATTGCGATCGTTAGACTCTTTTAGTTGCTTGGGAATCGTCGTTTGAAGATGGGCATGTGAAACTCGGAAAAAAATTTTGAGAGCGTCGGAACGGCTGCCGAAAGTCTGCGTAAAAAGGCCCCCCGGGCCAAAAGTTTCACCGTGCAAAATTCCCGATGGTGTTATTATGAAACTAGAATATATTTCGCAGATTCTGAAAGTGATTGCGATCGTTAGACTCTTTTAGTTGCTTGGGAATCGTCGTTTGAAGATGGGCATGTGAAACTCGAAAAAAATTTTCGGAGCGTAGGAACAGCTGCCGAAGGTCTGCGTAAAAAGGCCCCCCGGGCCAAAAGTTTCACCGTGCAAAATTTTGGATGGTGTTATTATGAAACTAGAATATATTTCGCAGATTCTGAAAGTGATTGCGATCGTTAGACTCTTTTAGTTGCTTGGGAATCGTCGTTTGAAGATGGGCATGTGAAACTCGGAAAAAAATTTTGAGAGCGTCGGAACGGCTGCCGAAAGTCTGCGTAAAAAGGCCCCCCGGGCCAAAAGTTTCACCGTGCAAAATTCCCGATGGTGTTATTATGAAACTAGAATTTATTTCGCAGATTCTGAAAGTGATTGCGATCGTTAGACTCTTTTAGTTGCTTGGGAATCGTCGTTTGAAGATGGGCATGTGAAACTCGAAAAAAATTTTCGGAGCGTAGGAACGGCTGCCGAAGGTCTGCGTAAAAAGGCCCCCCGGGCCAAAAGTTTCACCGTGCAAAATTCCCGATGGTGTTATTATGAAACTAGAATTTATTTCGCAGATTCTGAAAGTGATTGCGATCGTTAGACTCTTTTAGTTGCTTGGGAATCGTCGTTTGAAGATGGGCATGTGAAACTCGGAAAAAAATTTTGAGAGCGTCGGAACGGCTGCCGAAAGTCTGCGTAAAAAGGCCCCCCGGGCCAAAAGTTTCACCGTGCAAAATTCCCGATGGTGTTATTATGAAACTAGAATATATTTCGCAGATTCTGAAAGTGATTGCGATCGTTAGACTCTTTTAGTTGCTTGGGAATCGTCGTTTGAAGATGGGCATGTGAAACTCGGAAAAAAATTTTGAGAGCGTCGGAACGGCTGCCGAAAGTCTGCGTAAAAAGGCCCCCCGGGCCAAAAGTTTCACCGTGCAAAATTCCCGATGGTGTTATTATGAAACTAGAATATATTTCGCAGATTCTGAAAGTGATTGCGATCGTTAGACTCTTTTAGTTGCTTGGGAATCGTCGTTTGAAGATGGGCATGTGAAACTCGAAAAAAATTTTCGGAGCGTAGGAACGGCTGCCGAAGGTCTGCGTAAAAAGGCCCCCCGGGCCAAAAGTTTCACCGTGCAAAATTCCCGATGGTGTTATTATGAAACTAGAATATATTTCGCAGATTCTGTAAGTGATTGCGATCGTTAGACTCTTTTAGTTGCTTGGGAATCGTCGTTTGAAGATGGGCATGTGAAACTCGGAAAAAAATTTTGAGAGCGTCGGAACGGCTGCCGAAAGTCTGCGTAAAAAGGCCCCCCGGGCCAAAAGTTTCACCGTGCAAAATTCCCGATGGTGTTATTATGAAACTAGAATATATTTCGCAGATTCTGAAAGTGATTGCGATCGTTAGACTCTTTTAGTTGCTTGGGAATCGTCGTTTGAAGATGGGCATGTGAAACTCGAAAAAAATTTTCGGAGCGTAGGAACAGCTGCCGAAGGTCTGCGTAAAAAGGCCCCCCGGGCCAAAAGTTTCACCGTGCAAAATTCCGGATGGTGTTATTATGAAACTAGAATATATTTCGCAGATTCTGAAAGTGATTGCTATCGTTAGACTCTTTTAGTTGCTTGGGAATCGTCGTTTGAAGATGGGCATGTGAAACTCGGAAAAAAATTTTGAGAGCGTCGGAACGGCTGCCGAAAGTCTGCGTAAAAAGGCCCCCCGGGCCAAAAGTTTCACCGTGCAAAATTCCCGATGGTGTTATTATGAAACTAGAATTTATTTCGCAGATTCTGAAAGTGATTGCGATCGTTAGACTCTTTTAGTTGCTTGGGAATCGTCGTTTGAAGATGGGCATGTGAAACTCGGAAAAAAATTTTGAGAGCGTCGGAACGGCTGCCGAAAGTCTGCGTAAAAAGGCCCCCCGGGCCAAAAGTTTCACCGTGCAAAATTCCCGATGGTGTTATTATGAAACTAGAATATATTTCGCAGATTCTGAAAGTGATTGCGATCGTTAGACTCTTTTAGTTGCTTGGGAATCGTCGTTTGAAGATGGGCATGTGAAACTCGAAAAAAATTTTCGGAGCGTAGGAACGGCTGCCGAAGGTCTGCGTAAAAATGCCCCCCGGGCCAAAAGTTTCACCGTGCAAAATTCCTGATGGTGTTATTATGAAACTAGAATTTATTTCGCAGATTCTGAAAGTGATTGCGATCGTTAGACTCTTTTAGTTGCTTGGGAATCGTCGTTTGAAGATGGTCATGTGAAACTCGGAAAAAAATTTTGAGAGCGTCGGAACGGCTGCCGAAAGTCTGCGTAAAAAGGCCCCCCGGGCCAAAAGTTTCACCGTGCAAAATTCCCGATGGTGTTATTATGAAACTAGAATATATTTCGCAGATTCTGAAAGTGATTGCGATCGTTAGACTCTTTTAGTTGCTTGGGAATCGTCGTTTGAAGATGGGCATGTGAAACTCGAAAAAAATTTTCGGAGCGTAGGAACGGCTGCCGAAGGTCTGCGTAAAAAGGCCCCCCGGGCCAAAAGTTTCACCGTGCAAAATTCCCGATGGTGTTATTATGAAACTAGAATATATTTCGCAGATTCTGTAAGTGATTGCGATCGTTAGACTCTTTTAGTTGCTTGGGAATCGTCGTTTGAAGATGGGCATGTGAAACTCGGAAAAAAATTTTGAGAGCGTCGGAACGGCTGCCGAAAGTCTGCGTAAAAAGGCCCCCCGGGCCAAAAGTTTCACCGTGCAAAATTCCCGATGGTGTTATTATGAAACTAGAATATATTTCGCAGATTCTGAACGTGATTGCGATCGTTAGACTCTTTTAGTTGCTTGGGAATCGTCGTTTGAAGATGGGCATGTGAAACTCGAAAAAAATTTTCGGAGCGCAGTAGAGCTGCCGAAGGTCTGCGTAAAAAGGCCCCCCGGGCCAAAAGTTTCACCGTGCAAAATTCCCGATGGTGTTATTATGAAACTAGAATATATTTCGCAGATTCTGAACGTGATTGCGATCGTTAGACTCTTTTAGTTGCTTGGGAATCGTCGTTTGAAGATGGGCATATGAAACTCGGAAAAAAATTTTGAGAGCGTCGGAACGGCTGCCGAAAGTCTGCGTAAAAAGGCCCCCCGGGCCAAAAGTTTCACCGTGCAAAATTCCCGATGGTGTTATTATGAAACTAGAATATATTTCGCAGATTCTGAAAGTGATTGCGATCGTTAGACTCTTTTAGTTGCTTGGGAATCGTCGTTTGAAGATGGGCATGTGAAACTCGAAAAAAATTTTCGGAGCGTAGGAACGGCTGCCGAAGGTCTGCGTAAAAAGGCCCCCCGGGCCAAAAGTTTCACCGTGCAAAATTCCCGATGGTGTTATTATGAAACTAGAATATATTTCGCAGATTCTGTAAGTGATTGCGATCGTTAGACTCTTTTAGTTGCTTGGGAATCGTCGTTTGAAGATGGGCATGTGAAACTCGGAAAAAAATTTTGAGAGCGTCGGAACGGCTGCCGAAAGTCTGCGTAAAAAGGCCCCCCGGGCCAAAAGTTTCACCGTGCAAAATTCCCGATGGTGTTATTATGAAACTAGAATATATTTCGCAGATTCTGAAAGTGATTGCGATCGTTAGACTCTTTTAGTTGCTTGGGAATCGTCGTTTGAAGATGGGCATGTGAAACTCGAAAAAAATTTTCGGAGCGTAGGAACAGCTGCCGAAGGTCTGCGTAAAAAGGCCCCCCGGGCCAAAAGTTTCACCGTGCAAAATTCCGGATGGTGTTATTATGAAACTAGAATATATTTCGCAGATTCTGAAAGTGATTGCGATCGTTAGACTCTTTTAGTTGCTTGGGAATCGTCGTTTGAAGATGGGCATGTGAAACTCGGAAAAAAATTTTGAGAGCGTCGGAACGGCTGCCGAAAGTCTGCGTAAAAAGGCCCCCCGGGCCAAAAGTTTCACCGTGCAAAATTCCCGATGGTGTTATTATGAAACTAGAATTTATTTCGCAGATTCTGAAAGTGATTGCGATCGTTAGACTCTTTTAGTTGCTTGGGAATCGTCGTTTGAAGATGGGCATGTGAAACTCGGAAAAAAATTTTGAGAGCGTCGGAACGGCTGCCGAAAGTCTGCGTAAAAAGGCCCCCCGGGCCAAAAGTTTCACCGTGCAAAATTCCCGATGGTGTTATTATGAAACTAGAATATATTTCGCAGATTCTGAAAGTGATTGCGATCGTTAGACTCTTTTAGTTGCTTGGGAATCGTCGTTTGAAGATGGGCATGTGAAACTCGAAAAAATTTTTCGGAGCGTAGGAACGGCTGCCGAAGGTCTGCGTAAAAAGGCCCCCCGGGCCAAAAGTTTCACCGTGCAAAATTCCCGATGGTGTTATTATGAAACTAGAATTTATTTCGCAGATTCTGAAAGTGATTGCGATCGTTAGACTCTTTTAGTTGCTTGGGAATCGTCGTTTGAAGATGGGCATGTGAAACTCGGAAAAAAATTTTGAGAGCGTCGGAACGGCTGCCGAAAGTCTGCGTAAAAAGGCCCCCCGGGCCAAAAGTTTCACCGTGCAAAATTCCCGATGGTGTTATTATGAAACTAGAATATATTTCGCAGATTCTGAAAGTGATTGCGATCGTTAGACTCTTTTAGTTGCTTGGGAATCGTCGTTTGAAGATGGGCATGTTAAACTCGGAAAAAAATTTTGAGAGCGTCGGAACGGCTGCCGAAAGTCTGCGTAAAAAGGCCCCCCGGGCCAAAAGTTTCACCGTGCAAAATTCCCGATGGTGTTATTATGAAACTAGAATATATTTCGCAGATTCTGAAAGTGATTGCGATCGTTAGACTCTTTTAGTTGCTTGGGAATCGTCGTTTGAAGATGGGCATGTGAAACTCGAAAAAAATTTTCGGAGCGTAGGAACGGCTGCCGAAGGTCTGCGTAAAAAGGCCCCCGGGCCAAAAGTTTCACCGTGCAAAATTCCCGATGGTGTTATTATGAAACTAGAATATATTTCGCAGATTCTGTAAGTGATTGCGATCGTTAGACTCTTTTAGTTGCTTGGGAATCGTCGTTTGAAGATGGGCATGTGAAACTCGGAAAAAAATTTTGAGAGCGTCGGAACGGCTGCCGAAAGTCTGCGTAAAAAGGCCCCCCGGGCCAAAAGTTTCACCGTGCAAAATTCCCGATGGTGTTATTATGAAACTAGAATATATTTCGCAGATTCTGAAAGTGATTGCGATCGTTAGACTCTTTTAGTTGCTTGGGAATCGTCGTTTGAAGATGGGCATGTGAAACTCGAAAAAAATTTTCGGAGCGCAGGAACAGCTGCCGAAGGTCTGCGTAAAAAGGCCCCCCGGGCCAAAAGTTTCACCGTGCAAAATTCCCGATGGTGTTATTATGAAACTAGAATATATTTCGCAGATTCTGAACGTGATTGCGATCGTTAGACTCTTTTAGTTGCTTGGGAATCGTCGTTTGAAGATGGGCATATGAAACTCGGAAAAAAATATTGAGAGCGTCGGAACGGCTGCCGAAAGTCTGCGTAAAAAGGCCCCCCGGGCCAAAAGTTTCACCGTGCAAAATTCCCGATGGTGTTATTATGAAACTAGAATATATTTCGCAGATTCTGAAAGTGATTGCGATCGTTAGACTCTTTTAGTTGCTTGGGAATCGTCGTTTGAAGATGGGCATGTGAAACTCGAAAAAAATTTTCGGAGCGTAGGAACGGCTGCCGAAGGTCTGCGTAAAAAGGCCCCCCGGGCCAAAAGTTTCACCGTGCAAAATTCCCGATGGTGTTATTATGAAACTAGAATATATTTCGCAGATTCTGTAAGTGATTGCGATCGTTAGACTCTTTTAGTTGCTTGGGAATCGTCGTTTGAAGATGGGCATGTGAAACTCGGAAAAAAATTTTGAGAGCGTAGGAACGGCTGCCAAAAGTCTGCGTAAAAAGGCCCCCCGGGCCAAAAGTTTCACCGTGCAAAATTCCCGATGGTGTTATTATGAAACTAGAATATATTTCGCAGATTCTGATAGTGATTGCGATCGTTAGACTCTTTTAGTTGCTTGGGAATCGTCGTTTGAAGATGGGCATGTGAAACTCGAAAAAAATTTTCGGAGCGTAGGAACGGCTGCTGAAGGTCTGCGTAAAAAGGCCCCCCGGGCCAAAAGTTTCACCGTGCAAAATTCCCGATGGTGTTATTATGAAACTAGAATTTATTTCGCAGATTCTGAAAGTGATTGCGATCGTTAGACTCTTTTAGTTGCTTGGGAATCGTCGTTTGAAGATGGGCATGTGAAACTCGGAAAAAAATTTTGAGAGCGTCGGAACGGCTGCCGGAAGTCTGCGTAAAAAGGCCCCCCGGGCCAAAAGTTTCACCGTGCAAAATTCCCGATGGTGTTATTATGAAACTAGAATATATTTCGCAGATTCTGAAAGTGATTGCGATCGTTAGACTCTTTTAGTTGCTTGGGAATCGTCGTTTGAAGATGGGCATGTGAAACTCGGAAAAAAATTTTGAGAGCGTCGGAACGGCTGCCGAAAGTCTGCGTAAAAAGGCCCCCCGGGCCAAAAGTTTCACCGTGCAAAATTCCCGATGGTGTTATTATGAAACTAGAATATATTTCGCAGATTCTGAAAGTGATTGCGATCGTTAGACTCTTTTAGTTGCTTGGGAATCGTCGTTTGAAGATGGGCATGTGAAACTCGAAAAAAATTTTCGGAGCGTAGGAACGGCTGCCGAAGGTGTGCGTAAAAAGGCCCCCCGGGCCAAAAGTTTCACCGTGCAAAATTCCCGATGGTGTTATTATGAAACTAGGATATATTTCGCAGATTCTGTAAGTGATTGCGATCGTTAGACTCTTTTAGTTGCTTGGGAATCGTCGTTTGAAGATGGGCATGTGAAACTCGAAAAAATTTTCGGAGCGTAGGAACGGCTGCCGAAGGTCTGCGTAAAAAGGCCCCCCGGGCCAAAAGTTTCACCGTGCAAAATTCCCGATGGTGTTATTATGAAACTAGGATATATTTCGCAGATTCTGTAAGTGATTGCGATCGTTAGACTCTTTTAGTTGCTTGGGAATCGTCGTTTGAAGATGGGCATGTGAAACTCGGAAAAAAATTTTGAGAGCGTCGGAACGGCTGCCGAAAGTCTGCGTAAAAAGGCCCCCCGGGCCAAAAGTTTCACCGTGCAAAATTCCCGATGGTGTTATTATGAAACTAGAATATATTTCGCAGATTCTGTAAGTGATTGCGATCGTTAGACTCTTTTAGTTGCTTGGGAATCGTCGTTTGAAGATGGGCATGTGAAACTCGAAAAAAATTTTCGGAGCGTAGGAACGGCTGCCGAAGGTCTGCGTAAAAAGGCCCCCCGGGCCAAAAGTTTCACCGTGCAAAATTCCCGATGGTGTTATTATGAAACTAGGATATATTTCGCAGATTCTGTAAGTGATTGCGATCGTTAGACTCTTTTAGTTGCTTGGGAATCGTCGTTTGAAGATGGGCATGTGAAACTCGGAAAAAAATTTTGAGAGCGTCGGAACGGCTGCCGAAAGTCTGCGTAAAAAGGCCCCCCGGGCCAAAAGTTTCACCGTGCAAAATTCCCGATGGTGTTATTATGAAACTAGAATATATTTCGCAGATTCTGTAAGTGATTGCGATCGTTAGACTCTTTTAGTTGCTTGGGAATCGTCGTTTGAAGATGGGCATGTGAAACTCGAAAAAAATTTTCGGAGCGTAGGAACGGCTGCCGAAGGTCTGCGTAAAAAGGCCCCCCGGGCCAAAAGTTTCACCGTGCAAAATTCCCGATGGTGTTATTATGAAACTAGAATATATTTCGCAGATTCTGAAAGTGATTGCGATCGTTAGACTCTTTTAGTTGCTTGGGAATCGTCGTTTGAAGATGGGCATGTGAAACTCGGAAAAAAATTTTGAGAGCGTCGGAACGGCTGCCGAAAGTCTGCGTAAAAAGGCCCCCCGGGCCAAAAGTTTCACCGTGCAAAATTCCCGATGGTGTTATTATGAAACTAGAATATATTTCGCAGATTCTGAAAGTGATTGCGATCGTTAGACTCTTTTAGTTGCTTGGGAATCGTCGTTTGAAGATGGGCATGTGAAACTCGAAAAAAATTTTCGGAGCGTAGGAACGGCTGCCGAAGGTCTGCGTAAAAAGGCCCCCCGGGCCAAAAGTTTCACCGTGCAAAATTCCCGATGGTGTTATTATGAAACTAGGATATATTTCGCAGATTCTGTAAGTGATTGCGATCGTTAGACTCTTTTAGTTGCTTGGGAATCGTCGTTTGAAGATGGGCATGTGAAACTCGAAAAAAATTTTCGGAGCGTAGGAACGGCTGCCGAAGGTCTGCGTAAAAAGGCCCCCCGGGCCAAAAGTTTCACCGTGCAAAATTCCCGATGGTGTTATTATGAAACTAGGATATATTTCGCAGATTCTGTAAGTGATTGCGATCGTTAGACTCTTTTAGTTGCTTGGGAATCGTCGTTTGAAGATGGGCATGTGAAACTCGGAAAAAAATTTTGAGAGCGTCGGAACGGCTGCCGAAAGTCTGCGTAAAAAGGCCCCCCGGGCCAAAAGTTTCACCGTGCAAAATTCCCGATGGTGTTATTATGAAACTAGAATATATTTCGCAGATTCTGTAAGTGATTGCGATCGTTAGACTCTTTTAGTTGCTTGGGAATCGTCGTTTGAAGATGGGCATGTGAAACTCGAAAAAAATTTTCGGAGCGTAGGAACGGCTGCCGAAGGTCTGCGTAAAAAGGCCCCCCGGGCCAAAAGTTTCACCGTGCAAAATTCCCGATGGTGTTATTATGAAACTAGGATATATTTCGCAGATTCTGTAAGTGATTGCGATCGTTAGACTCTTTTAGTTGCTTGGGAATCGTCGTTTGAAGATGGGCATGTGAAACTCGGAAAAAAATTTTGAGAGCGTCGGAACGGCTGCCGAAAGTCTGCGTAAAAAGGCCCCCCGGGCCAAAAGTTTCACCGTGCAAAATTCCCGATGGTGTTATTATGAAACTAGAATATATTTCGCAGATTCTGTAAGTGATTGCGATCGTTAGACTCTTTTAGTTGCTTGGGAATCGTCGTTTGAAGATGGGCATGTGAAACTCGAAAAAAATTTTCGGAGCGTAGGAACGGCTGCCGAAGGTCTGCGTAAAAAGGCCCCCCGGGCCAAAAGTTTCACCGTGCAAAATTCCCGATGGTGTTATTATGAAACTAGGATATATTTCGCAGATTCTGTAAGTGATTGCGATCGTTAGACTCTTTTAGTTGCTTGGGAATCGTCGTTTGAAGATGGGCATGTGAAACTCGAAAAAAATTTTGAGAGCGTAGGAACGGCTGCCAAAAGTCTGCGTAAAAAGGCCCCCCGGGCCAAAAGTTTCACCGTGCAAAATTCCCGATGGTGTTATTATGAAACTAGAATATATTTCGCAGATTCTGATAGTGATTGCGATCGTTAGACTCTTTTAGTTGCTTGGGAATCGTCGTTTGAAGATGGGCATGTGAAACTCGAAAAAAATTTTCGGAGCGTAGGAACGGCTGCTGAAGGTCTGCGTAAAAAGGCCCCCCGGGCCAAAAGTTTCACCGTGCAAAATTCCCGATGGTGTTATTATGAAACTAGAATTTATTTCGCAGATTCTGAAAGTGATTGCGATCGTTAGACTCTTTTAGTTGCTTGGGAATCGTCGTTTGAAGATGGGCATGTGAAACTCGGAAAAAAATTTTGAGAGCGTCGGAACGGCTGCCGGAAGTCTGCGTAAAAAGGCCCCCCGGGCCAAAAGTTTCACCGTGCAAAATTCCCGATGGTGTTATTATGAAACTAGAATATATTTCGCAGATTCTGAAAGTGATTGCGATCGTTAGACTCTTTTAGTTGCTTGGGAATCGTCGTTTGAAGATGGGCATGTGAAACTCGGAAAAAAATTTTGAGAGCGTCGGAACGGCTGCCGAAAGTCTGCGTAAAAAGGCCCCCCGGGCCAAAAGTTTCACCGTGCAAAATTCCCGATGGTGTTATTATGAAACTAGAATATATTTCGCAGATTCTGAAAGTGATTGCGATCGTTAGACTCTTTTAGTTGCTTGGGAATCGTCGTTTGAAGATGGGCATGTGAAACTCGAAAAAAATTTTCGGAGCGTAGGAACGGCTGCCGAAGGTCTGCGTAAAAAGGCCCCCCGGGCCAAAAGTTTCACCGTGCAAAATTCCCGATGGTGTTATTATGAAACTAGGATATATTTCGCAGATTCTGTAAGTGATTGCGATCGTTAGACTCTTTTAGTTGCTTGGGAATCGTCGTTTGAAGATGGGCATGTGAAACTCGGAAAAAAATTTTGAGAGCGTCGGAACGGCTGCCGAAAGTCTGCGTAAAAAGGCCCCCCGGGCCAAAAGTTTCACCGTGCAAAATTCCCGATGGTGTTATTATGAAACTAGAATATATTTCGCAGATTCTGTAAGTGATTGCGATCGTTAGACTCTTTTAGTTGCTTGGGAATCGTCGTTTGAAGATGGGCATGTGAAACTCGAAAAAAATTTTCGGAGCGTAGGAACAGCTGCCGAAGGTCTGCGTAAAAAGGCCCCCCGGGCCAAAAGTTTCACCGTGCAAAATTCCGGATGGTGTTATTATGAAACTAGAATATATTTCGCAGATTCTGAAAGTGATTGCGATCGTTAGACTCTTTTAGTTGCTTGGGAATCGTCGTTTGAAGATGGGCATGTGAAACTCGGAAAAAAATTTTGAGAGCGTCGGAACGGCTGCCGAAAGTCTGCGTAAAAAGGCCCCCCGGGCCAAAAGTTTCACCGTGCAAAATTCCCGATGGTGTTATTATGAAACTAGAATTTATTTCGCAGATTCTGAAAGTGATTGCGATCGTTAGACTCTTTTAGTTGCTTGGGAATCGTCGTTTGAAGATGGGCATGTGAAACTCGGAAAAAAATTTTGAGAGCGTCGGAACGGCTGCCGAAAGTCTGCGTAAAAAGGCCCCCCGGGCCAAAAGTTTCACCGTGCAAAATTCCCGATGGTGTTATTATGAAACTAGAATATATTTCGCAGATTCTGAAAGTGATTGCGATCGTTAGACTCTTTTAGTTGCTTGGGAATCGTCGTTTGAAGATGGGCATGTGAAACTCGAAAAAAATTTTCGGAGCGTAGGAACGGCTGCCGAAGGTCTGCGTAAAAAGGCCCCCCGGGCCAAAAGTTTCACCGTGCAAAATTCCCGATGGTGTTATTATGAAACTAGAATTTATTTCGCAGATTCTGAAAGTGATTGCGATCGTTAGACTCTTTCAGTTGCTTGGGAATCGTCGTTTGAAGATGGGCATGTGAAACTCGGAAAAAAATTTTGAGAGCGTCGGAACGGCTGCCGAAAGTCTGCGTAAAAAGGCCCCCCGGGCCAAAAGTTTCACCGTGCAAAATTCCCGATGGTGTTATTATGAAACTAGAATATATTTCGCAGATTCTGAAAGTGATTGCGATCGTTAGACTCTTTTAGTTGCTTGGGAATCGTCGTTTGAAGATGGGCATGTGAAACTCGGAAAAAATTTTTGAGAGCGTCGGAACGGCTGCCGAAAGTCTGCGTAAAAAGGCCCCCCGGGCCAAAAGTTTCACCGTGCAAAATTCCCGATGGTGTTATTATGAAACTAGAATATATTTCGCAGATTCTGAAAGTGATTGCGATCGTTAGACTCTTTTAGTTGCTTGGGAATCGTCGTTTGAAGATGGGCATGTGAAACTCGAAAAAAATTTTCGGAGCGTAGGAACGGCTGCCGAAGGTCTGCGTAAAAAGGCCCCCCGGGCCAAAAGTTTCACCGTGCAAAATTCCCGATGGTGTTATTATGAAACTAGAATATATTTCGCAGATTCTGTAAGTGATTGCGATCGTTAGACTCTTTTAGTTGCTTGGGAATCGTCGTTTGAAGATGGGCATGTGAAACTCGGAAAAAAATTTTGAGAGCGTCGGAACGGCTGCCGAAAGTCTGCGTAAAAAGGCCCCCCGGGCCAAAAGTTTCACCGTGCAAAATTCCCGATGGTGTTATTATGAAACTAGAATATATTTCGCAGATTCTGAAAGTGATTGCGATCGTTAGACTCTTTTAGTTGCTTGGGAATCGTCGTTTGAAGATGGGCATGTGAAACTCGAAAAAAATTTTCGGAGCGTAGGAACAGCTGCCGAAGGTCTGCGTAAAAAGGCCCCCCGGGCCAAAAGTTTCACCGTGCAAAATTCCGGATGGTGTTATTATGAAACTAGAATATATTTCGCAGATTCTGAAAGTGATTGCGATCGTTAGACTCTTTTAGTTGCTTGGGAATCGTCGTTTGAAGATGGGCATGTGAAACTCGGAAAAAAATTTTGAGAGCGTCGGAACGGCTGCCGAAAGTCTGCGTAAAAAGGCCCCCCGGGCCAAAAGTTTCACCGTGCAAAATTCCCGATGGTGTTATTATGAAACTAGAATTTATTTCGCAGATTCTGAAAGTGATTGCGATCGTTAGACTCTTTTAGTTGCTTGGGAATCGTCGTTTGAAGATGGGCATGTGAAACTCGGAAAAAAATTTTGAGAGCGTCGGAACGGCTGCCGAAAGTCTGCGTAAAAAGGCCCCCCGGGCCAAAAGTTTCACCGTGCAAAATTCCCGATGGTGTTATTATGAAACTAGAATATATTTCGCAGATTCTGAAAGTGATTGCGATCGTTAGACTCTTTTAGTTGCTTGGGAATCGTCGTTTGAAGATGGGCATGTGAAACTCGAAAAAAATTTTCGGAGCGTAGGAACGGCTGCCGAAGGTCTGCGTAAAAAGGCACCCCGGGCCAAAAGTTTCACCGTGCAAAATTCCCGATGGTGTTATTATGAAACTAGAATTTATTTCGCAGATTCTGAAAGTGATTGCGATCGTTAGACTCTTTTAGTTGCTTGGGAATCGTCGTTTGAAGATGGGCATGTGAAACTCGGAAAAAAATTTTGAGAGCGTCGGAACGGCTGCCGAAAGTCTGCGTAAAAAGGCCCCCCGGGCCAAACGTTTCACCGTGCAAAATTCCCGATGGTGTTATTATGAAACTAGAATATATTTCGCAGATTCTGAAAGTGATTGCGATCGTTAGACTCTTTTAGTTGCTTGGGAATCGTCGTTTGAAGATGGGCATGTGAAACTCGGAAAAAAATTTTGAGAGCGTCGGAACGGCTGCCGAAAGTCTGCGTAAAAAGGCCCCCCGGGCCAAAAGTTTCACCGTGCAAAATTCCCGATGGTGTTATTATGAAACTAGAATATATTTCGCAGATTCTGAAAGTGATTGCGATCGTTAGACTCTTTTAGTTGCTTGGGAATCGTCGTTTGAAGATGGGCATGTGAAACTCGAAAAAAATTTTCGGAGCGTAGGAACAGCTGCCGAAGGTCTGCGTAAAAAGGCCCCCCGGGCCAAAAGTTTCACCGTGCAAAATTCCGGATGGTGTTATTATGAAACTAGAATATATTTCGCAGATTCTGAAAGTGATTGCGATCGTTAGACTCTTTTAGTTGCTTGGGAATCGTCGTTTGAAGATGGGCATGTGAAACTCGGAAAAAAATTTTGAGAGCGTCGGAACGGCTGCCGAAAGTCTGCGTAAAAAGGCCCCCCGGGCCAAAAGTTTCACCGTGCAAAATTCCCGATGGTGTTATTATGAAACTAGAATTTATTTCGCAGATTCTGAAAGTGATTGCGATCGTTAGACTCTTTTAGTTGCTTGGGAATCGTCGTTTGAAGATGGGCATGTGAAACTCGGAAAAAAATTTTGAGAGCGTCGGAACGGCTGCCGAAAGTCTGCGTAAAAAGGCCCCCCGGGCCAAAAGTTTCACCGTGCAAAATTCCCGATGGTGTTATTATGAAACTAGAATATATTTCGCAGATTCTGAAAGTGATTGCGATCGTTAGACTCTTTTAGTTGCTTGGGAATCGTCGTTTGAAGATGGGCATGTGAAACTCGAAAAAAATTTTCGGAGCGTAGGAACGGCTGCCGAAGGTCTGCGTAAAAAGGCACCCCGGGCCAAAAGTTTCACCGTGCAAAATTCCCGATGGTGTTATTATGAAACTAGAATTTATTTCGCAGATTCTGAAAGTGATTGCGATCGTTAGACTCTTTTAGTTGCTTGGGAATCGTCGTTTGAAGATGGGCATGTGAAACTCGGAAAAAAATTTTGAGAGCGTCGGAACGGCTGCCGAAAGTCTGCGTAAAAAGGCCCCCCGGGCCAAACGTTTCACCGTGCAAAATTCCCGATGGTGTTATTATGAAACTAGAATATATTTCGCAGATTCTGAAAGTGATTGC
Organism: Salticus scenicus; assembly: GCA_963930645.1. Taxonomy (NCBI): domain Eukaryota; kingdom Metazoa; phylum Arthropoda; class Arachnida; order Araneae; family Salticidae; genus Salticus; species Salticus scenicus. The sequence continues at coordinate 76,040 of CAWVNO010002727.1, forward strand.
GATCGTTAGACTCTTTTAGTTGCTTGGGAATCGTCGTTTGAAGATGGGCATGTGAAACTCGGAAAAAAATTTTGAGAGCGTCGGAACGGCTGCCGAAAGTCTGCGTAAAAAGGCCCCCCGGGCCAAAAGTTTCACCGTGCAAAATTCCCGATGGTGTTATTATGAAACTAGAATATATTTCGCAGATTCTGAAAGTGATTGCGATCGTTAGACTCTTTTAGTTGCTTGGGAATCGTCGTTTGAAGATGGGCATGTGAAACTCGAAAAAAATTTTCGGAGCGTAGGAACGGCTGCCGAAGGTCTGCGTAAAAAGGCCCCCCGGGCCAAAAGTTTCACCGTGCAAAATTCCCGATGGTGTTATTATGAAACTAGAATATATTTCGCAGATTCTGTAAGTGATTGCGATCGTTAGACTCTTTTAGTTGCTTGGGAATCGTCGTTTGAAGATGGGCATGTGAAACTCGGAAAAAAATTTTGAGAGCGTCGGAACGGCTGCCGAAAGTCTGCGTAAAAAGGCCCCCCGGGCCAAAAGTTTCACCGTGCAAAATTCCCGATGGTGTTATTATGAAACTAGAATATATTTCGCAGATTCTGAAAGTGATTGCGATCGTTAGACTCTTTTAGTTGCTTGGGAATCGTCGTTTGAAGATGGGCATGTGAAACTCGAAAAAAATTTTCGGAGCGCAGGAACAGCTGCCGAAGGTCTGCGTAAAAAGGCCCCCCGGGCCAAAAGTTTCACCGTGCAAAATTCCCGATGGTGTTATTATGAAACTAGAATATATTTCGCAGATTCTGAACGTGATTGCGATCGTTAGACTCTTTTAGTTGCTTGGGAATCGTCGTTTGAAGATGGGCATATGAAACTCGGAAAAAAATTTTGAGAGTGTCGGAACGGCTGCCGAAAGTCTGCGTAAAAAGGCCCCCCGGGCCAAAAGTTTCACCGTGCAAAATTCCCGATGGTGTTATTATGAAACTAGAATATATTTCGCAGATTCTGAAAGTGATTGCGATCGTTAGACTCTTTTAGTTGCTTGGGAATCGTCGTTTGAAGATGGGCATGTGAAACTCGAAAAAAATTTTCGGAGCGTAGGAACGGCTGCCGAAGGTCTGCGTAAAAAGGCCCCCCGGGCCAAAAGTTTCACCGTGCAAAATTCCCGATGGTGTTATTATGAAACTAGAATATATTTCGCAGATTCTGTAAGTGATTGCGATCGTTAGACTCTTTTAGTTGCTTGGGAATCGTCGTTTGAAGATGGGCATGTGAAACTCGGAAAAAAATTTTGAGAGCGTAGGAACGGCTGCCAAAAGTCTGCGTAAAAAGGCCCCCCGGGCCAAAAGTTTCACCGTGCAAAATTCCCGATGGTGTTATTATGAAACTAGAATATATTTCGCAGATTCTGATAGTGATTGCGATCGTTAGACTCTTTTAGTTGCTTGGGAATCGTCGTTTGAAGATGGGCATGTGAAACTCGAAAAAAATTTTCGGAGCGTAGGAACGGCTGCTGAAGGTCTGCGTAAAAAGGCCCCCCGGGCCAAAAGTTTCACCGTGCAAAATTCCCGATGGTGTTATTATGAAACTAGAATTTATTTCGCAGATTCTGAAAGTGATTGCGATCGTTAGACTCTTTTAGTTGCTTGGGAATCGTCGTTTGAAGATGGGCATGTGAAACTCGGAAAAAAATTTTGAGAGCGTCGGAACGGCTGCCGAAAGTCTGCGTAAAAAGGCCCCCCGGGCCAAAAGTTTCACCGTGCAAAATTCCCGATGGTGTTATTATGAAACTAGAATATATTTCGCAGATTCTGAAAGTGATTGCGATCGTTAGACTCTTTTAGTTGCTTGGGAATCGTCGTTTGAAGATGGGCATGTGAAACTCGGAAAAAAATTTTGAGAGCGTCGGAACGGCTGCCGAAAGTCTGCGTAAAAAGGCCCCCCGGGCCAAAAGTTTCACCGTGCAAAATTCCCGATGGTGTTATTATGAAACTAGAATATATTTCGCAGATTCTGAAAGTGATTGCGATCGTTAGACTCTTTTAGTTGCTTGGGAATCGTCGTTTGAAGATGGGCATGTGAAACTCGAAAAAAATTTTCGGAGCGTAGGAACAGCTGCCGAAGGTCTGCGTAAAAAGGCCCCCCGGGCCAAACGTTTCACCGTGCAAAATTCCCGATGGTGTTATTATGAAACTAGAATATATTTCGCAGATTCTGAAAGTGATTGCGATCGTTAGACTCTTTTAGTTGCTTGGGAATCGTCGTTTGAAGATGGGCATGTGAAACTCGGAAAAAAATTTTGAGAGCGTCGGAACGGCTGCCGAAAGTCTGCTTAAAAACGCCCCCCGGGCCAAAAGTTTCACCGTGCAAAATTCCCGATGGTGTTATTATGAAACTAGAATATATTTCGCAGATTCTGAAAGTGATTGCGATCGTTAGACTCTTTTAGTTGCTTGGGAATCGTCGTTTGAAGATGGGCATGTGAAACTCGAAAAAAATTTTCGGAGCGTAGGAACGGCTGCCGAAGGTCTGCGTAAAAAGGCCCCCCGGGCCAAAAGTTTCACCGTGCAAAATTCCCGATGGTGTTATTATGAAACTAGAATATATTTCGCAGATTCTGAAAGTGATTGCGATCGTTAGACTTTTTAGTTGCTCTGGAATGGTTGTTTGAAGATGGGCATGTGAAACTCGGAAAAAAATTTTGAGAGCGTCGGAACAGCTGCGGAAAGTCTGCGTAAAAAGGCCCCCCGGGCCAAAAGTTTCACCGTGCAAAATTCCCGATGGTGTTATTATGAAACTAGAATATATTTCGCAGATTCTGAAAGTGATTGCGATCGTTAGACTATTTTAGTTGCTTGGGAATCGTCGTTTGAAGATGGGCATGTGAAACTCGAAAAACATTTTCGGAGCGTAGGAACGGCTGCCGAAGGTCTGCGTAAAAAGGCCCCCCGGGCCAAAAGTTTCACCGTGCAAAATTCCCGATGGTGTTATTATGAAACTAGAATATATTTCGCAGATTCTGAAAGTGATTGCGATCGTTAGACTCTTTTAGTTGCTTGGGAATCGTCGTTTGAAGATGGGCATGTGAAACTCGGAAAAAAATTTTGAGAGCGTCGGAACGGCTGCCGAAAGTCTGCGTAAAAAGGCCCCCCGGGCCAAAAGTTTCACCGTGCAAAATTCCCGATGGTGTTATTATGAAACTAGAATATATTTCGCAGATTCTGAAAGTGATTGCGATCGTTAGACTCTTTTAGTTGCTTGGGAATCGTCGTTTGAAGATGGGCATGTGAAACTCGGAAAAAAATTTTGAGAGCGTCGGAACGGCTGCCGAAAGTCTGCGTAAAAAGGCCCCCCGGGCCAAAAGTTTCACCGTGCAAAATTCCCGATGGTGTTATTATGAAACTAGAATATATTTCGCAGATTCTGATAGTGATTGCGATCGTTAGACTCTTTTAGTTGCTTGGGAATCGTCGTTTGAAGATGGGCATGTGAAACTCGAAAAAAATTTTCGGAGCGTAGGAACGGCTGCTGAAGGTCTGCGTAAAAAGGCCCCCCGGGCCAAAAGTTTCACCGTGCTAAATTTCCGATGGTGTTATTATGAAACTAGAATTTATTTCGCAGATTCTGAAAGTGATTGCGATCGTTAGACTCTTTTAGTTGCTTGGGAATCGTCGTTTGAAGATGGGCATGTGAAACTCGGAAAAAAATTTTGAGAGCGTCGGAACAGCTGCCGAAAGTCTGCGTAAAAAGGCCCCCGGGCCAAAAGTTTCACCGTGCAAAATTCCCGATGGTGTTATTATGAAACTAGAATATATTTCGCAGATTCTGAAAGTGATTGCGATCGTTAGACTCTTTTAGTTGCTTGGGAATCGTCGTTTGAAGATGGGCATGTGAAACTCGGAAGAAAATTTTGAGAGCGTCGGAACGGCTGCCGAAAGTCTGCGTAAAAAGGCCCCCCGGGCCAAAAGTTTCACCGTGCAAAATTCCCGATGGTGTTATTATGAAACTAGAATATATTTCGCAGATTCTGAAAGTGATTGCGATCGTTAGACTCTTTTAGTTGCTTGGGAATCGTCATTTGAAGATGGGCATGTGAAACTCGAAAAAAATTTTCGGAGCGTAGGAACGGCTGCTGAAGGTCTGCGTAAAAAGGCCCCCCGGGCCAAAAGTTTCACCGTGCAAAATTCCCGATGGTGTTATTATGAAACTAGAATTTATTTCGCAGATTCTGAAAGTGATTGCGATCGTTAGACTCTTTTAGTTGCTTGGGAATCGTCGTTTGAAGATGGGCATGTGAAACTCGGAAAAAAATTTTGAGAGCGTCGGAACGGCTGCCGAAAGTCTGCGTAAAAAGGCCCCCCGGGCCAAAAGTTTCACCGTGCAAAATTCCCGATGGTGTTATTATGAAACTAGAATATATTTCGCAGATTCTGAAAGTGATTGCGATCGTTAGACTCTTTTAGTTGCTTGGGAATCGTCGTTTGAAGATGGGCATGTGAAACTCGGAAAAAAATTTTGAGAGCGTCGGAACGGCTGCCGAAAGTCTGCGTAAAAAGGCCCCCCGGGCCAAAAGTTTCACCGTGCAAAATTCCCGATGGTGTTATTATGAAACTAGAATATATTTCGCAGATTCTGAAAGTGATTGCGATCGTTAGACTCTTTTAGTTGCTTGGGAATCGTCGTTTGAAGATGGGCATGTGAAACTCGGAAAAAAATTTTGAGAGCGTCGGAACGGCTGCCGAAAGTCTGCGTAAAAAGGCCCCCCGGGCCAAAAGTTTCACCGTGCAAAATTCCCGATGGTGTTATTATGAAACTAGAATATATTTCGCAGATTCTGAAAGTGATTGCGATCGTTAGACTCTTTTAGTTGCTTGGGAATCGTCGTTTGAAGATGGGCATGTGAAACTCGAAAAAAATTTTCGGAGCGTAGGAACAGCTGCCGAAGGTCTGCGTAAAAAGGCCCCCCGGGCCAAACGTTTCACCGTGCAAAATTCCCGATGGTGTTATTATGAAACTAGAATATATTTCGCAGATTCTGAAAGTGATTGCGATCGTTAGACTCTTTTAGTTGCTTGGGAATCGTCGTTTGAAGATGGGCATGTGAAACTCGGAAAAAAATTTTGAGAGCGTCGGAACGGCTGCCGAAAGTCTGCTTAAAAACGCCCCCCGGGCCAAAAGTTTCACCGTGCAAAATTCCCGATGGTGTTATTATGAAACTAGAATATATTTCGCAGATTCTGAAAGTGATTGCGATCGTTAGACTCTTTTAGTTGCTTGGGAATCGTCGTTTGAAGATGGGCATGTGAAACTCGAAAAAAAATTTCGGAGCGTAGGAACGGCTGCCGAAGGTCTGCGTAAAAAGGCCCCCCGGGCCAAAAGTTTCACCGTGCAAAATTCCCGATGGTGTTATTATGAAACTAGAATATATTTCGCAGATTCTGAAAGTGATTGCGATCGTTAGACTCTTTTAGTTGCTCTGGAATGGTTGTTTGAAGATGGGCATGTGAAACTCGAAAAAAATTTTCGGAGCGTAGGAACGGCTGCCGAAGGTCTGCGTAAAAAGGCCCCCCGGGCCAAAAGTTTCACCGTGCAAAATTCCCGATGGTGTTATTATGAAACTAGAATATATTTCGCAGATTCTGAAAGTGATTGCGATCGTTAGACTCTTTTAGTTGCTTGGGAATCGTCGTTTGAAGATGGGCATGTGAAACTCGGAAAAAAATTTTGAGAGCGTCGGAACAGCTGCGGAAAGTCTGCGTAAAAAGGCCCCCCGGGCCAAAAGTTTCACCGTGCAAAATTCCCGATGGTGTTATGATGAAACTAGAATATATTTCGCAGATTCTGAAAGTGATTGCGATCGTTAGACTATTTTAGTTGCTTGGGAATCGTCGTTTGAAGATGGGCATGTGAAACTCGAAAAACATTTTCGGAGCGTAGGAACGGCTGCCGAAGGTCTGCGTAAAAAGGCCCCCCGGGCCAAAAGTTTCACCGTGCAAAATTCCCGATGGTGTTATTATGAAACTAGAATATATTTCGCAGATTCTGAAAGTGATTGCGATCGTTAGACTCTTTTAGTTGCTTGGGAATCGTCGTTTGAAGATGGGCATGTGAAACTCGGAAAAAAATTTTGAGAGCGTCGGAACGGCTGCCGAAAGTCTGCGTAAAAAGGCCCCCCGGGCCAAAAGTTTCACCGTGCAAAATTCCCGATGGTGTTATTATGAAACTAGAATATATTTCGCAGATTCTGAAAGTGATTGCGATCGTTAGACTCTTTTAGTTGCTTGGGAATCGTCGTTTGAAGATGGGCATGTGAAACTCGGAAAAAAATTTTGAGAGCGTCGGAACGGCTGCCGAAAGTCTGCGTAAAAAGGCCCCCCGGGCCAAAAGTTTCACCGTGCAAAATTCCCGATGGTGTTATTATGAAACTAGAATATATTTCGCAGATTCTGATAGTGATTGCGATCGTTAGACTCTTTTAGTTGCTTGGGAATCGTCGTTTGAAGATGGGCATGTGAAACTCGAAAAAAATTTTCGGAGCGTAGGAACGGCTGCTGAAGGTCTGCGTAAAAAGGCCCCCCGGGCCAAAAGTTTCACCGTGCTAAATTTCCGATGGTGTTATTATGAAACTAGAATTTATTTCGCAGATTCTGAAAGTGATTGCGATCGTTAGACTCTTTTAGTTGCTTGGGAATCGTCGTTTGAAGATGGGCATGTGAAACTCGGAAAAAAATTTTGAGAGCGTCGGAACAGCTGCCGAAAGTCTGCGTAAAAAGGCCCCCGGGCCAAAAGTTTCACCGTGCAAAATTCCCGATGGTGTTATTATGAAACTAGAATATATTTCGCAGATTCTGAAAGTGATTGCGATCGTTAGACTCTTTTAGTTGCTTGGGAATCGTCGTTTGAAGATGGGCATGTGAAACTCGGAAGAAAATTTTGAGAGCGTCGGAACGGCTGCCGAAAGTCTGCGTAAAAAGGCCCCCCGGGCCAAAAGTTTCACCGTGCAAAATTCCCGATGGTGTTATTATGAAACTAGAATATATTTCGCAGATTCTGAAAGTGATTGCGATCGTTAGACTCTTTTAGTTGCTTGGGAATCGTCATTTGAAGATGGGCATGTGAAACTCGAAAAAAATTTTCGGAGCGTAGGAACGGCTGCTGAAGGTCTGCGTAAAAAGGCCCCCCGGGCCAAAAGTTTCACCGTGCAAAATTCCCGATGGTGTTATTATGAAACTAGAATTTATTTCGCAGATTCTGAAAGTGATTGCGATCGTTAGACTCTTTTAGTTGCTTGGGAATCGTCGTTTGAAGATGGGCATGTGAAACTCGGAAAAAAATTTTGAGAGCGTCGGAACGGCTGCCGAAAGTCTGCGTAAAAAGGCCCCCCGGGCCAAAAGTTTCACCGTGCAAAATTCCCGATGGTGTTATTATGAAACTAGAATATATTTCGCAGATTCTGAAAGTGATTGCGATCGTTAGACTCTTTTAGTTGCTTGGGAATCGTCGTTTGAAGATGGGCATGTGAAACTCGGAAAAAAATTTTGAGAGCGTCGGAACGGCTGCCGAAAGTCTGCGTAAAAAGGCCCCCCGGGCCAAAAGTTTCACCGTGCAAAATTCCCGATGGTGTTATTATGAAACTAGAATATATTTCGCAGATTCTGAAAGTGATTGCGATCGTTAGACTCTTTTAGTTGCTTGGGAATCGTCGTTTGAAGATGGGCATGTGAAACTCGGAAAAAAATTTTGAGAGCGTCGGAACGGCTGCCGAAAGTCTGCGTAAAAAGGCCCCCCGGGCCAAAAGTTTCACCGTGCAAAATTCCCGATGGTGTTATTATGAAACTAGAATATATTTCGCAGATTCTGATAGTGATTGCGATCGTTAGACTCTTTTAGTTGCTTGGGAATCGTCGTTTGAAGATGGGCATGTGAAACTCGAAAAAAATTTTCGGAGCGTAGGAACGGCTGCTGAAGGTCTGCGTAAAAAGGCCCCCCGGGCCAAAAGTTTCACCGTGCTAAATTTCCGATGGTGTTATTATGAAACTAGAATATATTTCGCAGATTCTGAAAGTGATTGCGATCGTTAGACTCTTTTAGTTGCTTGGGAATCGTCGTTTGAAGATGGGCATGTGAAACTCGGAAAAAAATTTTGAGAGCGTCGGAACGGCTGCCGGAGGTCTGCGTAAAAAGGCCCCCCGGGCCAAATGTTTCACCGTGCAAAATTCCCGATGGTGTTATTATGAAACTAGAATATATTTCGCAGATTCTGAAAGTGATTGCGATCGTTAGACTCTTTTAGTTGCTTGGGAATCGTCGTTTGAAGATGGGCATGTCAAACTCGAAAAAAATTTTCGGAGCGTAGGAACGGCTGCCGAAGGTCTGCGTAAAAAGGCCCCCCGGGCCAAAAGTTTCACCGTGCAAAATTCCCGATGGTGTTATTATGAAACTAGAATATATTTCGCAGATTCTGAAAGTGATTGCGATCGTTAGACTCTTTTAGTTGCTTGGGAATCGTCGTTTGAAGATGGGCATGTGAAACTCGGAAAAAAATTTTGAGAGCGTCGGAACGGCTGCCGAAAGTTTGCGTAAAAAGGCCCCCCGGGCCAAAAGTTTCACCGTGCAAAATTCCCGATGGTGTTATTATGAAACTAGAATTTCGCAGATTCTGAAAGTGATTGCGATCGTTAGACTCTTTTAGTTGCTTGGGAATCGTCGTTTGAAGATGGGCATGTGAAACTCGGAAAAAAATTTTGAGAGCGTAGGAACGGCTGCCGAAAGTCTGCGTAAAAAGGCCCCCCGGGCCAAAAGTTTCACCGTGCAAAATTCCCGATGGTGTTATTATGAAACTAGAATATATTTCGCAGATTCTGAAAGTGATTGCGATCGTTAGACTCTTTTAGTTGCTTGGGAATCGTCGTTTGAAGATGGGCATGTGAAACTCGAAAAAAATTTTCGGAGCGTAGGAACGGCTGCCGAAGGTCTGCGTAAAAAGGCCCCCCGGGCCAAAAGTTTCACCGTGCAAAATTCCCGATGGTGTTATTATGAAACTAGAATATATTTCGCAGATTCTGAAAGTGATTGCGATCGTTAGACTCTTTTAGTTGCTTGGGAATCGTCGTTTGAAGATGGGCATGTGAAACTCGGAAAAAAATTTTGAGAGCGTCGGAACGGCTGCCGAAAGTCTGCGTAAAAAGGCCCCCCGGGCCAAAAGTTTCACCGTGCAAAATTCCCGATGGTGTTATTATGAAACTAGAATATATTTCGCAGATTCTGAAAGTGATTGCGATCGTTAGACTCTTTTAGTTGCTTGGGAATCGTCGTTTGAAGATGGGCATGTGAAACTCGAAAAAAATTTTCGGAGCGTAGGAACGGCTGCCGAAGGTCTGCGTAAAAAGGCCCCCCGGGCCAAAAGTTTCACCGTGCAAAATTCCCGATGGTGTTATTATGAAACTAGAATATATTTCGCAGATTCTGAACGTGATTGCGATCGTTAGACTCTTTTAGTTGCTTGGGAATCGTCGTTTGAAGATGGGCATATGAAACTCGGAAAAAAATTTTGAGAGTGTCGGAACGGCTGCCGAAAGTCTGCGTAAAAAGGCCCCCCGGGCCAAAAGTTTCACCGTGCAAAATTCCCGATGGTGTTATTATGAAACTAGAATATATTTCGCAGATTCTGAAAGTGATTGCGATCGTTAGACTCTTTTAGTTGCTTGGGAATCGTCGTTTGAAGATGGGCATGTGAAACTCGAAAAAAATTTTCGGAGCGTAGGAACGGCTGCCGAAGGTCTGCGTAAAAAGGCCCCCCGGGCCAAAAGTTTCACCGTGCAAAATTCCCGATGGTGTTATTATGAAACTAGAATATATTTCGCAGATTCTGTAAGTGATTGCGATCGTTAGACTCTTTTAGTTGCTTGGGAATCGTCGTTTGAAGATGGGCATGTGAAACTCGGAAAAAAATTTTGAGAGCGTAGGAACGGCTGCCAAAAGTCTGCGTAAAAAGGCCCCCCGGGCCAAAAGTTTCACCGTGCAAAATTCCCGATGGTGTTATTATGAAACTAGAATATATTTCGCAGATTCTGATAGTGATTGCGATCGTTAGACTCTTTTAGTTGCTTGGGAATCGTCGTTTGAAGATGGGCATGTGAAACTCGAAAAAAATTTTCGGAGCGTAGGAACGGCTGCTGAAGGTCTGCGTAAAAAGGCCCCCCGGGCCAAAAGTTTCACCGTGCAAAATTCCCGATGGTGTTATTATGAAACTAGAATTTATTTCGCAGATTCTGAAAGTGATTGCGATCGTTAGACTCTTTTAGTTGCTTGGGAATCGTCGTTTGAAGATGGGCATGTGAAACTCGGAAAAAAATTTTGAGAGCGTCGGAACGGCTGCCGAAAGTCTGCGTAAAAAGGCCCCCCGGGCCAAAAGTTTCACCGTGCAAAATTCCCGATGGTGTTATTATGAAACTAGAATATATTTCGCAGATTCTGAAAGTGATTGCGATCGTTAGACTCTTTTAGTTGCTTGGGAATCGTCGTTTGAAGATGGGCATGTGAAACTCGGAAAAAAATTTTGAGAGCGTCGGAACGGCTGCCGAAAGTCTGCGTAAAAAGGCCCCCCGGGCCAAAAGTTTCACCGTGCAAAATTCCCGATGGTGTTATTATGAAACTAGAATATATTTCGCAGATTCTGAAAGTGATTGCGATCGTTAGACTCTTTTAGTTGCTTGGGAATCGTCGTTTGAAGATGGGCATGTGAAACTCGAAAAAAATTTTCGGAGCGTAGGAACAGCTGCCGAAGGTCTGCGTAAAAAGGCCCCCCGGGCCAAACGTTTCACCGTGCAAAATTCCCGATGGTGTTATTATGAAACTAGAATATATTTCGCAGATTCTGAAAGTGATTGCGATCGTTAGACTCTTTTAGTTGCTTGGGAATCGTCGTTTGAAGATGGGCATGTGAAACTCGGAAAAAAATTTTGAGAGCGTCGGAACGGCTGCCGAAAGTCTGCTTAAAAACGCCCCCCGGGCCAAAAGTTTCACCGTGCAAAATTCCCGATGGTGTTATTATGAAACTAGAATATATTTCGCAGATTCTGAAAGTGATTGCGATCGTTAGACTCTTTTAGTTGCTTGGGAATCGTCGTTTGAAGATGGGCATGTGAAACTCGAAAAAAATTTTCGGAGCGTAGGAACGGCTGCCGAAGGTCTGCGTAAAAAGGCCCCCCGGGCCAAAAGTTTCACCGTGCAAAATTCCCGATGGTGTTATTATGAAACTAGAATATATTTCGCAGATTCTGAAAGTGATTGCGATCGTTAGACTCTTTTAGTTGCTCTGGAATGGTTGTTTGAAGATGGGCATGTGAAACTCGAAAAAAATTTTCGGAGCGTAGGAACGGCTGCCGAAGGTCTGCGTAAAAAGGCCCCCCGGGCCAAAAGTTTCACCGTGCAAAATTCCCGATGGTGTTATTATGAAACTAGAATATATTTCGCAGATTCTGAAAGTGATTGCGATCGTTAGACTCTTTTAGTTGCTTGGGAATCGTCGTTTGAAGATGGGCATGTGAAACTCGGAAAAAAATTTTGAGAGCGTCGGAACAGCTGCGGAAAGTCTGCGTAAAAAGGCCCCCCGGGCCAAAAGTTTCACCGTGCAAAATTCCCGATGGTGTTATTATGAAACTAGAATATATTTCGCAGATTCTGAAAGTGATTGCGATCGTTAGACTATTTTAGTTGCTTGGGAATCGTCGTTTGAAGATGGGCATGTGAAACTCGAAAAACATTTTCGGAGCGTAGGAACGGCTGCCGAAGGTCTGCGTAAAAAGGCCCCCCGGGCCAAAAGTTTCACCGTGCAAAATTCCCGATGGTGTTATTATGAAACTAGAATATATTTCGCAGATTCTGAAAGTGATTGCGATCGTTAGACTCTTTTAGTTGCTTGGGAATCGTCGTTTGAAGATGGGCATGTGAAACTCGGAAAAAAATTTTGAGAGCGTCGGAACGGCTGCCGAAAGTCTGCGTAAAAAGGCCCCCCGGGCCAAAAGTTTCACCGTGCAAAATTCCCGATGGTGTTATTATGAAACTAGAATATATTTCGCAGATTCTGAAAGTGATTGCGATCGTTAGACTCTTTTAGTTGCTTGGGAATCGTCGTTTGAAGATGGGCATGTGAAACTCGGAAAAAAATTTTGAGAGCGTCGGAACGGCTGCCGAAAGTCTGCGTAAAAAGGCCCCCCGGGCCAAAAGTTTCACCGTGCAAAATTCCCGATGGTGTTATTATGAAACTAGAATATATTTCGCAGATTCTGATAGTGATTGCGATCGTTAGACTCTTTTAGTTGCTTGGGAATCGTCGTTTGAAGATGGGCATGTGAAACTCGAAAAAAATTTTCGGAGCGTAGGAACGGCTGCTGAAGGTCTGCGTAAAAAGGCCCCCCGGGCCAAAAGTTTCACCGTGCTAAATTTCCGATGGTGTTATTATGAAACTAGAATTTATTTCGCAGATTCTGAAAGTGATTGCGATCGTTAGACTCTTTTAGTTGCTTGGGAATCGTCGTTTGAAGATGGGCATGTGAAACTCGGAAAAAAATTTTGAGAGCGTCGGAACAGCTGCCGAAAGTCTGCGTAAAAAGGCCCCCGGGCCAAATGTTTCACCGTGCAAAATTCCCGATGGTGTTATTATGAAACTAGAATATATTTCGCAGATTCTGAAAGTGATTGCGATCGTTAGACTCTTTTAGTTGCTTGGGAATCGTCGTTTGAAGATGGGCATGTGAAACTCGGAAGAAAATTTTGAGAGCGTCGGAACGGCTGCCGAAAGTCTGCGTAAAAAGGCCCCCCGGGCCAAAAGTTTCACCGTGCAAAATTCCCGATGGTGTTATTATGAAACTAGAATATATTTCGCAGATTCTGAAAGTGATTGCGATCGTTAGACTCTTTTAGTTGCTTGGGAATCGTCATTTGAAGATGGGCATGTGAAACTCGAAAAAAATTTTCGGAGCGTAGGAACGGCTGCTGAAGGTCTGCGTAAAAAGGCCCCCCGGGCCAAAAGTTTCACCGTGCAAAATTCCCGATGGTGTTATTATGAAACTAGAATTTATTTCGCAGATTCTGAAAGTGATTGCGATCGTTAGACTCTTTTAGTTGCTTGGGAATCGTCGTTTGAAGATGGGCATGTGAAACTCGGAAAAAAATTTTGAGAGCGTCGGAACGGCTGCCGAAAGTCTGCGTAAAAAGGCCCCCCGGGCCAAAAGTTTCACCGTGCAAAATTCCCGATGGTGTTATTATGAAACTAGAATATATTTCGCAGATTCTGAAAGTGATTGCGATCGTTAGACTCTTTTAGTTGCTTGGGAATCGTCGTTTGAAGATGGGCATGTGAAACTCGGAAAAAAATTTTGAGAGCGTCGGAACGGCTGCCGAAAGTCTGCGTAAAAAGGCCCCCCGGGCCAAAAGTTTCACCGTGCAAAATTCCCGATGGTGTTATTATGAAACTAGAATATATTTCGCAGATTCTGAAAGTGATTGCGATCGTTAGACTCTTTTAGTTGCTTGGGAATCGTCGTTTGAAGATGGGCATGTGAAACTCGGAAAAAAATTTTGAGAGCGTCGGAACGGCTGCCGAAAGTCTGCGTAAAAAGGCCCCCCGGGCCAAAAGTTTCACCGTGCAAAATTCCCGATGGTGTTATTATGAAACTAGAATATATTTCGCAGATTCTGAAAGTGATTGCGATCGTTAGACTCTTTTAGTTGCTTGGGAATCGTCGTTTGAAGATGGGCATGTGAAACTCGAAAAAAATTTTCGGAGCGTAGGAACAGCTGCCGAAGGTCTGCGTAAAAAGGCCCCCCGGGCCAAACGTTTCACCGTGCAAAATTCCCGATGGTGTTATTATGAAACTAGAATATATTTCGCAGATTCTGAAAGTGATTGCGATCGTTAGACTCTTTTAGTTGCTTGGGAATCGTCGTTTGAAGATGGGCATGTGAAACTCGGAAAAAAATTTTGAGAGCGTCGGAACGGCTGCCGAAAGTCTGCTTAAAAACGCCCCCCGGGCCAAAAGTTTCACCGTGCAAAATTCCCGATGGTGTTATTATGAAACTAGAATATATTTCGCAGATTCTGAAAGTGATTGCGATCGTTAGACTCTTTTAGTTGCTTGGGAATCGTCGTTTGAAGATGGGCATGTGAAACTCGAAAAAAATTTTCGGAGCGTAGGAACGGCTGCCGAAGGTCTGCGTAAAAAGGCCCCCCGGGCCAAAAGTTTCACCGTGCAAAATTCCCGATGGTGTTATTATGAAACTAGAATATATTTCGCAGATTCTGAAAGTGATTGCGATCGTTAGACTCTTTTAGTTGCTCTGGAATGGTTGTTTGAAGATGGGCATGTGAAACTCGAAAAAAATTTTCGGAGCGTAGGAACGGCTGCCGAAGGTCTGCGTAAAAAGGCCCCCCGGGCCAAAAGTTTCACCGTGCAAAATTCCCGATGGTGTTATTATGAAACTAGAATATATTTCGCAGATTCTAAAAGTGATTGCGATCGTTAGACTCTTTTAGTTGCTTGGGAATCGTCGTTTGAAGATGGGCATGTGAAACTCGGAAAAAAATTTTGAGAGCGTCGGAACAGCTGCGGAAAGTCTGCGTAAAAAGGCCCCCCGGGCCAAAAGTTTCACCGTGCAAAATTCCCGATGGTGTTATTATGAAACTAGAATATATTTCGCAGATTCTGAAAGTGATTGCGATCGTTAGACTATTTTAGTTGCTTGGGAATCGTCGTTTGAAGATGGGCATGTGAAACTCGAAAAACATTTTCGGAGCGTAGGAACGGCTGCCGAAGGTCTGCGTAAAAAGGCCCCCCGGGCCAAAAGTTTCACCGTGCAAAATTCCCGATGGTGTTATTATGAAACTAGAATATATTTCGCAGATTCTGAAAGTGATTGCGATCGTTAGACTCTTTTAGTTGCTTGGGAATCGTCGTTTGAAGATGGGCATGTGAAACTCGGAAAAAAATTTTGAGAGCGTCGGAACGGCTGCCGAAAGTCTGCGTAAAAAGGCCCCCCGGGCCAAAAGTTTCACCGTGCAAAATTCCCGATGGTGTTATTATGAAACTAGAATATATTTCGCAGATTCTGAAAGTGATTGCGATCGTTAGACTCTTTTAGTTGCTTGGGAATCGTCGTTTGAAGATGGGCATGTGAAACTCGGAAAAAAATTTTGAGAGCGTCGGAACGGCTGCCGAAAGTCTGCGTAAAAAGGCCCCCCGGGCCAAAAGTTTCACCGTGCAAAATTCCCGATGGTGTTATTATGAAACTAGAATATATTTCGCAGATTCTGATAGTGATTGCGATCGTTAGACTCTTTTAGTTGCTTGGGAATCGTCGTTTGAAGATGGGCATGTGAAACTCGAAAAAAATTTTCGGAGCGTAGGAACGGCTGCTGAAGGTCTGCGTAAAAAGGCCCCCCGGGCCAAAAGTTTCACCGTGCTAAATTTCCGATGGTGTTATTATGAAACTAGAATTTATTTCGCAGATTCTGAAAGTGATTGCGATCGTTAGACTCTTTTAGTTGCTTGGGAATCGTCGTTTGAAGATGGGCATGTGAAACTCGGAAAAAAATTTTGAGAGCGTCGGAACAGCTGCCGAAAGTCTGCGTAAAAAGGCCCCCGGGCCAAAAGTTTCACCGTGCAAAATTCCCGATGGTGTTATTATGAAACTAGAATATATTTCGCAGATTCTGAAAGTGATTGCGATCGTTAGACTCTTTTAGTTGCTTGGGAATCGTCGTTTGAAGATGGGCATGTGAAACTCGGAAGAAAATTTTGAGAGCGTCGGAACGGCTGCCGAAAGTCTGCGTAAAAAGGCCCCCCGGGCCAAAAGTTTCACCGTGCAAAATTCCCGATGGTGTTATTATGAAACTAGAATATATTTCGCAGATTCTGAAAGTGATTGCGATCGTTAGACTCTTTTAGTTGCTTGGGAATCGTCATTTGAAGATGGGCATGTGAAACTCGAAAAAAATTTTCGGAGCGTAGGAACGGCTGCTGAAGGTCTGCGTAAAAAGGCCCCCCGGGCCAAAAGTTTCACCGTGCAAAATTCCCGATGGTGTTATTATGAAACTAGAATTTATTTCGCAGATTCTGAAAGTGATTGCGATCGTTAGACTCTTTTAGTTGCTTGGGAATCGTCGTTTGAAGATGGGCATGTGAAACTCGGAAAAAAATTTTGAGAGCGTCGGAACGGCTGCCGAAAGTCTGCGTAAAAAGGCCCCCCGGGCCAAAAGTTTCACCGTGCAAAATTCCCGATGGTGTTATTATGAAACTAGAATATATTTCGCAGATTCTGAAAGTGATTGCGATCGTTAGACTCTTTTAGTTGCTTGGGAATCGTCGTTTGAAGATGGGCATGTGAAACTCGGAAAAAAATTTTGAGAGCGTCGGAACGGCTGCCGAAAGTCTGCGTAAAAAGGCCCCCCGGGCCAAAAGTTTCACCGTGCAAAATTCCCGATGGTGTTATTATGAAACTAGAATATATTTCGCAGATTCTGAAAGTGATTGCGATCGTTAGACTCTTTTAGTTGCTTGGGAATCGTCGTTTGAAGATGGGCATGTGAAACTCGGAAAAAAATTTTGAGAGCGTCGGAACGGCTGCCGAAAGTCTGCGTAAAAAGGCCCCCCGGGCCAAAAGTTTCACCGTGCAAAATTCCCGATGGTGTTATTATGAAACTAGAATATATTTCGCAGATTCTGATAGTGATTGCGATCGTTAGACTCTTTTAGTTGCTTGGGAATCGTCGTTTGAAGATGGGCATGTGAAACTCGAAAAAAATTTTCGGAGCGTAGGAACGGCTGCTGAAGGTCTGCGTAAAAAGGCCCCCCGGGCCAAAAGTTTCACCGTGCTAAATTTCCGATGGTGTTATTATGAAACTAGAATATATTTCGCAGATTCTGAAAGTGATTGCGATCGTTAGACTCTTTTAGTTGCTTGGGAATCGTCGTTTGAAGATGGGCATGTGAAACTCGGAAAAAAATTTTGAGAGCGTCGGAACGGCTGCCGAAGGTCTGCGTAAAAAGGCCCCCCGGGCCAAATGTTTCACCGTGCAAAATTCCCGATGGTGTTATTATGAAACTAGAATATATTTCGCAGATTCTGAAAGTGATTGCGATCGTTAGACTCTTTTAGTTGCTTGGGAATCGTCGTTTGAAGATGGGCATGTCAAACTCGAAAAAAATTTTCGGAGCGTAGGAACGGCTGCCGAAGGTCTGCGTAAAAAGGCCCCCCGGGCCAAAAGTTTCACCGTGCAAAATTCCCGATGGTGTTATTATGAAACTAGAATATATTTCGCAGATTCTGAAAGTGATTGCGATCGTTAGACTCTTTTAGTTGCTTGGGAATCGTCGTTTGAAGATGGGCATGTGAAACTCGGAAAAAAATTTTGAGAGCGTCGGAACGGCTGCCGAAAGTTTGCGTAAAAAGGCCCCCCGGGCCAAAAGTTTCACCGTGCAAAATTCCCGATGGTGTTATTATGAAACTAGAATTTCGCAGATTCTGAAAGTGATTGCGATCGTTAGACTCTTTTAGTTGCTTGGGAATCGTCGTTTGAAGATGGGCATGTGAAACTCGGAAAAAAATTTTGAGAGCGTAGGAACGGCTGCCGAAAGTCTGCGTAAAAAGGCCCCCCGGGCCAAAAGTTTCACCGTGCAAAATTCCCGATGGTGTTATTATGAAACTAGAATATATTTCGCAGATTCTGAAAGTGATTGCGATCGTTAGACTCTTTTAGTTGCTTGGGAATCGTCGTTTGAAGATGGGCATGTGAAACTCGAAAAAAATTTTCGGAGCGTAGGAACGGCTGCCGAAGGTCTGCGTAAAAAGGCCCCCCGGGCCAAAAGTTTCACCGTGCAAAATTCCCGATGGTGTTATTATGAAACTAGAATATATTTCGCAGATTCTGAAAGTGATTGCGATCGTTAGACTCTTTTAGTTGCTTGGGAATCGTCGTTTGAAGATGGGCATGTGAAACTCGGAAAAAAATTTTGAGAGCGTCGGAACGGCTGCCGAAAGTCTGCGTAAAAAGGCCCCCCGGGCCAAAAGTTTCACCGTGCAAAATTCCCGATGGTGTTATTATGAAACTAGAATATATTTCGCAGATTCTGAAAGTGATTGCGATCGTTAGACTCTTTTAGTTGCTTGGGAATCGTCGTTTGAAGATGGGCATGTGAAACTCGAAAAAAATTTTCGGAGCGTAGGAACGGCTGCCGAAGGTCTGCGTAAAAAGGCCCCCCGGGCCAAAAGTTTCACCGTGCAAAATTCCCGATGGTGTTATTATGAAACTAGAATATATTTCGCAGATTCTGATAGTGATTGCGATCGTTAGACTCTTTTAGTTGCTTGGGAATCGTCGTTTGAAGATGGGCATGTGAAACTCGAAAAAAATTTTCGGAGCGTAGGAACGGCTGCTGAAGGTCTGCGTAAAAAGGCCCCCCGGGCCAAAAGTTTCACCGTGCAAAATTCCCGATGGTGTTATTATGAAACTAGAATTTATTTCGCAGATTCTGAAAGTGATTGCGATCGTTAGACTCTTTTAGTTGCTTGGGAATCGTCGTTTGAAGATGGGCATGTGAAACTCGGAAAAAAATTTTGAGAGCGTCGGAACGGCTGCCGAAAGTCTGCGTAAAAAGGCCCCCCGGGCCAAAAGTTTCACCGTGCAAAATTCCCGATGGTGTTATTATGAAACTAGAATATATTTCGCAGATTCTGAAAGTGATTGCGATCGTTAGACTCTTTTAGTTGCTTGGGAATCGTCGTTTGAAGATGGGCATGTGAAACTCGGAAAAAAATTTTGAGAGCGTCGGAACGGCTGCCGAAAGTCTGCGTAAAAAGGCCCCCCGGGCCAAAAGTTTCACCGTGCAAAATTCCCGATGGTGTTATTATGAAACTAGAATATATTTCGCAGATTCTGAAAGTGATTGCGATCGTTAGACTCTTTTAGTTGCTTGGGAATCGTCGTTTGAAGATGGGCATGTGAAACTCGGAAAAAAATTTTGAGAGCGTCGGAACGGCTGCCGAAAGTCTGCGTAAAAAGGCCCCCCGGGCCAAAAGTTTCACCGTGCAAAATTCCCGATGGTGTTATTATGAAACTAGAATATATTTCGCAGATTCTGAAAGTGATTGCGATCGTTAGACTCTTTTAGTTGCTTGGGAATCGTCGTTTGAAGATGGGCATGTGAAACTCGAAAAAAATTTTCGGAGCGTAGGAACGGCTGCCGAAGGTCTGCGTAAAAAGGCCCCCCGGGCTAAAAGTTTCACCGTGCAAAATTCCCGATGGTGTTATTATGAAACTAGAATATATTTCGCAGATTCTGTAAGTGATTGCGATCGTTAGACTCTTTTAGTTGCTTGGGAATCGTCGTTTGAAGATGGGCATGTGAAACTCGGAAAAAAATTTTGAGAGCGTAGGAACGGCTGCCGAAAGTCTGCGTAAAAAGGCCCCCCGGGCCAAAAGTTTCACCGTGCAAAATTCCCGATGGTGTTATTATGAAACTAGAATATATTTCGCAGATTCTGATAGTGATTGCGATCGTTAGACTCTTTTAGTTGCTTGGGAATCGTCGTTTGAAGATGGGCATGTGAAACTCGAAAAAAATTTTCGGAGCGTAGGAACGGCTGCTGAAGGTCTGCGTAAAAAGGCCCCCCGGGCCAAAAGTTTCACCGTGCAAAATTCCCGATGGTGTTATTATGAAACTAGAATTTATTTCGCAGATTCTGAAAGTGATTGCGATCGTTAGACTCTTTTAGTTGCTTGGGAATCGTCGTTTGAAGATGGGCATGTGAAACTCGGAAAAAAATTTTGAGAGCGTCGGAACGGCTGCCGAAAGTCTGCGTAAAAAGGCCCCCCGGGCCAAAAGTTTCACCGTGCAAAATTCCCGATGGTGTTATTATGAAACTAGAATATATTTCGCAGATTCTGAAAGTGATTGCGATCGTTAGACTCTTTTAGTTGCTTGGGAATCGTCGTTGGAAGATGGGCATGTGAAACTCGGAAAAAAATTTTGAGAGCGTCGGAACGGCTGCCGAAAGTCTGCGTAAAAAGGCCCCCCGGGCCAAAAGTTTCACCGTGCAAAATTCCCGATGGTGTTATTATGAAACTAGAATATATTTCGCAGATTCTGAAAGTGATTGCGATCGTTAGACTCTTTTAGTTGCTTGGGAATCGTCGTTTGAAGATGGGCATGTGAAACTCGAAAAAAATTTTCGGAGCGTAGGAACAGCTGCCGAAGGTCTGCGTAAAAAGGCCCCCCGGGCCAAAAGTTTCACCGTGCAAAATTCCCGATGGTGTTATTATGAAACTAGAATATATTTCGCAGATTCTGAAAGTGATTGCGATCGTTAGACTCTTTTAGTTGCTTGGGAATCGTCGTTTGAAGATGGGCATGTGAAACTCGGAAAAAAATTTTGAGAGCGTCGGAACGGCTGCCGAAAGTCTGCGTAAAAAGGCCCCCCGGGCCAAAAGTTTCACCGTGCAAAATTCCCGATGGTGTTATTATGAAACTAGAATATATTTCGCAGATTCTGAAAGTGATTGCGATCGTTAGACTCTTTTAGTTGCTTGGGAATCGTCGTTTGAAGATGGGCATGTGAAACTCGAAAAAAATTTTCGGAGCGTAGGAACGGCTGCCGAAGGTCTGCGTAAAAAGGCCCCCCGGGCCAAAAGTTTCACCGTGCAAAATTCCCGATGGTGTTATTATGAAACTAGAATATATTTCGCAGATTCTGAAAGTGATTGCGATCGTTAGACTCTTTTAGTTGCTTGGGAATCGTCGTTTGAAGATGGGCATGTGAAACTCGGAAAAAAATTTTGAGAGCGTCGGAACGGCTGCCGAAAGTCTGCGTAAAAAGGCCCCCCGGGCCAAAAGTTTCACCGTGCAAAATTCCCGATGGTGTTATTATGAAACTAGAATATATTTCGCAGATTCTGAAAGTGATTGCGATCGTTAGACTCTTTTAGTTGCTTGGGAATCGTCGTTTGAAGATGGGCATGTGAAACTCGAAAAAAATTTTCGGGGCGTAGGAACGGCTGCCGAAGGTCTGCGTAAAAAGGCCCCCCGGGCCAAAAGTTTCACCGTGCAAAATTCCCGATGGTGTTATTATGAAACTAGAATATATTTCGCAGATTCTGAAAGTGATTGCGATCGTTAGACTCTTTTAGTTGCTTGGGAATCGTCGTTTGAAGATGGGCATGTGAAACTCGGAAAAAAATTTTGAGAACGTCGGAACGGCTGCCGAAAGTCTGCGTAAAAAGGCCCCCCGGGCCAAAAGTTTCACCGTGCAAAATTCCCGATGGTGTTATTATGAAACTAGAATTTATTTCGCAGATTCTGAAAGTGATTGCGATCGTTAGACTCTTTTAGTTGCTTGGGAATCGTCGTTTGAAGATGGGCATGTGAAACTCGGAAAAAAATTTTGAGAGCGTCGGAACGGCTGCCGAAAGTCTGCGTAAAAAGGCCCCCCGGGCCAAAAGTTTCACCGTGCAAAATTCCCGATGGTGTTATTATGAAACTAGAATATATTTCGCAGATTCTGATAGTGATTGCGATCGTTAGACTCTTTTAGTTGCTTGGGAATCGTCGTTTGAAGATGGGCATGTGAAACTCGAAAAAAATTTTCGGAGCGTAGGAACGGCTGCTGAAGGTCTGCGTAAAAAGGCCCCCCGGGCCAAAAGTTTCACCGTGCTAAATTTCCGATGGTGTTATTATGAAACTAGAATTTATTTCGCAGATTCTGAAAGTGATTGCGATCGTTAGACTCTTTTAGTTGCTTGGGAATCGTCGTTTGAAGATGGGCATGTGAAACTCGGAAAAAAATTTTGAGAGCGTCGGAACAGCTGCCGAAAGTCTGCGTAAAAAGGCCCCCGGGCCAAAAGTTTCACCGTGCAAAATTCCCGATGGTGTTATTATGAAACTAGAATATATTTCGCAGATTCTGAAAGTGATTGCGATCGTTAGACTCTTTTAGTTGCTTGGGAATCGTCGTTTGAAGATGGGCATGTGAAACTCGGAAGAAAATTTTGAGAGCGTCGGAACGGCTGCCGAAAGTCTGCGTAAAAAGGCCCCCCGGGCCAAAAGTTTCACCGTGCAAAATTCCCGATGGTGTTATTATGAAACTAGAATATATTTCGCAGATTCTGAAAGTGATTGCGATCGTTAGACTCTTTTAGTTGCTTGGGAATCGTCATTTGAAGATGGGCATGTGAAACTCGAAAAAATTTTCGGAGCGTAGGAACGGCTGCTGAAGGTCTGCGTAAAAAGGCCCCCCGGGCCAAAAGTTTCACCGTGCAAAATTCCCGATGGTGTTATTATGAAACTAGAATTTATTTCGCAGATTCTGAAAGTGATTGCGATCGTTAGACTCTTTTAGTTGCTTGGGAATCGTCGTTTGAAGATGGGCATGTGAAACTCGGAAAAAAATTTTGAGAGCGTCGGAACGGCTGCCGAAAGTCTGCGTAAAAAGGCCCCCCGGGCCAAAAGTTTCACCGTGCAAAATTCCCGATGGTGTTATTATGAAACTAGAATATATTTCGCAGATTCTGAAAGTGATTGCGATCGTTAGACTCTTTTAGTTGCTTGGGAATCGTCGTTTGAAGATGGGCATGTGAAACTCGGAAAAAAATTTTGAGAGCGTCGGAACGGCTGCCGAAAGTCTGCGTAAAAAGGCCCCCCGGGCCAAAAGTTTCACCGTGCAAAATTCCCGATGGTGTTATTATGAAACTAGAATATATTTCGCAGATTCTGATAGTGATTGCGATCGTTAGACTCTTTTAGTTGCTTGGGAATCGTCGTTTGAAGATGGGCATGTGAAACTCGAAAAAAATTTTCGGAGCGTAGGAACGGCTGCTGAAGGTCTGCGTAAAAAGGCCCCCCGGGCCAAAAGTTTCACCGTGCTAAATTTCCGATGGTGTTATTATGAAACTAGAATTTATTTCGCAGATTCTGAAAGTGATTGCGATCGTTAGACTCTTTTAGTTGCTTGGGAATCGTCGTTTGAAGATGGGCATGTGAAACTCGGAAAAAAATTTTGAGAGCGTCGGAACAGCTGCCGAAAGTCTGCGTAAAAAGGCCCCCGGGCCAAAAGTTTCACCGTGCAAAATTCCCGATGGTGTTATTATGAAACTAGAATATATTTCGCAGATTCTGAAAGTGATTGCGATCGTTAGACTCTTTTAGTTGCTTGGGAATCGTCGTTTGAAGATGGGCATGTGAAACTCGGAAGAAAATTTTGAGAGCGTCGGAACGGCTGCCGAAAGTCTGCGTAAAAAGGCCCCCCGGGCCAAAAGTTTCACCGTGCAAAATTCCCGATGGTGTTATTATGAAACTAGAATATATTTCGCAGATTCTGAAAGTGATTGCGATCGTTAGACTCTTTTAGTTGCTTGGGAATCGTCATTTGAAGATGGGCATGTGAAACTCGAAAAAAATTTTCGGAGCGTAGGAACGGCTGCTGAAGGTCTGCGTAAAAAGGCCCCCCGGGCCAAAAGTTTCACCGTGCAAAATTCCCGATGGTGTTATTATGAAACTAGAATTTATTTCGCAGATTCTGAAAGTGATTGCGATCGTTAGACTCTTTTAGTTGCTTGGGAATCGTCGTTTGAAGATGGGCATGTGAAACTCGGAAAAAAATTTTGAGAGCGTCGGAACGGCTGCCGAAAGTCTGCGTAAAAAGGCCCCCCGGGCCAAAAGTTTCACCGTGCAAAATTCCCGATGGTGTTATTATGAAACTAGAATATATTTCGCAGATTCTGAAAGTGATTGCGATCGTTAGACTCTTTTAGTTGCTTGGGAATCGTCGTTTGAAGATGGGCATGTGAAACTCGGAAAAAAATTTTGAGAGCGTCGGAACGGCTGCCGAAAGTCTGCGTAAAAAGGCCCCCCGGGCCAAAAGTTTCACCGTGCAAAATTCCCGATGGTGTTATTATGAAACTAGAATATATTTTGCAGATTCTGAAAGTGATTGCGATCGTTAGACTCTTTTAGTTGCTTGGGAATCGTCGTTTGAAGATGGGCATGTGAAACTCGGAAAAAAATTTTGAGAGCGTCGGAACGGCTGCCGAAAGTCTGCGTAAAAAGGCCCCCCGGGCCAAAAGTTTCACCGTGCAAAATTCCCGATGGTGTTATTATGAAACTAGAATATATTTCGCAGATTCTGATAGTGATTGCGATCGTTAGACTCTTTTAGTTGCTTGGGAATCGTCGTTTGAAGATGGGCATGTGAAACTCGAAAAAAATTTTCGGAGCGTAGGAACGGCTGCTGAAGGTCTGCGTAAAAAGGCCCCCCGGGCCAAAAGTTTCACCGTGCTAAATTTCCGATGGTGTTATTATGAAACTAGAATATATTTCGCAGATTCTGAAAGTGATTGCGATCGTTAGACTCTTTTAGTTGCTTGGGAATCGTCGTTTGAAGATGGGCATGTGAAACTCGGAAAAAAATTTTGAGAGCGTCGGAACGGCTGCCGAAGGTCTGCGTAAAAAGGCCCCCCGGGCCAAATGTTTCACCGTGCAAAATTCCCGATGGTGTTATTATGAAACTAGAATATATTTCGCAGATTCTGAAAGTGATTGCGATCGTTAGACTCTTTTAGTTGCTTGGGAATCGTCGTTTGAAGATGGGCATGTCAAACTCGAAAAAAATTTTCGGAGCGTAGGAACGGCTGCCGAAGGTCTGCGTAAAAAGGCCCCCCGGGCCAAAAGTTTCACCGTGCAAAATTCCCGATGGTGTTATTATGAAACTAGAATATATTTCGCAGATTCTGAAAGTGATTGCGATCGTTAGACTCTTTTAGTTGCTTGGGAATCGTCGTTTGAAGATGGGCATGTGAAACTCGGAAAAAAATTTTGAGAGCGTCGGAACGGCTGCCGAAAGTTTGCGTAAAAAGGCCCCCCGGGCCAAAAGTTTCACCGTGCAAAATTCCCGATGGTGTTATTATGAAACTAGAATTTCGCAGATTCTGAAAGTGATTGCGATCGTTAGACTCTTTTAGTTGCTTGGGAATCGTCGTTTGAAGATGGGCATGTGAAACTCGGAAAAAAATTTTGAGAGCGTAGGAACGGCTGCCGAAAGTCTGCGTAAAAAGGCCCCCCGGGCCAAAAGTTTCACCGTGCAAAATTCCCGATGGTGTTATTATGAAACTAGAATATATTTCGCAGATTCTGAAAGTGATTGCGATCGTTAGACTCTTTTAGTTGCTTGGGAATCGTCGTTTGAAGATGGGCATGTGAAACTCGAAAAAAATTTTC
This sequence comes from Salticus scenicus, assembly GCA_963930645.1. NCBI lineage: Eukaryota > Metazoa > Arthropoda > Arachnida > Araneae > Salticidae > Salticus > Salticus scenicus. The sequence goes on from CAWVNO010002727.1 coordinate 101,294, forward strand.
GGAGCGTAGGAACGGCTGCCGAAGGTCTGCGTAAAAAGGCCCCCCGGGCCAAAAGTTTCACCGTGCAAAATTCCCGATGGTGTTATTATGAAACTAGAATATATTTCGCAGATTCTGAAAGTGATTGCGATCGTTAGACTCTTTTAGTTGCTTGGGAATCGTCGTTTGAAGATGGGCATGTGAAACTCGGAAAAAAATTTTGAGAGCGTCGGAACGGCTGCCGAAAGTCTGCGTAAAAAGGCCCCCCGGGCCAAAAGTTTCACCGTGCAAAATTCCCGATGGTGTTATTATGAAACTAGAATATATTTCGCAGATTCTGAAAGTGATTGCGATCGTTAGACTCTTTTAGTTGCTTGGGAATCGTCGTTTGAAGATGGGCATGTGAAACTCGAAAAAAATTTTCGGAGCGTAGGAACGGCTGCCGAAGGTCTGCGTAAAAAGGCCCCCCGGGCCAAAAGTTTCACCGTGCAAAATTCCCGATGGTGTTATTATGAAACTAGAATATATTTCGCAGATTCTGATAGTGATTGCGATCGTTAGACTCTTTTAGTTGCTTGGGAATCGTCGTTTGAAGATGGGCATGTGAAACTCGAAAAAAATTTTCGGAGCGTAGGAACGGCTGCTGAAGGTCTGCGTAAAAAGGCCCCCCGGGCCAAAAGTTTCACCGTGCAAAATTCCCGATGGTGTTATTATGAAACTAGAATTTATTTCGCAGATTCTGAAAGTGATTGCGATCGTTAGACTCTTTTAGTTGCTTGGGAATCGTCGTTTGAAGATGGGCATGTGAAACTCGGAAAAAAATTTTGAGAGCGTCGGAACGGCTGCCGAAAGTCTGCGTAAAAAGGCCCCCCGGGCCAAAAGTTTCACCGTGCAAAATTCCCGATGGTGTTATTATGAAACTAGAATATATTTCGCAGATTCTGAAAGTGATTGCGATCGTTAGACTCTTTTAGTTGCTTGGGAATCGTCGTTTGAAGATGGGCATGTGAAACTCGGAAAAAAATTTTGAGAGCGTCGGAACGGCTGCCGAAAGTCTGCGTAAAAAGGCCCCCCGGGCCAAAAGTTTCACCGTGCAAAATTCCCGATGGTGTTATTATGAAACTAGAATATATTTCGCAGATTCTGAAAGTGATTGCGATCGTTAGACTCTTTTAGTTGCTTGGGAATCGTCGTTTGAAGATGGGCATGTGAAACTCGGAAAAAAATTTTGAGAGCGTCGGAACGGCTGCCGAAAGTCTGCGTAAAAAGGCCCCCCGGGCCAAAAGTTTCACCGTGCAAAATTCCCGATGGTGTTATTATGAAACTAGAATATATTTCGCAGATTCTGAAAGTGATTGCGATCGTTAGACTCTTTTAGTTGCTTGGGAATCGTCGTTTGAAGATGGGCATGTGAAACTCGAAAAAAATTTTCGGAGCGTAGGAACGGCTGCCGAAGGTCTGCGTAAAAAGGCCCCCCGGGCTAAAAGTTTCACCGTGCAAAATTCCCGATGGTGTTATTATGAAACTAGAATATATTTCGCAGATTCTGTAAGTGATTGCGATCGTTAGACTCTTTTAGTTGCTTGGGAATCGTCGTTTGAAGATGGGCATGTGAAACTCGGAAAAAAATTTTGAGAGCGTAGGAACGGCTGCCGAAAGTCTGCGTAAAAAGGCCCCCCGGGCCAAAAGTTTCACCGTGCAAAATTCCCGATGGTGTTATTATGAAACTAGAATATATTTCGCAGATTCTGATAGTGATTGCGATCGTTAGACTCTTTTAGTTGCTTGGGAATCGTCGTTTGAAGATGGGCATGTGAAACTCGAAAAAAATTTTCGGAGCGTAGGAACGGCTGCTGAAGGTCTGCGTAAAAAGGCCCCCCGGGCCAAAAGTTTCACCGTGCAAAATTCCCGATGGTGTTATTATGAAACTAGAATTTATTTCGCAGATTCTGAAAGTGATTGCGATCGTTAGACTCTTTTAGTTGCTTGGGAATCGTCGTTTGAAGATGGGCATGTGAAACTCGGAAAAAAATTTTGAGAGCGTCGGAACGGCTGCCGAAAGTCTGCGTAAAAAGGCCCCCCGGGCCAAAAGTTTCACCGTGCAAAATTCCCGATGGTGTTATTATGAAACTAGAATATATTTCGCAGATTCTGAAAGTGATTGCGATCGTTAGACTCTTTTAGTTGCTTGGGAATCGTCGTTGGAAGATGGGCATGTGAAACTCGGAAAAAAATTTTGAGAGCGTCGGAACGGCTGCCGAAAGTCTGCGTAAAAAGGCCCCCCGGGCCAAAAGTTTCACCGTGCAAAATTCCCGATGGTGTTATTATGAAACTAGAATATATTTCGCAGATTCTGAAAGTGATTGCGATCGTTAGACTCTTTTAGTTGCTTGGGAATCGTCGTTTGAAGATGGGCATGTGAAACTCGAAAAAAATTTTCGGAGCGTAGGAACAGCTGCCGAAGGTCTGCGTAAAAAGGCCCCCCGGGCCAAAAGTTTCACCGTGCAAAATTCCCGATGGTGTTATTATGAAACTAGAATATATTTCGCAGATTCTGAAAGTGATTGCGATCGTTAGACTCTTTTAGTTGCTTGGGAATCGTCGTTTGAAGATGGGCATGTGAAACTCGGAAAAAAATTTTGAGAGCGTCGGAACGGCTGCCGAAAGTCTGCGTAAAAAGGCCCCCCGGGCCAAAAGTTTCACCGTGCAAAATTCCCGATGGTGTTATTATGAAACTAGAATATATTTCGCAGATTCTGAAAGTGATTGCGATCGTTAGACTCTTTTAGTTGCTTGGGAATCGTCGTTTGAAGATGGGCATGTGAAACTCGAAAAAAATTTTCGGAGCGTAGGAACGGCTGCCGAAGGTCTGCGTAAAAAGGCCCCCCGGGCCAAAAGTTTCACCGTGCAAAATTCCCGATGGTGTTATTATGAAACTAGAATATATTTCGCAGATTCTGAAAGTGATTGCGATCGTTAGACTCTTTTAGTTGCTTGGGAATCGTCGTTTGAAGATGGGCATGTGAAACTCGGAAAAAAATTTTGAGAGCGTCGGAACGGCTGCCGAAAGTCTGCGTAAAAAGGCCCCCCGGGCCAAAAGTTTCACCGTGCAAAATTCCCGATGGTGTTATTATGAAACTAGAATATATTTCGCAGATTCTGAAAGTGATTGCGATCGTTAGACTCTTTTAGTTGCTTGGGAATCGTCGTTTGAAGATGGGCATGTGAAACTCGAAAAAAATTTTCGGGGCGTAGGAACGGCTGCCGAAGGTCTGCGTAAAAAGGCCCCCCGGGCCAAAAGTTTCACCGTGCAAAATTCCCGATGGTGTTATTATGAAACTAGAATATATTTCGCAGATTCTGAAAGTGATTGCGATCGTTAGACTCTTTTAGTTGCTTGGGAATCGTCGTTTGAAGATGGGCATGTGAAACTCGGAAAAAAATTTTGAGAACGTCGGAACGGCTGCCGAAAGTCTGCGTAAAAAGGCCCCCCGGGCCAAAAGTTTCACCGTGCAAAATTCCCGATGGTGTTATTATGAAACTAGAATTTATTTCGCAGATTCTGAAAGTGATTGCGATCGTTAGACTCTTTTAGTTGCTTGGGAATCGTCGTTTGAAGATGGGCATGTGAAACTCGGAAAAAAATTTTGAGAGCGTCGGAACGGCTGCCGAAAGTCTGCGTAAAAAGGCCCCCCGGGCCAAAAGTTTCACCGTGCAAAATTCCCGATGGTGTTATTATGAAACTAGAATATATTTCGCAGATTCTGAAAGTGATTGCGATCGTTAGACTCTTTTAGTTGCTTGGGAATCGTCGTTTGAAGATGGGCATGTGAAACTCGAAAAAAATTTTCGGAGCGTAGGAACAGCTGCCGAAGGTCTGCGTAAAAAGACCCCCCGGGCCAAAAGTTTCACCGTGCAAAATTCCCGATGGTGTTATTATGAAACTAGAATATATTTCGCAGATTCTGAAAGTGATTGCGATCGTTAGACTCTTTTAGTTGCTTGGGAATCGTCGTTTGAAGATGGGCATGTGAAACTCGGAAAAAAATTTTGAGAGCGTCGGAACGGCTGCCGAAAGTCTGCGTAAAAAGGCCCCCCGGGCCAAAAGTTTCACCGTGCAAAATTCCCGATGGTGTTATTATGAAACTAGAATATATTTCGCAGATTCTGAAAGTGATTGCGATCGTTAGACTCTTTTAGTTGCTTGGGAATCGTTGTTTGAAGATGGGCATGTGAAACTCGAAAAAAATTTTCGGAGCGTAGGAACGGCTGCCGAAGGTCTGCGTAAAAAGGCCCCCCGGGCCAAAAGTTTCACCGTGCAAAATTAACGATGGTGTTATTATGAAACTAGAATATATTTCGCAGATTCTGAAAGTGATTGCGATCGTTAGACTCTTTTAGTTGCTTGGGAATCGTCGTTTGAAGATGGGCATGTGAAACTCGGAAAAAAATTTTGAGAACGTCGGAACGGCTGCCGAAAGTCTGCGTAAAAAGGCCCCCGGGCCAAAAGTTTCACCGTGCAAAATTCCCGATGGTGTTATTATGAAACTAGAATATATTTCGCAGATTCAGAAAGTGATTGCGATCGTTAGACTCTTTTAGTTGCTTGGGAATCGTTGTTTGAAGATGGGCATGTGAAACTCGAAAAAAATTTTCGGAGCGTAGGAACGGCTGCCGAAGGTCTGCGTAAAAAGGCCCCCCGGGCCAAAAGTTTCACCGTGCAAAATTCCCGATGGTGTTATTATGAAACTAGAATATATTTCGCAGATTCTGAAAGTGATTGCGATCGTTAGACTCTTTTAGTTGCTTGGGAATCGTCGTTTGAAGATGGGCATGTGAAACTCGGAAAAAAATTTTGAGAGCGTCGGAACAGCTGCCGAAAGTCTGCGTAAAAAGGCCCCCCGGGCCAAAAGTTTCACCGTGCAAAATTCCCGATGGTGTTATTATGAAACTAGAATATATTTCGCAGATTCTGAAAGTGATTGCGATCGTTAGACTATTTTAGTTGCTTGGGAATCGTCGTTTGAAGATGGGCATGTGAAACTCGAAAAACATTTTCGGAGCGTAGGAACGGCTGCCGTAGGTCTGCGTAAAAAGGCCCCCCGGGCCAAAAGTTTCACCGTGCAAAATTACCGATGGTGTTATTATGAAACTAGAATATATTTCGCAGATTCTGAAAGTGATTGCGATCGTTAGACTCTTTTAGTTGCTTGGGAATCGTCGTTTGAAGATGGGCATGTGAATCTCGGAAAAAAATTTTGAGAGCGTCGGAACGGCTGCCGAAAGTCTGCGTAAAAAGGCCCCCCGGGCCAAAAGTTTCACCGTGCAAAATTCCCGATGGTGTTATTATGAAACTAGAATATATATCGCAGATTCTGAAAGTGATTGCGATCGTTAGACTCTTTTAGTTGCTTGGGAATCGTCGTTTGAAGATGGGCATGTGAAACTCGGAAAAAAATTTTGAGAGCGTCGGAACGGCTGCCGAAGGTCTGCGTAAAAAGGCCCCCCGGGCCAAAAGTTTCACCGTGCAAAATTCCCGATGGTGTTATTATGAAACTAGAATATATTTCGCAGATTCTGAAAGTGATTGCGATCGTTAGACTCTTTTAGTTGCTTGGGAATCGTCGTTTGAAGATGGGCATGTGAAACTCGAAAAAAATTTTCGGAGCGTAGGAACGGCTGCCGAAGGTCTGCGTAAAAAGGCCCCCCGGGCCAAAAGTTTCACCGTGCAAAATTCCCGATGGTGTTATTATGAAACTAGAATATATTTCGCAGATTCTGAAAGTGATTGCGATCGTTAGACTCTTTTAGTTGCTTGGGAATCGTCGTTTGAAGATGGGCATGTGAAACTCGGAAAAAAATTTTGAGAGCGTCGGAACGGCTGCCGAAAGTCTGCGTAAAAAGGCCCCCCGGGCCAAAAGTTTCACCGTGCAAAATTCCCGATGGTGTTATTATGAAACTAGAATTTCGCAGATTCTGAAAGTGATTGCGATCGTTAGACTCTTTTAGTTGCTTGGGAATCGTCGTTTGAAGATGGGCATGTGAAACTCGGAAAAAAATTTTGAGAGCGTAGGAACGGCTGCCGAAAGTCTGCGTAAAAAGGCCCCCCGGGCCAAACGTTTCACCGTGCAAAATTCCCGATGGTGTTATTATGAAACTAGAATATATTTCGCAGATTCTGAAAGTGATTGCGATCGTTAGACTCTTTTAGTTGCTTGGGAATCGTCGTTTGAAGATGGGCATGTGAAACTCGAAAAAAATTTTCGGAGCGTAGGAACGGCTGCCGAAGGTCTGCGTAAAAAGGCCCCCCGGGCCAAAAGTTTCACCGTGCAAAATTCCCGATGGTGTTATTATGAAACTAGAATATATTTAGCAGATTCTGAAAGTGATTGCGATCGTTAGACTCTTTTAGTTGCTTGGGAATCGTCGTTTGAAGATGGGCATGTGAAACTCGGAAAAAAATTTTGAGAGCGTCGGAACGGCTGCCGAAAGTCTGCGTAAAAAGGCCCCCCGGGCCAAAAGTTTCACCGTGCAAAATTCCCGATGGTGTTATTATGAAACTAGAATATATTTCGCAGATTCTGAAAGTGATTGCGATCGTTAGACTCTTTTAGTTGCTTGGGAATCGTCGTTTGAAGATGGGCATGTGAAACTCGAAAAAAATTTTCGGAGCGTAGGAACGGCTGCCGAAGGTCTGCGTAAAAAGGCCCCCCGGGCCAAAAGTTTCACCGTGCAAAATTCCCGATGGTGTTATTATGAAACTAGAATATATTTCGCAGATTCTGTAAGTGATTGCGATCGTTAGACTCTTTTAGTTGCTTGGGAATCGTCGTTTGAAGATGGGCATGTGAAACTCGGAAAAAAATTTTGAGAGCGTAGGAACGGCTGCCGAAAGTCTGCGTAAAAAGGCCCCCCGGGCCAAAAGTTTCACCGTGCAAAATTCCCGATGGTGTTATTATGAAACTAGAATATATTTCGCAGATTCTGATAGTGATTGCGATCGTTAGACTCTTTTAGTTGCTTGGGAATCGTCGTTTGAAAATGGGCATGTGAAACTCGAAAAAAATTTTCGGAGCGTAGGAACGGCTACTGAAGGTCTGCGTAAAAAGGCCCCCCGGGCCAAAAGTTTCACCGTGCAAAATTCCCGATGGTGTTATTATGAAACTAGAATTTATTTCGCAGATTCTGAAAGTGATTGCGATCGTTAGACTCTTTTAGTTGCTTGGGAAACGTCGTTTGAAGATGGGCATGTGAAACTCGGAAAAAAATTTTGAGAGCGTCGGAACGGCTGCCGAAAGTCTGCGTAAAAAGGCCCCCCGGGCCAAAAGTTTCACCGTGCAAAATTCCCGATGGTGTTATTATGAAACTAGAATATATTTCGCAGATTCTGAAAGTGATTGCGATCGTTAGACTCTTTTAGTTGCTTGGGAATCGTCGTTTGAAGATGGGCATGTGAAACTCGGAAAAAAATTTTGAGAGCGTCGGAACGGCTGCCGAAAGTCTGCGTAAAAAGGCCCCCCGGGCCAAAAGTTTCACCGTGCAAAATTCCCGATGGTGTTATTATGAAACTAGAATATATTTCGCAGATTCTGAAAGTGATTGCGATCGTTAGACTCTTTTAGTTGCTTGGGAATCGTCGTTTGAAGATGGGCATGTGAAACTCGAAAAAAATTTTCGGAGCGTAGGAACAGCTGCCGAAGGTCTGCGTAAAAAGGCCCCCCGGGCCAAAAGTTTCACCGTGCAAAATTCCCGATGGTGTTATTATGAAACTAGAATATATTTCGCAGATTCTGAAAGTGATTGCGATCGTTAGACTCTTTTAGTTGCTTGGGAATCGTCGTTTGAAGATGGGCATGTGAAACTCGGAAAAAAATTTTGAGAGCGTCGGAACGGCTGCCGAAAGTCTGCGTAAAAAGGCCCCCCGGGCCAAAAGTTTCACCGTGCAAAATTCCCGATGGTGTTATTATGAAACTAGAATATATTTCGCAGATTCTGAAAGTGATTGCGATCGTTAGACTCTTTTAGTTGCTTGGGAATCGTCGTTTGAAGATGGGCATGTGAAACTCGAAAAAAATTTTCGGAGCGTAGGAACGGCTGCTGAAGGTCTGCGTAAAAAGGCCCCCCGGGCCAAAAGTTTCACCGTGCAAAATTCCCGATGGTGTTATTATGAAACTAGAATATATTTCGCAGATTCTGAAAGTGATTGCGATCGTTAGACTCTTTTAGTTGCTTGGGAATCGTCGTTTGAAGATAGGCATGTGAAACTCGGAAAAAAATTTTGAGAGCGTCGGAACGGCTGCCGAAAGTCTGGGTAAAAAGGCCCCCCGGGCCAACAGTTTCACCGTGCAAAATTCCCGATGGTGTTATTATGAAACTAGAATATATTTCGCAGATTCTGAAAGTGATTGCGATCGTTAGACTCTTTTAGTTGCTTGGGAATCGTCGTTTGAAGATGGGCATGTGAAACTCGAAAAAAATTTTCGGAGCGTAGGAACGGCTGCCGAAGGTCTGCGTAAAAAGGCCCCCCGGGCCAAAAGTTTCACCGTGCAAAATTCCCGATGGTGTTATTATGAAACTAGAATATATTTCGCAGATTCTGAAAGTGATTGCGATCGTTAGACTCTTTTAGTTGCTTGGGAATCGTCGTTTGAAGATGGGCATGTGAAACTCGGAAAAAAATTTTGAGAACGTCGGAACGGCTGCCGAAAGTCTGCGTAAAAAGGCCCCCCGGGCCAAAAGTTTCACCGTGCAAAATTCCCGATGGTGTTATTATGAAACTAGAATATATTTCGCAGATTCTGAAAGTGATTGCGATCGTTAGACTCTTTTAGTTGCTTGGGAATCGTTGTTTGAAGATGGGCATGTGAAACTCGAAAAAAATTTTCGGAGCGTAGGAACGGCTGCCGAAGGTCTGCGTAAAAAGGCCCCCCGGGCCAAAAGTTTCACCGTGCAAAATTCCCGATGGTGTTATTATGAAACTAGAATATATTTCGCAGATTCTGAAAGTGATTGCGATCGTTAGACTCTTTTAGATGCTTGGGAATCGTCGTTTGAAGATGGGCATGTGAAACTCGGAAAAAAATTTTGAGAGCGTCGGAACAGCTGCCGAAAGTCTGCGTAAAAAGGCCCCCCGGGCCAAAAGTTTCACCGTACAAAATTCCCGATGGTGTTATTATGAAACTAGAATATATTTCGCAGATTCTGAAAGTGATTGCGATCGTTAGACTATTTTAGTTGCTTGGGAATCGTCGTTTGAAGATGGGCATGTGAAACTCGAAAAACATTTTCGGAGCGTAGGAACGGCTGCCAAAGGTCTGCGTAAAAAGGCCCCCCGGGCCAAAAGTTTCACCGTGCAAAATTCCCGATGGTGTTATTATGAAACTAGAATATATTTCGCAGATTCTGAAAGTGATTGCGATCGTTAGACTCTTTTAGTTGCTTGGGAATCGTCGTTTGAAGATGGGCATGTGAAACTCGAAAAAAATTTTCGGAGCGTAGGAACGGCTGCCGAAGGTCTGCGTAAAAAGGCCCCCCGGGCCAAAAGTTTCACCGTGCAAAATTCCCGATGGTGTTATTATGAAACTAGAATATATTTCGCAGATTCTGAAAGTGATTGCGATCGTTAGACTCTTTTAGTTGCTTGGGAATCGTCGTTTGAAGATGGGCATGTGAAACTCGGAAAAAAATTTTGAGAGCGTCGGAACGGCTGCCGAAAGTCTGCGTAAAAAGGCCCCCCGGGCCAAAAGTTTCACCGTGCAAAATTCCCGATGGTGTTATTATGAAACTAGAATTTCGCAGATTCTGAAAGTGATTGCGATCGTTAGACTCTTTTAGTTGCTTGGGAATCGTCGTTTGAAGATGGGCATGTGAAACTCGGAAAAAAATTTTGAGAGCGTAGGAACGGCTGCCGAAAGTCTGCGTAAAAAGGCCCCCCGGGCCAAAAGTTTCACCGTGCAAAATTCCCGATGGTGTTATTATGAAACTAGAATATATTTCGCAGATTCTGAAAGTGATTGCGATCGTTAGACTCTTTTAGTTGCTTGGGAATCGTCGTTTGAAGATGGGCATGTGAAACTCGAAAAAAAGTTTCGGAGCGTAGGAACGGCTGCCGAAGGTCTGCGTAAAAAGGCCCCCCGGGCCAAAAGTTTCACCGTGCAAAATTCCCGATGGTGTTATTATGAAACTAGAATATATTTCGCAGATTCTGAAAGTGTTTGCGATCGTTAGACTCTTTTAGTTGCTTGGGAATCGTCGTTTGAAGATGGGCATGTGAAACTCGGAAAAAAATTTTGAGAGCGTCGGAACGGCTGCCGAAAGTCTGCGTAAAAAGGCCCCCCGGGCCAAACGTTTCACCGTGCAAAATTCCCGATGGTGTTATTATGAAACTAGAATATATTTCGCAGATTCTGAAAGTGATTGCGATTGTTAGACTCTTTTAGTTGCTTGGGAATCGTCGTTTGAAGATGGGCATGTGAAACTCGGAAAAAAATTTTGAGAACGTCGGAACGGCTGCCGAAAGTCTGCGTAAAAAGGCCCCCCGGGCCAAAAGTTTCACCGTGCAAAATTCCCGATGGTGTTATTATGAAACTAGAATATATTTCGCAGATTCTGAAAGTGATTGCGATCGTTAGACTCTTTTAGTTGCTTGGGAATCGTCGTTTGAAGATGGGCATGTGAAACTCGAAAAAAATTTTCGGAGCGTAGGAACGGCTGCCGAAGGTCTGCGTAAAAAGTCCCCCCGGGCCAAAAGTTTCACCGTGCAAAATTCCCGATGGTGTTATTATGAAACTAGAATATATTTCGCAGATTCTGAAAGTGATTGCGATCGTTAGACTCTTTTAGTTGCTTGGGAATCGTCGTTTGAAAATGGGCATGTGAAACTCGGAAAAAAATTTTGAGAGCGTCGGAACGGCTGCCGAAAGTCTGCGTAAAAAGGCCCCCCGGGCCAAAAGTTTCACCGTGCAAAATTCCCGATGGTGTTATTATGAAACTAGAATATATTTCGCAGATTCTGAAAGTGATTGCGATCGTTAGACTCTTTTAGTTGCTTGGGAATCGTCGTTTGAAGATGGGCATGTGAAACTCGAAAAAAATTTTCGGAGCGTAGGAACGGCTGCCGAAGGTCTGCGTAAAAAGGCCCCCCGGGCCAAAAGTTTCACCGTGCAAAATTCCCGATGGTGTTATTATGAAACTAGAATATATTTCGCAGATTCTGAAAGTGATTGCGATCGTTAGACTCTTTTAGTTGCTTGGGAATCGTCGTTTGAAGATGGGCATGTGAAACTCGGAAAAAAATTTTGAGAGCGTCGAAACGGTTGCCGAAAGTCTGCGTAAAAAGGCCCCCCGGGCCAAAAGTTTCACCGTGCAAAATTCCCGATGGTGTTATTATGAAACTAGAATATATTTCGCAGATTCTGAAAGTGATTGCGATCGTTAGACTCTTTTAGTTGCTTGGGAATCGTCGTTTGAAGATGGGCATGTGAAACTCGGAAAAAAATTTTGAGAGCGTCGGAACGGCTGCCGAAAGTCTGCGTAAAAAGGCCCCCGGGCCAAAAGTTTCACCGTGCAAAATTCCCGATGGTGTTATTATGAAACTAGAATATATTTCGCAGATTCTGAAAGTGATTGCGATCGTTAGACTCTTTTAGTTGCTTGGGAATCGTCGTTTGAAGATGGGCATGTGAAACTCGGAAAAAAATTTTGAGAGCGTCGGAACGGCTGCCGAAAG